>OZ012681.1:126234318-126761818 GCA_963942445.1 Argyra leucocephala
AATACACATTAAATGCAACCAGATCATATCCCCGGGTAGATAAAAATTTGCCACTAAGTAGAACAGTAACAAATAGACTAATCTACTACTTTGTATGACAGAATCATCGCTAGAAGAAACCAACTTAAAATCCCATATTTTGATGGTTAAGTGAAATGAATATATCAAGAGATATCAATGGAATATAATATATATATATATACTTATATACTTTTACTCCAAACACTAGGAAATTTTCTACACAAAATTATAGGTTTGCGGAAGCCAAAAAGAGCAAGAACAAGAGGATGATAAGGTAGAATTGGTAGGTAAGTTTAAAAATAATTTGGCTACGTTCTTTTTGGAAAATTGGAAATAATTGTGTAAAATTTTAGCAATAAATTTGCGAAACCAATTTTGAACCACCGAAGTATTTTAACGGTATGAAATGAGACCAAACAGTGTAGAAATGACGGTGTAGAAACCACATTATTGATATTTAGAACAAGTTTTATTTCCAAAGAGATATATCTATAAAATACAGAGAGAGTGAGAGTTCCAACCGTTTCGATATTATGTTCAGATGAATTAAAGAAATAACTAAGACTATTTGGGATGTTGCTTGTGAACGTTATGTTTGCCAGCCCAATTTAAAAAATTATGTAAATTGAACAAATTTTCGATTGGGATACATGAATCGTCTACGTGCTATGTATGCCAAATGTATTCGGTATTCTCCAAATAGTGAACCATTTTTAATTCTTTCCTCAACTATTACGCTATTACGCTATTACTCTCTTCACTCTATTTTATATTTTAAATTGTCATATTATGTTTTTCAATTCATTTGACAAATTTTTCAACTTTTTTGTGATATAGGTAATGAAAATTTACCTACATAAACAATTTTTTGCTTCCATAATGAATTTTTTGAAGTGTTCAATCCAGCTCGATTTAGGATTGTGATAGTGTAAAATCAAATCTTTAGAAAACAAAAGCGAAAACCAAAAATGTATTTTTAAAAATTATAAGACAAAAAAATATAAAAAAAAAACAAAAAAATAAATATATTTTTTAAAACTTAATAAGAATTCAAGAGGACTAGGCAAACAAAATTTAAACAAGTTATAGATATAAATATACTTATATATACACATACATATACATAATAACAAGAAAAAAAAATTTCTCTGTTTCATAAATTTGTAAGAGCTGTTAATAAAAAACAAAAAGGGTTAACATTCTAAAAAAAAATTAAAAATTTTTACTTTATTTTAGGGATAAAGGATTCTTTTTTGTTGTAATTTTTTTTTTTTTTTTTTTGCACTAAAAATTTGCAAATTTTTCATTTCCGGTCTGAAATTTTCTGAAGCGTTTTCATTGTATTTTGTTTTAGCAATTATGATAAAAATATGTATATGTATATATATTTATATATAATATTTTGAGTAAGGTTATGCCCATATGGTGAGTGATTTTGTCGTTTTAGAATAATTTTCTTAAGTCTTTAAACTCCTAATTTTGACTTCTAAGAAATTTTTAATACAAAATTTAAAATTGTAGAAATTATTTCACATTGAAAATGTAATGAAATGTACAAGCATGGAAGTGTTATGGCATGGAGCTGATTAAGACGTGTAAAGGTTTTTCTTTTTAGAAAATAAAATATATTCACAGTGCCCCAAAGACAAAATGTTGATTGAACATAATTTACTTCTTTTGTTTAAGCATTCTATAGAATATTGATTTAACTGTGTATCTAGTTATGATTATTAGTATAGGCACTATCGTCGGATATATATCAAATTGTAGGCATATTTTCATTTTGTTTTGTAAATTTATTTTTATTGGTTGGACTGTTGTAGAACATCATTGGTATTTAAATTGATCTAATTAAAATGGTGGAATAATATTGTTTATTGTAAAAATACTGATGGTATATGCAAAATTTTTGCTGTGAAAATAAAAATTATTTCGAATATTTTGTTGGATGTAAATAATTGCATGAAGATACAAAATTTTAACCATTATTTGCTTCTGAAAATTATTTATTTTTTTTATTTGTATACGTAGAAATTTATACGTGCACAGTTTATCTATTTTTAGTGTTGGATTTAATTTTTTGTTTGTTTTTGAATTGAATATTATTGAAAGAGTCATTTGTGGAACTAATCCATTATTGAGTCCATCTGTCAATACTGGAACTAATCAGTAGGTGTGAAAGTTAGTAAATAATTTATCTTATTTTTGAATAAATGAGTGAATGTAAATCAAATAATTAAAAAAAAATATCAACATGTTGGTTAACAATGTGTACACATTCGTTGTTAGCTACCGGATCAATATACGAATCATTTCACACCCTAACCCACCACTAAATTAAAGGTGTAGGTTACTGGATCAATTTTCGTTCACACGCACCGGAATCACCAGTCGTGGTATTGAATTTTCCTGCTCTCAAGTACTAATTTTAGTTTTGTGAATATCTCTGGTGATCATAATAGGTGTGAACGAGAATTGAAATGTTCACTGGTGACACATACATGAAATATAATTATTATTTTCTACACGGTTTACAAACCGATTGCTTCTGTTGAAGATTTACTAATTCTTCATTTTTTCAATTAATATTATCTCTCTTTTTTGGTACATTCAGTATTATTTAAAACTAGGATTTCTGAGAAATACTCTACGCATTCTGGTATTCATATAGGACTTAGTTTTATAGTTTCATACAATTGATTCTCCCAAAATGATAAAATTTTGTAAGCTACATAGATTTGCAAATAACTCAAAGCTTTTCCTATGTCTTCCTCATCGAATTGCTTCTGCAAAACAATATAAACAATTTCGCTTTTTGGGGGTTCAAAAAATTGACTGTCATTAAACACTTCTAATTACCAACTCATAACCTTTTCTAGGATAAATTTTGCTCGGACAGTTTGGTTCAACTACCAACTAAATTGTTGTTCACTTTTAAGAGTAAATTTTACTATATAGATATCGGGTTAACAATTAATTCTAAACTGAGTTTCAAGCTACATTACGATAGAATAGTGAGAAAAGCCAATTCTTCTTTACGTTTCATTGAACGATGTTCTAAAGATTTTTCGGACCCCAACCAACTTTTATGTTACATATGTGAGGTCTACTGTTGAATATGGCATTCAGATATGGTCCCTCATTAACTAACTCACATTAATCGTATTGAAACGGATCAACGTAAATTTAGGTTTTTTAACGCTTTAAGTAATTTTTCTTGGAATACCGGAATTTTTATGTCCACCGTCTTAAACGTATATTGTTTAATCGTCAGGTAATTGCAAATATCTATTTTATTCACCTGGTCCTTTCGGAAAGGACGTTAGCAGCTGAATATTCAAATTATTTGGTGTAAAGAACCAATCGGAATAATCTCAAAACTGTTGAGTTGTTCCACGTTCCGTTCTACCCTCTACTGAATATGGTAGATTCGAGCCAATCACGAAAAGTAAATTCTAATTATAATTCTTTTGATCGTGTACCCTTGAATATGCCAGGCACGTATGGTCTCCACATTACTTGTTATGGAATTGCAACTTCCATATTATTTCCACCGTCTAAAACATCTATTGTCTGATCGTCGGGTAATTGCAAATATCCAAATCCTTTCGGACACGACGTTATTCCCTGAAATTTCAAATTATTTGCTTAAAAGATACAATCGAAATAATCTCAGAATCGTTGAGTTGTTCCACTTTCCCTTCTTTCCTTTATGTATTGGTAGATTCGAGCAAATCACTAGAATGCTTCGCAAAGTACATTCTAATTCCAATTCTTTTGAACGACAACTAAGTGTTTAGATGTTAAAAAAATATTATTTTATATTTTATAATGTACGTCTATAGCTGAGACTAACTAATAACGTTTGTTTTATATTTGCTTTGATATTGACTAGTTCGACCTAGCTTTTTAAAGTATTTTTAATTAATGTGTAATTATTGACATCACTACTGACAGCATGACGTATCTGGTTTAGTTTATTTTAACATTTTTCTAACCCTACTGGATGATAATATATTTGCACAATCAAATTGAAGCAAGCTTTCGTCTTATAATAGATGTAGGATGTGCTCGCTCTAAGCAATAATCTGAAAGTATATTTTTCGGTTCGAGATTCTGTTTTGTACACATTTAATTTTTATAAATGTTGTTTGAATTTTCTTGTAGATTTGTACGGGAGGTAATAATTATTATATAATATTCTAATGTATGTAATGTTTTCAAACTTTTCAATTTAAATTTTCAGACATAGTAGGTGGGTGCGTCTTTATTATAACAAGATAACAACATTTTCTTTTACAATACAACCAATTATTAATAAAATTTGTAATATTAAGTTTGTCTTCACAGACAACATATATGTACGTTATCAAAAGTGGGTAGATTGTTAAAAGTGGTTAATATAGAGTAGAACTGAAATTTCTTTGTTTTTAGATGCAATTAAATTATTTAACAGAAAAAATGATAACTTCTTTTAAATTACCTACCTCATATGCATATATAGAAGACATTGTGTAGCATAACTTATATTTTAACTACGAAAATTTTACTTTTATTAAAATATTTTTTTCTCTTCATTTTTTTTTTTTATTTTTATTACAACACTCTAATCTTATAACATAATCCTTGTTTCAAAAATAAACAAATTCTTTGTACTCACAAAAATGCAAATAACAAAACGACAAAAAAAAAACAAAAAACAAAAACTAACTTTACCAGTTGAAAATCGTGAATATTTACATTTTTATTTGGTTCTCTGTTTTTATTTTAACTTTTCGATTTAGGAGGATACTGCTTTGTTTATTAAATACTAAAAAGTTGAAAGAGAAAAAATTAAACAAGAATTTTTCATCATCATATTCTGAACTAAAATAAACAATCAAAACAAACAAAAAAAGATAAAAAAAAATAACAAACCTTAAAATCTACAACACCTAAGCAAGTAAACTAAAAAAAAAACAAAAACACTAATAATAAAATTGCTCCACAGCACTTTACCTATCAGGCAGAGTATACTTACCATATATATACATATATATATTTACATTTTGAAGTCATTGTTTATTTTTCAAAATTTTATTTTCATTTTTGGCCACAGGTGCAATAACCGATTATATTTTTTTATTTTTTGTTATTATTTTATTTCCATTATTTTGTTTTAAAAACTGCAAAAACAAAAATAATAACCAGGAAAAGTGGAAAAACAAAAAAAAAAAAACTAAAAATCAAATATGAAAATTTTCTGGAAATAAAATTTTATTTTTAAATAAACTTTACATCGAGTAAATATAAATTTTGTTCTGTAGGGATTCACTTTTGCACTGTAGGAGGTGGGAATTGTTTTTTTTTTTATTTTCAATAATTTGTATATATTTAAACCTACACCTTTAATTTAGTGGTGGGTTAGGGTGAAATGATTTTGTTATGAAGCTTATAACGCTTAATCTAATAATTGGTTAAATTTTGGGCAAATGTAATAAAATGAGTCAAGATACAACTAAGAAAATGATTCGGTTGATTGGATTTATGTACGTATGGGATCATTCTCTCATTTTTACTCTCCACAGGGACTCTACCTAGAACAACCAACGCCGGCTTAGGAGCGATATAGATATGGCAAATGCATAAGGCGGCATGATTAGAATGGGCCGCAAACTGACCGACATTTTTGTTACGTTTCTTTAAATTTTATTTAAATAATTTAAAAAAATATTAAATACTAGTGAATCACCTGTGAAATTGCACAGAAGTAGTTATTTCAAAAACAATTTTATATAAAAAGAAATATTTGTTTTGGTATAATTGTAGTTGTTCTATTATACTACACCATGTTTCACTTAGCAGTTACTTATAATATACAAATTTGGGGAAATACTTACAATAAATATATAAATTTGCTACAGTTAGTGCAAAACAAAGCAATCAAAAACTTAAAACAGAACGGCAACATGAAAAATGAATATAGAAAACAAAATATTGCCATTAAGTTTATACATAAAAACAAAACTGGCCATGCAAGTGCATCTGATGGTAACAAATAATATAAATGCAAATATTAAATCAGCATTAAATAGCGATACACACGCATGCATAACAAGAAATGCAAATAATATATCATGTCATCCAGAGTCAGGTTTAACAACTGTAATTCTGTCTATAGTATAGCGTATAAAGTATACAATGAAATATCAATTATTAAAATAATGAGATCAGTTTATTCAAATATAAAATTAATGAATATTACCGTCAACAAATTTAAAATTTTTTAGAAATCTTATATATAAAGAAGGATGTTTGTATGTATGTATGTATGTTTGTGTCAGAACTCCTCCGAGACGCATGGACCAATTGCAACAAAACTTTACAGGATGGTTTTTTACTACTTGGAATCGAACCCGTGATATGTTGTTTTCCAAAATTCTGACTGGTTCGGGTACCTGTCATACAACTCTGAGCACCTGACAAAAATATTTCAAAAACCAAAGGTGCTACAGAGTTGAAAATTTGCACACGGGGGTACCCTTCCAAAAATAAACAAATATGACTTTCCCATTTTTTTCGAAATTTTGACTAATTCAGCAAAACAAAATTCTCATTTTTATTTATTTCTATCTTTCAATGAAATAAAATAAAGAAAACAATTTTTTTTAGAAATATTTGGCTTGAATTAAAGGGTACTAAAACTACAAAAAAAACTTTAGAATCGCAGCTTGATATAAGGTTTCAAAGCAATACAGAAGAAAAGTCGGACAGCCCGTCCCCGGATATGCTGTGGTCAAGAGTGACGCCTTGAGTCGAGTGTATACTGTGCTGCCAAAGTCCGGCGCGAAAATCCGATGTTACCAATCACGTTTGGTCCGTACATATTCAACAACGCATTAATTATTCTTGAAGATAAATTTGTGGCTATGATCGGTAAAACATTACTAACAAACTCGGTCTATCTTCACCAGTATGAAACCAACAAAATGAACTTTATACAGATTGCATACGAGAAAAGAACTGCAACGTCGAAGAGCTGAAAGCGTAATATCGCGGAAAAAATACCACTTCTAAATCAAAATCAGAAAAAAGCATACAAAATTATCATGGATGAGGCAGAGAACCAACAAGGTGGTACCGTTTTTCTTGATGCTTCGGGGGGCAGAGATAAAACATTTTTAACCAACCTAATTCTAGCGGAAATCAGAGCTCGAGGAGAAGTTGCTCTTGCCATTGCATCTTCAGGAATCACGGCAACATTAATGGAAGGAGGAAGAACAGCCCATTATGCACTTAAGTTGCCACTAGACATCTTCAGACAGGAAAATCCTACCTGCAACATTAGTAAAACAAGTGGTCGGGCTCAAGTGCTCAAGACATGCAAAATTATTGTATGGGATGAATGTAGCATGGCTTACAAGAAAGCTCTCAAATCGACTTTTTTTTTCGCAGAAATCTGTAATGAATCTGACTTGAATGTAAATCACACGATTTATTTATGATATTCAGGAAAATCAAAAAAATAATATTGACTTTCCCTAGATTTCTACGCATAATAACAGTTAAATGAAGGTTAAATTAAATAATGCTAATCTACGCACTATTTTAGTAAAACAATGGCTTCACTCTCACCCTCACTATAAAAACTTATCGGTAAATACGTAATAATTGTAAATCTCAACTGAAAAACCATAACATATTCATTCAAAATTAAAACATTATTAAAATCGCTAGAAAGTTTTTTTTTTGTTTTAAAAACAAGCACAAAAAAGGAAAAACAACAAAATATAAAATTTCCCATCAGAGTTGAAAATGTATTAAAACATTAAAATAACTGTAATATTTTATTTGGTTTGATATAAACAAACAAACAAACAAACAAAAAACACTTCTTTTTTACCATCATGGACTGATTATTTTTGTGAAAATTTGTTTCCCATGAACTTTTAAACTCCTCCACTTCTTCCCACCCCTTCTTATTTGAATGAACCTCTTTTTGATCAGTTTTTCTAAGGTAATGTTTTACATTTTAGTAAGTTTAAAATAAAATAAAAAATTATTATTTTTAATTATTGTTGTTTTTCTTTTTTGTATTGTTATTTGTGTATTTTAAATGAAACAATTCCTTAAGGATAATAATTATTATGAGTTGCGTATTATTATTATTATTTTTTTAAATAAATATTTAAAAAAAAAAAAATAACAATAATAACAAACCAGCAAACAAAACAAACAGAAAAATACCATAAAACAAACAAGGAATATTATATACGTATATAATTTGTACATTCTTGATTCCATTACTAAAAAACAAGAAAATTTTATAATATATGGTTACCATGGATAGGTGTACTACCCCCTACCAGGTATAGGGTAAAATATCAGAAAAACAACTAAAATGAATATTGTAAAAATTTCCCTCGGGTATAATACAAAATAATTAAGAAACTTACTAAGGTATAATATATATATATACATATATGTGTGTGTGTGTGTGTGAGTTAAAATTAATGGTTAATGTATATGAACAGATTCACATGAATATGTAGAAATTTTATTAAACATACAAAAAAAATACCGAATTTAACCAAAAGTGTTGGTGTATGTTTAGGGAAGTTTTGTTAAAAATGTATGCACACGAAAACAATAACAACAAATATTAAAAGCGAAAAAAGAAAACGACAACAGAAAAATAATGTATTGGAAAAAAAAATAATATTGAAGTTGAAAGGACCCTATTGAAGAATAAAGAAATAAAGAAAGAGGAAAAAATGATATGTGTAAAGTTGTATTATAAAGTTGGGATGTATTGGTATAGGGAAATTTTTTTTTGAAACAAATAAATTAATATACACTGTGTTTACATTGTGGAATACAATGTTTAATAAACGTTGAAAAGTTTACATTTTTATTTTATCTTATTTTCTCTTTTTTGCATTTAAATTTTAAAACAATTTTTTTTTTTTTATTATTTTTTTTATTTTTGTTTTTGTTTTTTTTTTGTTATTAAAATAAGAAATAATTACGAAACACTATAAATAAATTTTACAAGAAATTTATTTGGAAATTATTATATTTTTCCTTGTTTTTCCTTTATCCTTGAAAAATTGAGGATATATTTTTTTTTTTTAAATTGTATGAAATTTAGAGTTCCTCTTAGAGTTGGCAGGGTAATAATATGATAAAGAACAGGAACAAATGTAATATTACTAGGGAATGAAAATGTTTTATGTTTTTGAGAGCCTATGAATGTTTTTGAATATGTTTGAAGAAGGTGTTAAATAGACTGGTGCAGCTGACTTATACCGGGGGTTGCAGACCATGCGTATCAGTTTTTTAAGAGGGGAAGAAGCCGTTATTTTAAATTGAAATTAAATTATTATTAACTAAATCGAGGTGGACCTATCAATTTGTGATATTTTCAACTTCCGGGAAAGATCGGAAGAGAGTTTTTAAGCCCAAAAATCGCCGAATATGGCCGAAATCGAATTTTTTTAAATGGGAAGGGATACTTTTTTATGCAAATTCGGATTCTACGTCAAAAAATAATAAAAATTTGGAAAGTAAATTTTCAACCCAAAACTGGAATAACAAATGTGATAACATGAATAACAAATTTATTTATGAAAATGATTATTATTTATTTTAGTTTACCAAAGATGGTGGATTTTTGTTTTATTTTTATTAATTTTAAGTAGAAATATTGAGAAAAGCAAAAAAAAATCATTTAACATATTTAAGTTTCTTATTTTTTGTCGTAGAATCAAAATTTGCAAAAAAAGATATGCCTTCCCATTTGAAAATTTAGATTTCGGCCAATTTCGGCGATTTTTGGTCTGAAAAAATCGAATTCCCTTCTTTTCCGGAAGTTGATAACATTACCAATCGATAGAACACCATCGATTTAGTACAAAAAATGGTATAGCTTCCCATTTGAAAATTTCGATTTCGGCCAATTTTGGCGAATTTTGAGCTGAAAAAACCCTTTTCATGTCTTTCTAGGAAGTTCAAAATGTTACCAATCGATAGAGCACCCTCGATTTAGTTCATAATTTTTTCTTAATTTAAAAAAAATGGCTCCTTCCCGTCTTAAAAAGCTGATACGCATGCTCCGGAACATACGGTATATGTAATTGTGAATTGAAAGCATAAAAAACGATAGAATTTGTGGTAGTCTCAACATTCAGAAAGATATCAGACCTATCTTTGCAACTGTCCCAGCTCTGGGAAAAACTAAATTCAGGTGATTGAGAAGTTTGATAACCTGATAGAGATCACAAACGATCTATTTCAGATCACAGATTTGTCATAGCTACAAGTTTACTGGGGGTTTAATGTGGTCGTTATATCCAACTTATACCACTTAGTCTCTTTCACCTTATTTTCATAATCTCACCTTCAAGAAGTGACCCCTGCTAACCCTTACGAATGATTTAGTTCCAATCCCGGTGTAGAAGAATTGGCAAAAACGAAAAGAGAGGGGAAGAATTGAGTGTATCGGACAACGAAATGAGCCACGTAACTGAGGCAATTTCATAATTTGAATTTAGGGTCTGCTTCTGAACCTGTATGTAATGTCTGCGTGTTGCAAAGGGCGTCTGTATGAGCGAATTGTAAGAAGGTTTATCTAACCATCCATCTAGCGTTCCCATCACGTTTGAGGTTTTATCACTCATATCTCAAAAAACTCCAAAAGGTCAACAAGTTGACAACATTTCATGAAACATTACAACAAAAGACACTATGTCCCGGAGAGGTAATCGATATCAAATGACAATGAATTTTTATACAGCCTCGGTTGTAATAAATCGGATTTACTACAACGATATCGATATAACAGAATCGGGAAAAAGATCCGCCCTATTCCCCACGAATGGATTTATAGGACAATAATGAAGATGAAAAGTTTGCTCTGTGAAGAGGTAAAAGGTGCCGTTTTTGTTGTGGAGAAGTGGATCGATCGAATCGCAAGATATTTTTTGGGTGTTCTAGTATAGTAGCGACATCGGATTATCTTAGTAACTATAGGTTATAGAAATAAATATACATAATGTACTGTTTATTTTGTTTTAAAAGCTTTATTCTATCACTTGCTACAACCTACTCTCTCATATCTTTATTCATATCTTGATTTACCCTGTTCTAGCCCAACTGCTACCCAACTGTTTGATATAACATGCTAAAGGTTTTGGTTGATTGTAAAATAAATTAGTTATAATAAAAAATATAATCAACTGTTTCACAATATTGTAATATGAAATATTTGTTGCAGTTCTGCAATTCTAAATTACAATTTTGTGCAGATTCTGCAAAAGCTAATTATGAAATTAATTTTTTTATTAAAAAATAAAATCCGATACAAAATTTATTAATTTCTAATCAAATTTAAAATTACAAACATTTATTTTTATAGTTGTAACAGATTTTTCGTTGAAATTTTGTCAATTTTTATAACTCACAGATGTTTTAATAGCATCTTTTAATAAGTTATATAATATACAATATAATACATATATATTATATGGAAATAAAATAATTTCAGGATTAATGTTACGGTACAGTTTTTATATTAATTTTTTTTTTTGTTTATAGTTTTATAAGTACGGCCTCTATAAACCCTAGTTTTGTGATAAGTCCTTTATAAAGTAATTTATATATAAACAAATGACACTAATAAGTTATAAAATCAATAAAAATAAAAATCAGGATTTTTCTAGGTATTCTAACACCATAAATACCTACTGATGATTTCAAGTAGTATTTAGTTGAACAAAACAACTTCTAAAATAATAATTTGTTGTTAAAAAAACAAAAAGAGTTGCCATATTTTTTTTTATTATTATAATTTTTTTGTCACTTCTTCTGGTTGTAGTAGTAGTAAAACAGAAAATTTTAACTTCGGTAGTAGATATTGAAAAATAATTTTCTAATTTTTTATTTTTACCGATTTAATTTTAATTATTAATTCAAAAATAATTTTAATATTTTTATAATTAATTAATTTCTAACTCTATAATTAATTAATTTGTTCTTTTTTTCAAAATATGTAATTTAATTTTTCATAGAATTTTAACTTCTGGTAATTTATTATTGTTCTGCTATCATCATTATTATGAAGAATGATTTTTTAATTAAATTTCAATTTAAAATATTTTAATATGCGGTTTTTTGTTGTTGTTTTTTTTTTTTTTTTTAATAATGTTAATGAATTGAATTCAGTATGTTTTTCTACATTCTTTTGAAATTAATTTTTACCAAAAAAATCTGCTTTTAATTTAAAAAATATTGAAATACTATAGGTATTAACATACATTCTTGCAAACAATTAAATAATCTTGATGTAGAATGCACTCCAATTATTTTATATAGCTACGTATTTATAATAGAGATGTTTTATTTAATTTTTATTTTTATTTATTTTTGGTTTCCTCTTCGAAATTTTTTTTAAACATTTTTGGTGCATGGATTTATAAAAAAAAAAAAATAAATAAAATTAATATTTAACCTATATTTAAGTTTACGAATAGAATAAATTAAATTGTTATCCCATATAACTGGAATTGTCGAATGAACTAAATTTTTAATTTATTGGTTTCTAATCTGACTATAGAGAAATTTGAATATTTCAATATTAAACTTAACTACTACTGCAAAATGGATTTTAATTTAGAAGATATTAGAATATTTTTGTTTTTTTTTGTTTTTGCTATTTTTTTTCGAATTTAGTATTGAATATTGAATATTATTTATTTATAATTAAAAAAAATATTTTGGGTATGAAATATATCAATAATATCATTTTAGTATTAAATACACACATTCATATCCCGAATTTAAAGCCTGAAGTTTAATGAAAATGGCACAAAATTGTCGTTCTAGATTGTCGACATAGAATGTCGCATTGCAAGAGCTCAATGAATGCGACATTTTCATTTTCAAACAACAATTCAAAAGAAATGGCAAAATGAAATATCACAATGCGACAAATTTTGAACAATTTTTGTAACCGAATTTGTCTTGTAGTACTATTTTCTATAATGCCATATTTTGTCACCATACAATGTTGTGTCATTTTTATTGTACTTCAGACTTTAAACTCGATGCCAGCTTGATATTATGTGTTTTTATCTAAGTTTAGGTTGTATTTGTGTTGTAAATTAAATTATAAAATGGTTGTACATTATAATGGACAGCTGATTTCAACTGTAATGTAAATTAAATGTTGCCCATTAAAATGTACAAAGTGTGCCAATTACTTATTTTTTTCCATTTCTTAGTTAGAATGCTTAAATCGATTTCACTGACAGACAAAGAATTTTTTTTTGCAATTCGGATTACGATAGCGATAATAATGATGAAGTTGTTGATGATAACAACACTTTGAAAACCCCGCACGATATGATAACATGATAACAAACACATCAGCAGTCAGGGTTCAATGTGTAAATGATATTGAAGACAATTGAAAAGAAGAAGTTGAAAATATGTATACTAATAGAAATGGCTGAAGGAAATGGAGAAATAATTATAGCAGATGAGAGTTTTGCCGTTAAAATATAATTGATGAAATGTCATATCTATCAGTAGGGCAAAAGAAATATTTCAGTAAATCTAATATTAAATATAGAAATATTTCAACCAAATCCCACATCATTCAATCAGATAAGATAATAGTCAAAAAGGTCCGCGGAGCTTGTGTGGAAATTTATACAATAAAGCGATGGCACAAACTAAGTAAAATTTATATAGATGTAATCAAGCCAGAGATAGTTCAAAAATATGTTATTGGGATGGTAGGTGACAGGTGTTGACCAGTAAATTAATTGCATACTAGCCTTATTTATAAAATCTAGGAAATGGTCCCTCAGGGAATATATACTTATTTTCTGGATTTTTCATTGGCAGCCGGCTAGTTGGAATTCAAAAATTATATTAAAGTAATGGAAGTACCCAAAAATTAAATATTTGATTTGTATTGTTACATTTCGAAATGGAACTGACTTTTTATCTTTTAAAACGGGAACGTTTCAAAAGAGGATGACCTTCTACAAGCAACACATCATCGACAGTATCATTTACAAACGGGATAAATTTCTATGAAGAAAATTAGATTAGATAAATTTTATCATATGCCATTCCCCGACAGTAAAGGGGGAAGTCGGTGAGACAGTAAAAAAGAGGCAAGTCGGTGTAAAATTAATTGCAATACTACAAATGGAAGGACACACTTTTATTGCGGGGAATGCAATGTTCATTTGTGTATTGCAAAGGATGAGAATTGTTTTCAGCAATTTCATGAATAGTAATACATGATACCTGAATATAAAAGAGGCTGTGTTAATTTAAGTTTTTTTTAATGCTGTTGTTGAATTGAATCAGTTCATTTTTATTTTACTTTTTTTTATAAAAATTTTGAAATAAATTAGTTTTGTGTGAATACAATAAACATTTATATTTTATACTAATTTTTATTTAAAGGGATACAAAAAAAAAGAATATGTCAAAATTTAGCTTACTTTTATCAAATTAGTCATGTCGTAATAATTGTAGGTTTTCACGGCTTCCGTTAAAACGTCTTTCGGTTTTAATATTATTAAATTTATTTTTTTAAAACTGTTATTCGATGTATTATATTAAAATATTCATCTATATTTATTAATTGGTGATCTATTAATTGGATATTTATTAATAGTAATTAATTGGTGATCGAAAGTGTTAAGGTTTTTAATTTTATTAGTATGACCGCTTCACATCTAGTTATATTTATTATTTGAGCTCAAACTATACAACAAACTTTTTTTAGTATTATGACTTACTTTACCCACCGGTGAAAAATATTTAGTTTTGAAAAAAAATAATAACATTTTATACAAAATCTGTTCCGAAACAATCATTTTGATCTGGTCACAAAGAATTTCAACTTTATATTCAATAAAAGTTAATATAGGTTCTTGTAATGATTCAAAATCAAAATATAATTTTAATAATAACTGTTTTCTATATTCGACTCCCTGCATTTTCCATTTTCATCAAAAGAAAATATTTTATTCAATAAATTCAAATAAAATTATCGTAGTTATCTATATACCTACATATTCTTCAAACAATCAACTTTATCTGAATTTTCAAAAAGAAATTAATTGTAGTTGCGTGTATTTTGTTTCTTTCAAATCAATTTTGATTTTTCAAATTATGCAAAATTTCTGCGTGTAAATAAAATATACTTTGTCTCGAATACTTCGAACAAATAATAATTTTTTAATTTTTTTCATTTACCTGACAGTATACCTAGTGTGTAAAAACATTCAATGATATCAGATAAAAGTCAAGTATGTTAACTTTTTGATTCCTTTGTTCATGTCCCAAATGAATACAATATATACCTATAGGAAACTATAATTCCAGAGACTATAGAATAACTTCAAAAGAATTTGTTTCACTCCTTCTGTATTATTATTATTATTATTATTTTTTTTTTATTTTTAATGAAATAGTTTAATCGAAAATAAATCTTAAGAGAATTAAAATTGTGAATTGTTTTCAAATTTGTTTTACAAATCCGATATTTACTACAATCTGATGATGTTATGTAAGAATTAAATAAGAGGAAAAGAGTTCGTTGAACTTTCGAATATTTATTATGAATGTAATTATATTATGTGTGTAAATTATAGATCTAATATGTGGAAAGGTTATATCGCTCCCGTAGGGTAAAATTGATACATTTCAAAAATATTAACTTTGAAGAAAAAATTGCGAATAAAGATTTAATCAATTTTCTATGAAAAAATTAATACTGATGCAGTATTTTATGCCGGTATGATCCCATATACCAAAATTTAAATACAAAAAAAAAAAATCTAGAACAAAATATATATATACCTATAAACATAACATAAGCTGTCATAATTGAATATTATTGACAAGTACATAATAACTGATTATTATTATTATAACGACTTAAATTGGTGTAAATTATTATATCCTGTGTATATTGTAGTCTATCTGATTTAAATAAATAAATTCATATGATTTGGTCAACTTTCAAAATGTAATGAACATAGGGGCTAATTAGTTTAATGGGACACGCACTTAAAATATTTCCCAAGATTATTCATAACAGAATTCGTCAAAAGCTAGAAACAAACATGGGATCTACGCAATTTGAATTCACAGATGGTATGGGTACACGGGAAGCTATTTTCTGTACCCAATTATTGGTTTAAAACTGCAGAGATGTTTTATAGATTACGAAAAAGCTTTTAACCACGTTCAAGATGACAAATTAATCACTAATTCTAAAAACAATGGGTCTAGATGGAAGAGATATTCAATGTATTTAAAATGTATATTGGAATCAAAAGTCTGAATTTTTTTGTTGGAGATTTATCGTCTTCAGAAATTGAAATTAGACGTGGAGTACGACCAGGTTGTACATTGTCACCAATTTTTTTTAGCGTTTATTCTGAGTTCATATTTCCCGAATCTATAAATCATTTAAATGAAGAGATAAAAGTAAATGGTATATACTGTCATCAATAACATCAGATACGTCAATAATGCAATCCTATTCGCTGGTAGTATGAAAGGTTTATATAGTCCAATAATAGTCGACAATTTGGTTTGATGATTAACGCTAATAAAAAATAAATTCAAGATTTCTATGATAACAACATCACCATCTCAATTAATGTACAACAAATAGAACATTTCAACAGTTGTAAATATCTCGGTCATCAAAAGAAATAAAATGTATAATTAAAATGGCCGGAAGTGGCTTTATGAGGTAAAAAAAAAGATATTCACGAATAGAGGTTTTAATATCAAATTAAGGTTAAGGTTTGTTAAATGTTATGACGTATGGTCAGTACTTCTATACGCTATGGAAATCTGGACTTTAAAGGTGTTAGATATGAAGAAAATTGAAGATTTTGAAATGTGGGTGTACCGAAGAATCCTGAATATCGTAAAACAGCATACTTTGATCATAACATTAGAAATCAAAAGTATAAAACGTCCAAGGAAAAATGGAAGGCAGGCGAGAAATTGTAATCAAGCAATAATTATCATGGCTAAAAAATATCAGAAATAGAACTGTCGAACTATAGGTGAACTAGTTAGAATAGATTTACAAATTTACAATAATATGTGAACGCTATTATCCATAACGATAGTCAGTAAAAGAAAAAAGCTCAACTTAAAAAATTCATAATTTTTCCCGGTATTTGGAATTTCTGGATTTTTTTTCCTCCAAATTTGAATTTTTTTTACTTTTGCACTCTTGATCTCTTTTTTAGCGATTTTTTCTATTAAAACGCAAGTTTTGTAATTAAAAGTACTATAGCTAGTTATTAAATAAATATTATTAAAAAATTATATCTTGATTTCGCTAAACCAATTCTCAGTCCCAAAAGAAATAATTGACTTATTATAGAGGATAAAAAGATAATAGATCGTGCGGTAATTTGTTGTGTCCACACTGAATTGCAATTATATCCGTTATCTGTGGTTTGGGACACTTAATTTTATATCTAATTGATTTGTTTTTTTTTTTATTATTTGCAAAATAAAAATATTTCCAATAATACTGCTTTTTCTGGAGTTCTGAAACAATATATATTTTTTGCTTAGCCACTGTTCGATACAAAAAAGG
Organism: Argyra leucocephala; assembly: GCA_963942445.1. NCBI lineage: Eukaryota > Metazoa > Arthropoda > Insecta > Diptera > Dolichopodidae > Argyra > Argyra leucocephala. Next base: position 126,251,975 of record OZ012681.1, read on the forward strand.
ACATAATGTGTAATTTTCCAGAAAATTGTACTTTTTCTTTTTTTTATTTATAATTTTGGTTATTTATTGCCAAATTATTTTATAAATTAAGAGAGAGTCAAAAATTTAAAAATTAAAACTAAAGATATAGAGAGAAGATTAATGTTGAATAAAGATTGAAAAATGGATAGTGTGGACTTGAAGAAAAGGTTCGAAGTTGCAGACTGATAGAATAGTAGAAATGAGAAGAGAAGTAAAAACAGTGAAAGAATGAGAAAAAGGACTACAACCACCAATAACCACCAACAATAATCACTAGAAGTACCAACGCCGCCAAGCCAAAAACCAATCCATGTATTCTGAAACTATTATCTGTTTTATCTTTTAGAGATAATTGCTGTCTAGAAATACAATTTATTTCCTTGCTACTGTTGTCGTTAGTTATAATTTCGTTTGTTGCTATTTTTATATAATAAAATAGAGGCATATTACATAAAGATTTTTATATAATTTCTTTTGTATCTAAGTATATAAAACTTTCTACTGGCAGACAGCAAATCTACATTATTGCTTCGAAGTAGCAGCGGTTGGATAACAAATATCCCCGTATCAGATCGTTATTTACGATTGATGCTTTTTGTATGGTAGTTTCGATTTCTAATATATTTTATAATACTGTAAACTATTTTAATTATATTAATGGCATCATATAGTTTTTTGTTTTAAATATATTTAACAGGGTCTGACTTCAGTTCTTTAAACATTTTTAACTATAATATATTTCTTTCGAAACGTCATAGTTTTTTCATATATGAATGATGAATGTTGAACCAGCTGGGACAACAATCAATAGATCAATAGAGGAATTAACAACGTTTGATAAACCAACACTTTTATACCATGGTCTAACTTGAACCAAAAAACCGGTTTTGTGATCTGAATCGCTATTACATACTTATTTATTTGGATATTTACATTTATTGTTAATTGCAATGTGTTGATGCTTCACTGTGTTCAAATTTTCCAATTTTAATTTAATATTATAGTCACATTTGTTCACAGGAAGTCTGAATAAAATTGATGTACATTATTTTGTAATTTATAGTCATTGTCCATAACTGTATTCTGTATAGTAAAACTGTATTCTAGTAATCCAATGTATTTGAAAGCTCACTATTTATATCGCTTACCCTTTTACTTTCTTTATGTACGAATAGATCATCAGCAAATACCAAAAAGTTATTTTTGCCTTTTACCATGTCTGAGAGAAAGCTGTCCTTATGTTACAAAAAATTGGATCTTCATTATTATTTGTTTTCGGGGAATTTTGGATTTTGGTTTGTGGATATTAGACCAGCCTTGGTTCAGAATCTTATCTCATCTGCCCACTTGAAGAAATAATAACTGAATGTATAGAAACACCTTGTACCAAGAATCGGAACGTAATTGTTTTCGTATTCTTAAGTTTTAGATTTTGCATACCTCAGTGGGAATTGATTAGGGGTTTAGACGTCGCCATTTTTATTTTGGGAATTTGTTTTGCGGATATTACAACAGTCTTGGATCAGTATCTCATCGCATCTGCCAACTTGAGAAAATAATAACTACATATAGAAACACCCTGTCCTGTGCCTACATTAGTTGAACATTAGCAAGTATTCTTAAGTTTTAGATTTTGCATACCTCAGTGGGAATTGATTAGGAGTTTAGACGTCGCCATTTTTATTTTGGGAATTTGTTTTGCGGATATTACAACAGTCTTGGATCAGTATCTCATCGCATCTGCCCACTTTAGAAAATAATAACTACATATAGAAACACCCTGTGCCTATATTAATTGAATGTAAGCAAGTATTCTTAAGTTTTAGATTTTTCATACCTCAGTGGGAATTAATTAGCAGTTTTGACATCGCCATTTTTATTTTGGAAATTTGTTTTGCGGATATTACAACAGTCTTGGATCAGTATCTCATCGCATCTGCCCACTTTAGAAAATAATAACTACATATAGAAACACCCTGTGCCTATATTAATTGAATGTAAGCAAGTATTCTTAAGTTTTAGATTTTTCATACCTCAGTGGGAATTAATTAGCAGTTTTGACATCGCCATTTTTATTTTGGAAATTTGGTTTGCGGATATTTCATCAGTCTTGGATAAGTATCTCATCGCATCTGCCAACTTGAGAAAATAATAACTACATATAGAAACACCCTGTGCCTACATTAATTGAACATAAGCAAGTATTCTTAAGTTTTAGATTTTTCATACCTCAATGCCTGTTGTATACAGTAAAGTATATTATTATAGTATATATTACATTGTCTAGCAACTTCCTAACTATACTTAATGTAACACACTGATGACAACGGCAAATCGCGCATTGAATGTAAAATAATGATCGTGCATATAAAATAAATAAAGAATAAAATAATTGTATTTTATTATCAAATATATCAAATATCTATTAGCCACATCGAGTTGTAACAATGCCACAGTGAGTCACTTACTACCCACGATCATATGCAGCGTTTTAAAATCGTACATTATTCTAGAATAATTTTACAAGGACTACAAATTAGACTTCCTTTAATTAAAACTTCTTAACACAAATGTCCTTTCAATTTTCCTCTATTTTTAGTACCATTTTCTACTGAAAAAACAACAAAAAATAAAACAAACAAAAATTAAAGTTTACTAAAACTTGACTTTTATATTATCTGCAAACACTTGCTGTTAGAATAACCTTTCAACATCACAACAAAATAATGACATTAAAACCGATGAAATTCCTAAATAAATTTGGAAATAATTCCTTTTTTTGGTTTAACCCATTTCAATCGAAAAAATAATATTGTTGATAGGTTCTATTCTTATATATATATATATATATATGCAAACTTTAATAGTTTTCTAACCACTTTAACAAATAATACAGAATAGAATCCTTTTCGACATCACACATAATATAGGTATACAAACAAATATATACATATGTATTATCTGGATAGGCAAATATCAACAAAAAATTAAGGATTTATATTATTATGCTCGTATGTTATACATTTAGAGAATAAAAATGTTTCTATTTTATTATTTTAATTTAAACATATATAAACAATCACGAAAAAATATAAATGAAAAAGAAAAAAAATTGAAAAAACTAAGAAAATGAAAAGGAAAACCTTTTTCCAAAAAGCCACGCAATGTAAACAAAATAAACTAGAAATAGCACAGATGCCGTTGTTATTTTTTTCTTGTTATTCTAATGTTTTTTTTCTTTTTCTCTCCAAAAAACAAAAAAACAGAAAATCTACCAGATTTTGATGGAAATTTTCAAATCTTCAGTAAATAAATACAAAAACATAATAAAAAAATAGAACAAAATATTTTTAATAAAAACAGGATCAAGGATTACAAAATAATCAAACATGTATTACTATTTTTTTTTTTTTGCATCTTCTGCTGTTGTTTTTTCCAACTTAAATTGCGTTCTAAAATAAAGAAATATCCTGTCATAAAAAATAGATAGTTTTCACCATATAACATTCAAAATTTGTTTAGCACATATGCCTTGCCTTTATACCACTATTATTTTTATTTATATCAGTGTTGCCATAATGTTTTAATAAAATAAAAATGTATAGTGACAATATTTTCTTTATTTTTAATTTGTAGTTGGCCTGCAGATTAATCTGTATGTCCATTGTTATAAATAAATATTTTCCATTATATTTATAATTTTTTTTTTTTAGTTAGCAGAAATGTAGGTATTCAGCCGTACCGGTGAATTCGATTCGATATAAAATTATTCGAATTTTTCGATTCGATTCGATGAGAATTTCTTAACGGTGAATTCGATCGAAAGACTAATTTTGTACTCATTTCGAAAAATGTAATCAAATAAGAAATATAACGACTTTTATGTCAAATAAGTTCAAATTTCAAATTAAAAAAATAAATTTAGATTGCTGTTTTAGAAATAAATTATTAAAATACCCATACGTATAAAAAAAAAAAAAAAAAAAAATATTATAAAATTTTGAACGAGAAAATTTTCGATCAAAAATATTCGAATATTTTTTAAATCAAATTTGTCGGTTGAAAATTAACGAATGAGTACTCGATTTTTATTCGATCGAATTCACCGGTACGGCTGATTATTATAGGTGGAAGTGCTGTATTCAAATTGCTTCTGGAAAACACTATTTACAGTTAGTTGTGCTTTCTTGATGGATCCCCACAGTTCGATCTATCAACCGAAATTGAAATAAGCGCAATATACAGTTTTTTTTTTAGAATATAGTTATTCAAATATAGGTTTTATTGTTTTTAGTTGTTATAGCGGTTAGTCCTGTAGCCATCCTTTTCAGTTGCATTATTAATATCCTTAATCCACATTAAATTATCTTAGAAAAGTACTTAGTGAAACAGAACAATTGAACAAAATCCACAGCAATATTGTACATGAAAATCATAGACTTTAGGATTGAGATGTATGTACTGCAGAGAATACAATTGAGTTATGTGTGAGGAGAGGGGTATATTTGCAATCGTTTAGTATCGATAAATTTAAAGTTTTTTTAGTTGTAAGCTTATACAAAAATAGATAGACGTACGCTTTTTAAAACTGATTTGAAATCCATCTCTAAATCAATAATTTTAACTACTATAATAATATAATAATAATAAAAAGACTTTATTTCATCAAAAAAACCAAAATCTAATTTACATTAAATATTCAAGATTTAACTTAAAAATTTATTAAAACAAAATATATTAAATAAAGTAAAGTAAAAATTTGAAACTAGCCTAGTTGATTAAATGAAAAAGTTAGGTTCAATCTGTTATCCAAAGAACCTTGCTGAAGCGATGAAAGTGCATTAGATCATAAATTCGAATAATATAAATTTTTTTTTTAAACATAATAAAAATTAGAAGATTGTTAATAAAAAAACATAAATAAAATAATTAATATGGAATCGGCCCCAGATCGGGAAATTTATATAGCAAACTTCTGATTCGACTAAATCAAATTGGTATAATTTCTTACTCCAAATACTTCATTTTACCGATATCCATATTTCCATATCCATATTCGTTATCCATATTTTACTGGGTAGATCGGATTGAAGAAAATGCTATACCTAGAAAACGGGGGAATGCATCGTAGAAGGGAAACCACATTTCGGTGGGAGAGATGAAATATATCGCCATATATGAAGAAAATATTAAATATCCAGTGTGGTTAGAATTTTCTCGTAACTGCAGTTAGTAAAGGACAATATTATACATCTAGAATTTCCAATATCTGCGTAACGCTAAAAAAGTTAGTAAGGAAGAAATACAATTAATCATTAATCAGAAACAGTATGTTTATCGAATAGTCAACTTCGCAACATCTACCCTGTTGGAACTATATTTATTCAAATTCGCTATGGAAATCATGGTATTGTATTTTTTTCGAAAATATATTTTTATTGCCAAACATTTCTTTGCGAGGTGTCTCATAATGCGAACATCAAACCCAATATGAATAATTTTTATTTCTTTTCCACGGAGGCGGCCCTAAGATGTCAAGGCCGGCTTTTAGATCTTTATACCTTCCTCCATCCTCAACTTAGTCGATCTTTTTGATAAAGGCCAATATGCTTGAGGGTTCTATCCTGCAAAAGCTTTCTAAGATTGTGAAGTACGTTTCCAACAACCTGACTCTGAACCTAGAAAGGCGTATACACTCTCCTACAACATGTGTGAAGGTTTCTTCCTCTTCCATACAGTGTCTACAGGTTGGATCGTCACTTAGTGCTAGTCTACACATGTGCTAATTCATGTGGTTATGAACAGTAAGTATACCCACCATCTTCCTATAGTCTACTCTATTGAGAGTTAGCAGGAAGTTGGTTATTTTGGTATTTGTTCTTAGTACATATATTTTGGAGACACTGTGGCCTTCAATACGCTTCCAAAGATGGGATATGATTAATTTTGGCAAAATCTAAATTTCCGAAATATTCGATTTGCCGTCAAAGAACACTAGACGAACTGTTCTTTTGCAATTTGAAATTTGTATAACTTTCCATTTGCCAATTAGCATATACACAATATTATATTTTAGCCTCAATTATACTTTTTTTATTTATATATTAATTAGAATACAACAAGGTTGTCTGTTCATGACTATTAGAGCTTCAGCACATTGATAGAAGACATCCTGAAGGAAACATTTCAATATGCCTTACATCAAGACTATTTCTGATGATAACGATAACGAGTAGCAAGATCAAGTAAAGTGTTTAGCAGATATTGAAAGAAATATGATTTGAAGTACAAAAATAAACAAATATCAAGTCCTTATTACACGGTAGGGGTTGAAAATGAAGCCGTTTTTGCCATAATATGAAATTGTGGTTTGCCTATAGGTGTTCTCAATAAAATATCATAATGCTAAGCAACTAATTTTGTATATTCTTACCACCCTCAACCATATTATTTAGTCCATGCAGTACAATAATTGTATATATATAGTTTCTTGCATTTATCTGGATGTTTGACGGAACGCAATACGCAATACATATACAAATTGCTTTGGTCCGTTTTTTTAACATAAAATAAATATATTTCAGTGCCTACTGTGGAGCACGTTAAATATCAAAAATAATGATTTATTAATAAATTATTTATTTGGATGTTTGACGGAACGCAATACATATGCAAATTGCTTTAGTCTGTTTTTTTTTTAACATAAAAGAAATATATTTCCGTATATACCGTGAAGCGCGTTAAATATAAAAAATAATGATAATTAAAAAAAAAAAACAAATAAAATTTTGTGGACTTCAAAAATCAACCGTTATGAAATGAAATTATCTATTTCAGACGATTGCAAGTATGAACATTAATGAAATGTATTTCAGTACCTATTGTTTTCGTTTAAAGTTGTGACTCATTGTCAAACATTATTATTTGTTGAATATTCTATTTGTGCGCATTAATTAATGAATATTATAAGATTTAAAAAATTGATATAATAGAAAGCAAAAAAAGATATAAATTGATAGAAATAAATTTAATATGACACTAATGACAATTAGATTTGGCCAATGTCATAAAAATACAATCATAACATAAAACAAATGACCCATATTAATTAGATCTCCATAGTTTTTTTTTTTTTTCAAACTTTGACGCTGAACTTTACGCAGCTATGTAATTTAAATGCAACTATGATCGATTAAATGACCCTTAGGGTGTAAAAAACTGTGCACTTTACTACAAATATTCTGTTTATATGGTAATTGTAGTTGGTCTGCAGATTAATCTTTAGGTCAACTGTTAAATAAATAAATAAATAAATATTTTCCATTAGATTTACAATTTTTTTTTAGCTAGCAGAGATGTAGGTATTATTACAGGTGGAAGTGCTTATTCCAATTGCTTCTTTTAATAATAAATAAAGGTAAGATAAATTCAGTAAGCAAATACGTATGAAGAAAAAAAAGCTAGAATTATTTATTTTGCTCCCGTCATTTATGGCGGGTTACAAAGCTAGTTTTCTAATAATTAATAATCCTATCATTATGCTGAAATTTTATTGATCCATAGTACACTATTTCCAGTACATATAAAAATAATAAATAAATAAAAATAGTCTTTATTTCAACAGAATTACAAAGCTAGTAATAAATTTTGAATACATACAAATTAAATTCATTTTTTGTACAATGTATCCTTAATCAAATTAATAATTAATTCAAATTAAAAATTAGTATTTAAAATAATTCAGATTACATTTTTAACTTATACTAAATAACATTTAATTTATATACTATTAAAAAAAAAAACAAACATTTGAATTATGAATTAAGAATTAATAATTGTTCACAAATGTACATTATATATGTATTATAGTAAAAGATTAATACAATTATTATAAACTACAAATATAAATATACATATTAGAAAATATAAAAAAAAAAAATCAAAAAATTTGTACATAATATATCCTTAATTAGTCAATTTTAAGCTTCAAGTTCTGAATGAAATAGTTAAAGACATTCTATTGCCATAGTGCAAGAGACGAATGTCTTACTTTATTAAAATAACAGGTGTAATAGTATTAATGGGGAAAAACAATATAAAATTAGTGTAGAATTATTTGATATAATGTTTTATTTAATTGTAGAAGAATGAATTTAATTTAATTGTAAAATATAAAAAGATTTGAAGTTTATAATAAAAAATAAAATAAAATATAGGATAGTACAATGAATTACTATCTGAATAAAGCCATTAGAAATAACAAAAGAAAAAAAAAATAAAATAAAAAAGTAGGAAATAAGAAAACAGATAAAAAGTAAGTTTAAATTATGGGTATTAATATTGATTCAATTTGTGCATGAGAAAATGAAAAGAGCCAGGATTTTATTTGTTTTATAAATTTAATTTGTATTCTCTCGTTTCTAAAGGATTCAGGTAACTTATTAAACAGCTGAGGTGCAGTTACAGTAAAAAAGTGACGAAAATGAGATTTTTTAACTTTGGGTACATTTACAACGTTTCTATTATTTACACGCAAATTGTGATCCACCAACAATCTCGAATTATTATAGCCCGATTTTAAAAAAAATAGTTTAAGTACTTTAAAATAGTATAGATGTCTTAATGGAAGAATTTTTAGATTTTTGAAAAAATAAAAACTGGGAGTTCTACGACTGATCTTACAAATAATACGTACACAATGTTTTTGTTTAATTAACAAAGGCTCAATTTTATTATAATGGGTACCACCCCAACAACACAGACCATATTGAAGTTTAGACTTAATCAAGCCATTGTAAAAAAGTTTTAAAACAGAGAAAGGACAATATAAACTTAGATGATACAGTTGCCTAACTGCTTTATTCAGGTATCTTTTTAGATAAGACGTGTGATCTTTCCAGTTTAGTCTAGCATCTAACGAGATACCTAAATATTTGAAGCTATCCACACGTTCAACATAGAAACAATCTTCTGAGCAGTTATAGTTCTCATTAAACAAAATACCAGACACATCATTTGCACATAAATTACATAAACTAAATTTTAAGCACTTAGGAGAGTGATATTTTACAGAAATACTTTCACATACTTTTCCTGACAGATTAAAAAACATAAATTTTGTTTTGTTACTTATTATTAGTTTATGCATTTTGAACCATTGCCTTAATATATCCAAATCAAAATTTATATCAGTAAAAGTATTAAAATAATTTACATTTGAATAGGATAGAGCTGTATCATCAGCAAAAGCAGTAATTTTTCCTTTAAACGCTTGAGCAAAAAGTGAATTGACATAAATTAAAAAAAGTATTGGACCTAGTACAGAGCCTTGAGGAACTCCGATATTTATCAATTTTTCAGAACTGTATACATTTGAAATTTTTACTATTTGCATCCGATCTTTAAGGTATGAACCAAACCAATCCAAAATAAAACCTCTAAATCCAGCTTTAAACAATTTGTTTAATAATAAGGTATGGTCCACCATGTCAAAAGCTTTTGTGATATCTATAAATAAAGCAGCCGGAATTTCAGAATCATTTAAGGACTTGTAGAGCTCACTACATAATTTTAATAAGGCATCTTCAGTTGATTTACCACTTGTAAACCCATATTGAAATTCGCTGAAAAAGCTGATGTTATTCAAATATTTTATGATTCTAAACTTAATGCCTTTTTCAAAAATTTTTGAAAAAACTGATAATAAAGAAATAGGCCTATAATTGTTGAATAATAAAGTATCTCCTTTTTTATGCAAAGGTATAACAACAGCTGTTTTTAGAGCATGTGGAAAAATACCATTCTGTATACTGAAATTAAAAATATAACATAGAACATCAACAATTTGAAAAGAAACATTTTTTAGAATATTATTTGAAATTTTATCAAAGGAAGAAGAAGATGAAGTTTTTAAAGACATTATAATTTTGTGTAGTTCTGTCGAAGAAAAAGGAAGAAAGAAAAAACTTTGTTGTTGAGATGATTCTGGAACGATATAGTTACTACAATTACATGATGAATGCACTATATGAATTCAAAACACTATATGAATTCAAAACATCATTTCCATTTGAAACCTAGACACCCTGTATAAATTAGTACCTTGTTTTATAGTAAATATTAAATAAAAATATTATTTTAACCTGCCAATAATTATTACTAAAAATAATTTTCATAAATTTAGCTATATCTACCTATCCAACAATTCATTGAACCCAATTCAATATGGATGATATTCAACAGAATATTTTTGAATTTAATTTGGTCCATTTTAAAGTTTCGAAATAATTTTCATATAAAATTATCAATTATTTTGTTTTAATAAGAATAATTTTATTATTATGATTATTATTATAATAAATAAATATAACCATTTATTTTCATTTACATACGCATACATTCGTACATCATATACGAATGTATTTATAATACAAAAAATAAATATTAAGAGAGTCAACAATGATTTTATTCTATTTAAATTGAAAAAGGATTTTTGTTTTTTTTTTTTGTTCTTTTTTTTTTTTTGTTTTGTTCTTGATTATTTTGCAATTGAAAATTGACTTTTGAAGTCAAAACCCACATATTATACATACATATTTACTTAATAAAATAATAACCTAAGGGCTTTCTCATAATGATGAATATATTTATTTTATATAGAATTTAAATGTTATATTTTCAATCAAAAATATGAAATTTATGATATCATCACACATGCATAAATATGAATGTGTTTGTATATAAGCATCTATATTCAATCTATACGTATTTATTTAAGTAGTAGGTATATATAAATATATTTATATTTGATTTTGAATTCTTCATTATTGGTTATATAGAATAATATATGTATGTATGTTATAACTATAAAGAAAGTTTATTGGCTTAAGTGGCTTGACTGATTTTTCAATTAGGTTTTCATTAGACAATAAAAAAACTATTTTAATATTTTCATAATACAGTTGTAGACAAAAATATTGGACTGGCTATCTATTTTTGTTTTTTATATATTTAAGTATTTATATATTAAATTTTGTTATTAAGGATATTAACATAGTTATTATATTTTTTTTTTCTTTGATTTTATTAATTAAATCAGCTTTTAAATAGCAAATAAATAAATTATTGCACTATGGCATTTTTAGCTTATCTAGTAATATTTCTGCAACTTCATTAAACATTAATATAAACTACTATCATTATAAATGTCATGCGATTTGTTGTTTTCAAATGTTAGAAACAATAAGGTAATTAAATTACATAGTAAATAAATTGTATGAAAACTACATTTCAACAAATAACTAGTCAACAATACCAAATATACAATATTTAAAAAGTAAAATAAATAAAATAAAATATAGTTCAAGAGCTGTAACTGTAAGGCATTTTCAATATATTAAAATATTCTAAATCAGACTTGCTGATTGAAAGTAAAAATTTTTTATAAGCTCGTTCAAAATACTCCATTTCAACAATAATTTTATTTGATATAGACCCCTCGTTCTTGTTTTTATTTTTTTGAAATGCTGTAATTGTCCTTCGAACAAATTGAATATAAATCTACTCTGGTCATATCTTCTTTCAATGTAGCACTTATACCATTGATGTGAACACCTTTGCCTAAGACAAATTTTTTCATTTGTGCTTCCAGTACCGCAGCCTTATCATCATATTATGTAACAAAAGGTCCAACATAAAATAATTTATCGAATCTTTCTGGGCTTGACAAAGATGGATCAATTAAATCTGATCGATTTGTGGCAACTAATATAAATGTAGGTTTGCTTGAATCACTAGCTTCTCGGCCTTAACAATGCTGGATCAATTAAATCTGATCGATTTGTGGCAGCTAATATAAATATTTTGTTTGCTTGGATCGCTAGTACCATACCATTTGTCTGTAACTTAATCGTTAGAAGAACAGAAATACCTACAAATCAGTGATATGAAAAATATGTGGTTGAAATTTGAGTAGGAACATTATTTGACATTTTATGGGATTTAGACTATATATGATCAGTTCATTATACGTTATCCTGGTTTTTTGAGTTTTTAATGTGTAGACTATAGAGATAATGAATTGTTCGGACTAAATAATACATTTTTGAAGTTAAATTATTTCTAAAATTAAAAAATATATTCGTGTGTTGTGAAAATAAAATCCTATTTTTGTTTATTTTGTTTATTTTGTCCGCTTATCTTTATTAGATGTTAGAGGGTGTAAAAAGACTAAAAAAAATTACAATATATTCTTAATTCTAATTGCTTTATGGTTAAATGCTATTGCTTGTTTGAGTAAGTGCTAATTATTATATTATGAGTGGTGTTGGTCACTATACAAATTTTGATGAAAGAATAAAGTATAATATGTATAATTTTTCTTCACTAAATTGTATATTTATCTATTTAATTAGTATATTATAACAGCCAAAATGTATTTTATATATACATAATATATTTTTTTTAAATATTTTGCCATCGTGCAAGGTATGAGAAATCATCCCTTTCTTACAAAAATACTTTCTTCAAAATATTGAATTTAATACATATTAAAATGTGTATTATGATATTTTGATTTATATTTATTTATATTCTGATTTTTAAACTAATTCAAAATTATACGTTATCGTGTACGTATATACATATACACCATATTTAAATATTTGTTATGCTGTACATGCACCCATATATTATATAAGTTACATAAAGGCATATAAATATGCAATAAAAAACGATATTATTGTTACACTAATAATATTGTTTATTATAATAATGCATATAACAGTTATTATCGCCACATATCGAACGATTGGTAGAAGCAATCAAATAAATAAAATAAAACTTAAATTATATATATAATATATTTCAGCCTTATATGGTTAACTTTAATTTAATCTCAAGCTATCAATATTAAACATTATAATTATAAATGTTAAAAACATATTGCGTACATTTGGCTGAGATTTATTAACAATTTGTTTTTTTTTGTTTTTATAAATAAACTAGCTACTATACTACTATCAAACTAGTAGAAATTTAATTTTTAAACTCTAAGATGAATACTAATTCCTAAAACAAACATTATGTATTTATTTAAATCTACTGACTTTCTATTATTTATGCTATTTTTTGTTTTACTAATTACAATTGATACACAAAAATGTTCTGATCATAAATTCCAATGACCATGTTCTAATCATAAATCTGACACTATATGAAAACTGTAGTTGATTCAACATCTCATCCGTTATTTTACATCTCTTAATTGTGTAATATAATATCTCACACAGTATTATTTTAATTATTAACTCAAAATACCAAAAACAATGTAAAGTAATCATCATAATGCTACATCATACATCACCTACTTTCATAATACATTTAAAAAAAAATATTAATTTATTCTCTCAATTCTCATTTTTTTCATTCATAATGAACTGTTTTTTCATTATTATTGTTGTTGTTATAATATTGTGTTAGTTGATATTATTCTTTCGCTGGACATTTTAAGAACGTATATTGTAACGTATACGAATATATGAATATGTATTTACATTTTACAAATATATGTGCATAATATTTGGTAACTAAGGCTTCAGACAGCAGCAAAATAAAATTAGTACCTATATATAAGATAAATATAATTAAAAATTCTTCAGTTACAAAGTGAATACTTAAATAAAGCTAAATTACAAAAATTAATAATTAGTATTTCAATTTGTAATGAAGTTTAATTTTAGGAAATAATTAACAATTTTTTTTTACAATTTAATTAAATTTAGAGTAGATTTAGATTGAAATTGTTTGTATTTAGTGTCTATTTGTATTAAATAAGTAGATATAAGATTTGTTATAGAAATTTTGGCTGTACATTTATATGCAGTTGAAATAATAAAATTAAATTAAATCAAGTATTATGTTATTTTATTATAATTTTCCTATTCCAATTATTTTGACCATCACTGTTGCATAGATAAATTTTCTTTTTTAATAAAATATCTTGATTATAAGAAACTTATTTTTAGTTTTGTGGTTGTAAAACCAATTTTTTGTTTTTTACTTCATATATTTTGTTTTTGTAGTTTTAGATATATTATGTAATTATAATGTATATAAAAATCTTAAGTTAATTTTTAAGGACAGAAATTGTGGGCGCCTTAAATTTTCTATATAAAATTCATTAATCAAGTTTATTTTAACCAATTTGGTCTTTTTATAAGTTTTATTTTTTGATGGATATATTTGGGATATTATACTATAACAATATATATTTACATAGTATTTATTTTATTTAAAAATACTATATAAATAAAATTATGTATTTTATTTGTTAGTAATTTGTTTGTTAATATGTGTGTCATTACAAATAGATAATAAGTTTGTAATAAATTTAAAATGTTTCTGTTGTTAGAATTTTGTATAATAGTATAGTTTTTGAAAAATTAATTAAAATTGATTTGTTTTAATATTTTTAACAAAGTGTTGAAATCAATTTTATATATTTTTGTTTATTTAATAATTAGTATAGATAGTCATATTAATTGTAACAATCAATCATTAGAACAATATTATAAGCTCAAGATAAATCAATCTGGAAATAACAAGTAAATATTTTTCCATTGTCATCACTACACGCCTTGGATAAGTTAAATGGAAGTATAATAATATAACCATTATAAAATAATGTTATATGCCATTACAAATGTTAATAATATATATTATTAAATTTTGTCAAACTTTCAGAATAAACTGTTGTTGCATGTAGAATGTTGCATGTAGTTGCATGCATATTATAATAAATCCATTAAAAATTTTATATGGTTTGATATGGCAAATTGCATAATTATGGTTGCTACGATATTTTTCTAGAGGTACATATATACTTGAAAGCTGACATTTTACATCATCATTCAAAGAAGAGCCACAAAGTTGGATTTCTCTAATCAATTGATTATGAAATCAAATTTAATTGATTTATGTCATTTCTGAAGTAGAATAATTTTCTAAACAATGTTTTATGAATCTTTTACAAGGACATCAGACGAAATTTTGTTACAATATTAATTGTGTAGTATATCCACTATAATAGAGTCAGTAAACATGTTTTATATATAGTTTTTGACCATTTCTTAGGTAAATTATTTATTGTTTTTTTTTTTAAAAACTGTGTACTGAGCAAATGTTCACCCAGACATATTAAAAACTGTCACGCGGTCGGTATAGTAGAACTTTTAATATTTACATACCTATTGGCTAGGATAGCAGTCTAATCTTGACATTTTATTGGATAAATTTTATTGTGTACAGCACAGTAACAGGATATCTGAATTTTTATATCAATCATGAAATACTTTTTTCAATCAGTTCCTAATTTGAATACACAATTGAACCGTATGCATGTCATACCGTACCCCTGAGGAAATTCAAATCACTTGTTAATACAGAAATCTACAATCTTTGAAACAGATTAGATAATTTTAAATAATTTTTGTTTATAATGTTTCTTCTTGACCAGCACAAAATTTGGCTCTTTTGAAGTAAATATTGTACCCTGATAGGATCAAATAACCATATTTTAATGTTATAATACTTGGTGTGGCCAGATTTCTAAAACTATATATGCTTAAGGACGAAAAGGACATCTGAAATCATATTTTCATTGTTTTAATGTTTTTGTGTATAAACTGTTATATTTGTTGATCTGATAATATATATATATATCAGTGACGGGGCGTAGAATTTTCAACTGGGGAAGCACTATAAAAGGAAGCATCATTTTGCTTTGGCTTTTCTTTCTCTATTGAAATTTTTGCTAATTTCGACAGTCAAAATTGTTCACATCTACTTCTCAAAGTAGTTTTAATTCTGTTTAGGCAGAAAAACGATCGCTCAATTGAATTAGTTATTATGAAGTGTTATTATAAATTTACAAAGTTGGGAATATTTATTAAAAGAATTCTTTAATCCAGTTTCAATTAAAAATGTTAATATTTCGCAAATACTGTTTTTGTTATTAAAATTTTCATCTGAAAATATAACTTTAATTTAAGTTCTGACTTTAAGTAAGCAACGTAAAGAAAGTGTGAATATGAATTTTCTATATTTATGTTGGAAAATACGACGTAGGTATACGAATTAAAATATTTTACTGAAAAATGCTGATTACATCGTTTTATTGTTGTTGTTGTTATTAGTAGAGCAAGCATTGGTTTACCATCTTTAGCAATTAATAATTTTTCCACAAAACTTCTAGCAGAAAATGATTTTTTCTTAAGCTTTCAATAACACTATCACAATTATCTATTTTAATTATTTATAAATAATATAAACAAAAATATTTTAAATTTTTACATTTATTAACAAATTGTTTCAAAACTGCATACAAAAAATTATGCCTGAAAATAAACAATGTAGCATTCAATAACAAAAAACTACAGAATTACTTAACACAAATCAATACTACTCTCTAAAACAAGCCAAAACTACATACATTATTTATATAAAAGTTAATTCTCATTAAAGTCAACAACCACAATAATGCACAAAATTAATTCATTCCTTGCTACTTTTTTTGTTTGCAAATTCATTTTGTGTCATGCGATATTTTCCCTTTATAATCTACTTTCTATCAGATATTTTCTAATTATATCAAATATATTGGAATGAATATCAGCGACTCCATTTTTTTTTTTTGCAAAATTTTATTTTATTGTCGCTTCATTTATTATTTTGTTGTTGTTGCTAGGAAACTATAGAGACAGTGTGTTTGAGTGTATGCATATTGTAAATGAGGAGAATGATATTTAATTTGTCATTATAATTATGTAATGTATAATTATGATAGCTATATAGGTAAGAGAATAATGATTTTTAATAGGCATTATTTTCAAATATTTTAAATTTGTGGTTGTTGAATATCTCTAGTTTTCTTGTATGATTGAAAGAATAATAGAAAATAATTATGTTTATATAGGCATTATTGTCTAAACATACATAATGTAATTAATATCTATGCATATAATTTTTGCTTGAAATTTTTTTTCATTTGATTTGAATTTTTGTAGTTATGTAATTTTTATATTAAATTAAATATATATATTATATTAAGTTGTAAAAAATAATACATAATATTTCATTTGGGGAAGCACTCATTCAACTCAATATTTGGACGCTTCGTGCCTGATATATATATATATATGATGAATTCGATAGCGGTGTGAAAGATATTTTATAATTTATTTGATGTGATGATAATTATGGGTGTTGCCGTTATATGGATAATCGTTAGGTATACTGTTTCGACATTGTTGTTCAAAGTTGACAATATTAATTTAAAAACAAACACAATATTTCGTATCTTTCTTTAAAAATCATATACCTATCTCAAGATTTTACTAAAAATAGCTACTTCGTAAAAATATATTGGTCTCTTTCTTTCGTACATACATATTGTATGTTTGTATTGTATAGTTTACATTGTATTGAATATTTATTTATTTATTTAGATACCATATGTGATCTGCAGATAAATCTGCAATTCGACTACATTATAATTTTCCCTTTTAGAATGTGGACCTTTTTATACAGTAATTATTTGGTATATATTTTGTATATTGTATATTATATTATTTTTATTAATTTTGTAATTATTATAATGTTTATTAATTACTATTTATTTATTTATTTAAGAATTCTCAAATGAGCCCAATTGCTCGTACAGAGTGTATAATATAATCTAATAAAATAGATCAGTGCAAACTTAAATTCAAAATATACAAAATACTAATATAATTCAATGTAAATAGTGTAGAATAATATAAAAACAAAACAATACCAAGATTCACAAACTAGCTAGGTTCACTTATTATAAAATAATTCAATATTGAACATTAATAAAACAGTGATAAGATATATCACTATAACTAAACCTACTGTACATACTTACTAACTATACTTAAACATATTCAATTTAATAATTCTATCATATACTAGATTTTGGAAAGATTATATACATTTATTTCTCTTTTGAATTTTTTTAAACTATTAATATCTTTCATCACACCAGGAATTGTATTATACAACTTGTATACTCTATTTATTATATATTATATTAGAATCGTATGGTTGTATTGAAAATTTGTTTATTTGCCCCTTTTTTTATATCAAATTCGGAATGGGTCTTTTACGAAATAATAAATGACCTCTACAGTAAATGTTGGACCAGCGTATGATCAAATATAACTGTATCTCAGTGATAAATAAAATCTTTCATTATATGCAAACATTAAAATAATAATGATGCTTTCAAATGTACTTTTCGTCCTTAAATAATGACATATAAAGTAAATGTCAAACCAGCATATATCACCAAAGATGCTTTCAAATGTCCTTGTGGTCCTTAAATAATGACATATAAAGTAAATGTGAGACCAGTATTTATGACCAAATCATTGTATCTTCAAGATAATTGGTAAGCCACCTTTTATATACAAAAAGGATTAAAACAACAAGCAAGCTTTCAAATGCCCTTTTCGTCCTTAAATTTGACAAACTAAAAATGCCAAGTATCTTTGATGCCGTTATTTGCTTCCATACAGAATAACATTTACTTCAAAATCCCCCAAAATATATGTAAACATAAAAAATATCAAATTTAATTTAAATTTTAAATTTTATTATTAGAAAAATTATCAAAACAACTTTTGTTTGGTTTCCATCGATTTCTATAAATATTCAACACAACAAAAAAAATAAAGAAACCACTTAAAATTAAAATGAATATAAAAAAAATAAAATATTCCAATAAACACCAAAATGGGATCAATAACAAAGTACAAACATAATATCTAAATATATCTAAATATGTATCGAAAAATATATAAAAAAAAAAAATGAAAAACACAATGACATTAAAAATGTCTATTTTATAAATTTATTGTGTCATCATTTTCAATTCAAATTCATTCGCATACATAGTGTAATATTTTTTTTATTGTTGTTTTTTTTTTATCATAATATATTTTATTTAACTAACTTCCTTATACAAAATTACACATATTCACGCACAACCTCATAAAATATAATGGTTAAAATATAAAGTGTTATAATAATGAGGGCAAAAAAAAAAAAAATAAAAAAAAACAAAAAAAAAAAAAAAATAATACTCTCGTTATATTATTATCATATCAATTTTTTTAAATGCTTTTTATACCGCATTCAATAAAATAAAAATAAATAACAAAAAAAAATAAAAAAAAAAAAAAAATTTATAAAAATCCTGTTATATTTTCCGCGTAATATCTTTTATGTATTTTTATATTTTTTTTTTTGTTGTTGTTTTAACTTTTGTTTATTTTAAATTTATCTAAAATAAAAGAGAAGAATACAACAAACTGAAGAAAAATAAATTTAACAGTTATTTTTTTTTTTTTTTTTATTTTCTTATTCTCTTATTATGTCCAAAATTACATTATCAATATCCGTATCCTTTTATTTTAACACACTTAAATAATATCCTAAATATTCTCGAATATCCTGTTTGTTTATTTATTTTAGTTTTTTTTCGTTTTTTTGTTTTGCTGTTATTTTCTTTACGTTGTTTTGTTTTTTAGTTGTTTTATTATACATTTACATACTTTGGTTTTTTTCTATATTTATTTTTTTTTTTTGTTTGGTTTTCTAACTAATTTGCATAAAATGAAAATTTTACGCAAAGAATTATTGGTATAACTTTTGAAAATGCGGTGTATGGTTCAAGTCAATAAAATTGAGTAAAAAAAGAGAAAACAAAACAACAAAAAAAAAAAACAAATAAAAAATTAAAGAAAAATTATTCCCAAAGGCGTATTATAACGTATTATAACGGCTTATTGTCTCAATATCTGATTTTGTTACAACAAAAAAAAAAAAAAATATCCTTTTATGTAAATAAATGTATTTGTATATAATAATATATGCATTAATACATAATATATATTATTATGTATGTGTATATTCAAATATAAACAGATTGGGTATAGTTATATGAAAATGAGAATTTCATAGTAGTGATCATTGCGAAATTATTGTGTAATGATGTTAGTTGAGATGATGATATGATTTTTATCTACTAAGAGACAAAAAAACAAAAAAAAAATAAAACAAATTATTTTAAAAGTTTGTGAAAAAGAAACATTATGTTTATATATCTTTTAAGAAATATCCTTGTACAAAAAGGATACAAAAGTTTTTATTTTAAAATTACTTAGGTATTTATTGAGAAGTCATTAGCAACAAAAAAAAGTTATAATATCAATAACAATAATGTATTATTCACAAATTTTACCTTTCTGGTTAATTTAGTAATTTTAATAAAGATATGGATGGGTTGGTTGATTTTAACAGGCCGAAATTTCAATTCGATTTATTTTACTTACTTACTACTCTAAAAAGTTTAAAATTTATTTGTTATTCTTTACTGATAATCTCAGAGGTATTCATTTGTTGTTGTAGGACCGGAAAATAAATATTGTTATATAAACTGTCTCCTACCAACATTTTTATGTCATTTATTGAATTAGCACGTCATACCAAATGATAAAATCTAGTACCACACAATAGTGTAATTCTAGTACATGAAAAAAAAAACATATTTCATGGCCCATGTTATATAAACTGTCTCATACCAACAATTTTATGTCATTTATTCAATTAGCACGTCATACCAAATGATAAAATCTTGTACCACACAATAGTATAATTCTATTACATGGAAAAAAAACATATTTCATGGCCCATGTTATATAAACTGTCTCTTACCAACAATTTTATGTCATTTATTCAATTATCACATACCAATAATGATAAAATCTAGTACCACACAATAGTGTAATTCTAGTACATGAAAAAAAAACATATTTCATGGCCCATGTTATATAAATTGTCTCATACCAACAATTTTATGTCATTTATTCAATTAGCACGTCATACCAAATGCAAAAACCTAGTACCACACAATAGTGTAATTCTAGTACATGGAAAAAAAACATATTTCATGGCCCATGTTATATAAACTGTCTTTTACCAACAATTTTATGTCATTTATTCAATTAGCACGTCATACCAAATGATAAAATCTAGTACCACACAATAGTGTAATTCTAGTACATGGAAAAAAAACATATTTCATGGTCCATGTTATATAAACTGTCTCTTACCAACAATTTTATGTCATTTATTGAATTAGCACGTCATACCAAATGATAAAATCTAGTCCCACACAATAGTATTATTCTAGTACATGGAAAAAAACATATGTCATGGTCCATGTTATATAAACTGTCTCCTACCAACAATTTTATGTCATTTATTCAATTAGCACGTCATACCAAATGAAAAAATCTAGTACCACACAATAGTGTAATTCTAGTACATGGAAAAAAAACATATTTCATGGCCCATGTTATATAAACTGTCTCCTACCAACAATTTTATGTCATTTATTGAATTAGCACATCATACCAAATGATAAAATCTAGTCCCACACAATAGTATTATTCTAGTACATGGAAAAAAACATATGTCATGGTCCATGTTATACAAACTGTCTCTTACCAACAATTTTATGGCATTTATTCAATTAGCACATACCAAATGATAAAATCTAGTACCACACAATAGTATAATTCTAGTACATGGAAAAAAACATATGTCATGGTCCATGTTATATAAACCTTCTCCTACCAACAATTTTATGTCATTTATTCAATTATCCCATACCAATAATGATAAAATCTAGTACCACACAATAGTGTAATTCTAGTACATGAAAAAAAAACATATGTCATGGTCCATGTTTATTCGAGACAGAAATCTATAGCAGTACCGCAGTACAGAAGTACAATATACCGTAAAAAAATTATCTTCATGTTCATAACGTAAAAAAAACCTGGTGGATTTTGTCGTATTTTGTTTCATCGTATTTTGTTCGAGTTGCTACTATGTGGAATATGATGCCGAACTATATATTCGTTGTGTTAGTCGATACAAGAATTTTGTTGAGCTATGCAGAGAATATTTTAAAAATCAGGTGTAATATAATTGAATCGATAATTAATGAATTTAGGTGCCTATTATGTATTTCGATAACGATTACGATTTGATCGAACGAAATGTCAAAATGCAAAATTGCCATTATGTATTTCGATATCGTTCAGAAATTGTCGACAAAATCGTTAAAATTTATCGATGAAAAATTTTACCAGCAAAGAGACATCGAAAGAGCGATTTTGTACAAATTATTTTAATTTTGAATTAAACGGATAAAAAAATAAAGTGACGTTTGGTGAAATTTGTGATTGGGATATTTTTTGTGAATAAAAATAAATTTAAAAGTTAAAATATAAGTATTTTAATTACTTTATTATTGATAATTATTTTATATTTCAAGAAATTTTTATAGGGATAAAAGGCAAGTTACGAATAAGTGGCAATATAAAAAATAATGAGAAGTCATACTAATTTTGTAAAAGGAACCTATGAAAAAGAAGAATTAAAGCGAAAATGGGAAGACTATACAAAAGATCTGAATGGTTTAGGACTTCCAACAAAAACTTCAGAAAAGTGGCCAAAAGTTAAGGAATTTTACTTAACAAATAAAAAACAAAATAAATAAATTCAACAAAAACTTTTGATTTAAAATTCAACACAAAGAAAAAAATAATGCACAACAAAAAAGAATTTAAAGCGACTGGTGGAGGACCCAGTTCTCTGAAATTCTTAACACCTATTGAAAATGATATATTGGACATATTAAATTTAAACGTAAACTTAAGTCCACCGGAAAGGGATTATGGATTGCCAGATGATCATCCGGAGAGCTTTCGAGAAGAATTTCTATTTCCTACAACGACGAACAGAAACATTTCGGTTATAAATGAAATACCCCGAATAATAAGCCCTATTATGACATCAGTAATAAGTCCTGTTATGCCATTAATAGAAGAAAATATCTCGGCTACTTCTATAAATCATATGCTTGTGCCAGACTTAACTATAAATACAGGCCAAACACCGATATTAAGAAAAAAAAAATATATCAAGAGATCACCAAAAATCTTCAAAAATAACTATTACAAAATCAAATAAATGCACAAGAAGAAAACTTCAAAGAACTAATAGAAGTTAGTAATAAGATTGTGAAACGCATTGATGAATTCTACGAAATTAAAAAAAAAATCTTATTATTTAAAAAGGGACATATTAAAACTTGCAAAACAAAAATTCGAATGCCATAAAAAATGTATGGAGGAAAAAAGAAACGACCGGATTTTAAAGCTGAAACTGAAGAGAGATATACTGGAGGTGGAAAAAGGAAAAAAATTAAATTTATCAAACATCGAAAATATCAATTTAACACTGGCAGCACTTTTACTCACTTTCGATACAATTTTAATCGAAATACATAATGACGTTCCGAATTTCAATCGAATAATTAACAAACGATAACGATGAACGATTCGATCAAAATCGATCGAAATACATAATATGAACCTTAATTTCAATCAAAACTAACTTTCCTAATTTTTATTTTTTATTTTAATTTTTACTTTTTTAATTATTTTTTTTTCTTTTTATTATTTTTAATTTTTTTTTTTACTTTTAATTTAATTTTTTTCTATTTTAAATTTCTTAATTGTTTTAATTTTTTTTTTTTCTCTCTTTTTATGTTTTTTTTAATTTTAATTTTAATTATTAAAGCTTTATCTAGTTTTAAAATTTTATTTTGAATTTTGTATTTCTACATTCTAGTTTAGCTTAAAGCTTTCATTTGCAAATTTAAATTTTACTAAAATCTAATTGTAGGTCAACGGATCAAAATATTGTACTTTTGTAATCATATTATATTACATGTAGAAATTTTATTCTTAATTTCATTTCATGGAAATTTTCAAAATATATATTAACTAATTATGATGTAACCAAATATTTTATCTTTCATGTTCTGTCACACAATGTCGGGCAAAAACATTTTTTTTTGTTTTTACTGAAATGAGATTAAAAATAAATCTACATGTAATATCTGTTACAATATTCAAGGTACATTTATTCTAAAGGTTATAGATTAAAAAAAAAAAAAAATAATTACAACGAAATAAAAAAAAAAAATAATTAAATAAAATTGTGTTAAACATTTTATAGAAAATTTAATATATGTACGTTGTGTATAGCAACAATATTGTAATGATGGATTATCATACAAAATTATTATTATACTTAAACCGAATTTAATATCACAATATTTTAATTATTATATAGGGGAAAATTTATTTTATTTATATATATATATATATATTTATATTGTATATATGTATAAATAAATATTATTATTCAACAATTTATATTATTTAATTTAATTCTAACCCAACCATATTATTATCATTTTTAAAACCATCATCAATTTTCTAACCGGCATTTAAATACCGATAAAATATTAATTATGTTATATTTTGTATAGAATATAAATATAGGATAGATCCCCAAAATAAAATCGAATATTCGAAAATTTATTATAATTTTAAATTTTAAATTTATTTGTATGTAGAGTTAAAATATTTGTTTGGGATCTAATTGATTATGGAATCATTATATCAATGTAGACTTTGTAAAATATTTTCTTTGGCTTACATTATTATATAAGGACAATATAAAACTCCCAAAATACTAAAATAGGGAATTTCCCAAAATACTAAAATAGTAAAACTATAGTAGACATTTTTTACTGTATGTAGCCCAACAACTAATGAATGTTATAGGAGTCAGAATGTACAAAAATAAATTGTGTGTCTCTGGGTAATAATTTTTTTTGTAAAATTTTGTCCAAAGAAATATTTTGAAATATCGTATGAGGAAAATAGGTATCGAAAAAATTAGAAAATTGTTCGAAGATACTGATTCTTATATAAATGAAGGTGAAGGCAGCTATTCGGAAGGAAACAGAGATAGTAATTTATCGGATGATGATTCATTTCAGACTTCATTGCATTCATTTGTGAAGAAAAAAATAAAAATTAGTTCCAGAAAAGTTATTGTTATATATTATACCGGGTGTTCCAGAGCATGCGTATCAGCTTTTTAAGACAGGAAGGATTTTTGTTTTATTGTTATTAATTTTGAAGAAAAATACTAAGAAAACAAAAAAAAAATCATTTAACATAATTTTCTAATTTTTTGTCGTAGAATCTGAATTTGCATTAAAAAGTAGCTCTTCCCCATTTGAAAATCTCGATTTCGTCCAATTTCGGCAATTTTTGATCTTAAAAAACCGATTAGCGGTCCTTTCCGAAAGTAAAAATATCACCAATTATTGAAAATATGGAAAATACCACCAATCGATAGAGCACCCTCGATTTAGTTAACAAACTTCTTTCTAAATTTTAAAATAACGGCTCCTTCCTGTCTTAAAAAGCTGATACGCATGCTCTGGAACACCTGGTATATTATAATGTTATATATTTTATTTTCGGCCATCTTTGTACTTAATTTTGAATTTTGAACACATTGCTATACTTTTCGAATTAAAATATCTTTAAAACTATACAAAAGTGTTTCAGTTGTCATGGTAAAAATAGTGAACGCAAAAGGATTAAGAATATCTAATTGGCCTATGCTGACTTCAGGTCGACTATTATAAATTCTGAGGTCTTAAAAATTTCTGTTTGGCCTGTACTGACAGCAGGCCACTGTTATATAATTTTTATGCATAGCCAAAACACTAGGTGGATACCTTTTATACCGATTGGTACGTTTGGCTAGGGTGGGAAAGGAAAATTTTGGAAAGGAGGATGGTAAAAGGGAAGGAGGACAATTACGAACGAAGGTGTTAATGTTCGTCTTGAATTTGTTTAGGATATAAATATAATGGACTTCTGAATTTTTAAAAACTTGTGCGATGTTTTAAATAATATTTTTTGAATCAATTCTGTGCTAACATTTTAAATTTCTGATCCTTCAACCGTATTGAAATGTTTTAAATTTATGTTTGGCTTATTTTGATGTTTTTAACTAATCGGTTAATGTTTTTATTACAGTTCTTGTCATTCATTACGCTTTCATCACCATTTTTCTGTTTTTTTTAACATTATTTTAATTTCTCCGCCTTATAGTGAGATATTAAATATAGCTATGTTGTTTGTTAGTTAACTATTTTTAATTTAATTTAAATTAATGTTTGCAGAAGATAAATGCAGCAGCAGTGGAAATTATAGTTACTATATTTTGGTACATAAAAACAAGCATTTAAATGGCTGTAATATATTTTTAATGTATTTTGACAGTCATGGAGTATAGTCATATTTGATTTCAAACATTCAGTAGTGTCATACCTATAAATATCTTATTTGTATACCCATTCAACAGGTTCATTATCTGTAGGGTGTTCTAATGTTGACACAACATTTTCGAATCTATTTTGTACTTTTCTGCTTGGTTCTTCAAATAACAAATAGTTGGGGTAGGTAGGTAGTAATGGTGGCTGACAGTACGCTGACACTCTTAGACCGGTAAAGTCCACTATGCGATACTATGGGCACTGTTATCACATGAAATACTTCTCGTTGAACCATTTCGAGCTTTTTATAAAGCGGTGGAAGTCTTTGATTTTAGTGCCTTTAAGGTCATCCAGCGAGTCCAGAACCAAAGTTCTTAGATGAATATTTTTTTTTATGATAACGATCCAACCCAAGTAACATTGGTCAAGAGTAAGACTCTAGAAAATTTTAAAAACATCTCATAAGACTCTCATAACACACTTTAAGACTCTCATAAAATAATTCTTATTATAAGAAATAAATTACCTCTTATAATGCTCTTATTATGAGATATCAACAGTTGTAGTGTTAAAAATTCTATTAGTCTCATAGTAAAAAAATTTATATTCTTATAAAGTCTTTTTTATGGGACTTTAACTGTTGTAGAATTGTGTTCTTAAAAGGATTCATTTATAAGAATAAAACTTAATTCACCAACAGTTTCATGCTCTTCCTTCTCTCTACACGTTCTGCAAAAGTCTGCTAAGCCTTCTGGCATATTTACAGATAAGACAATAACCCGTTAATGACCCTATCATAGTCCTGATATCACAACTTTTCAAAGACAGTATGGTTAAAGGAGCACTTTAACTTCAGCATTGGCCAAATATGCTTGGTGATGTTGCAGTCGGGAGTTCAAGTAGTCCATCTGAAATTTGACACTTTTATTATATCTTTAATAGTAGATTGCTAGATGTGCACCCAGATTAATCCTTTCCCGATATATTTCTAAGTTGGTACTCTCTCTAGCAATTTGTTCTGTATTGCAGTTATCCGGAATCCCACTGGGTCCAGGAATCCATCGTAGCCATATGTTGAACCGATCCGATAGTTCGATAATAGTTGGATATTTGTTGGGTCAATATTCAACTTTATGAACAACAGAGTTGAAGATGGAAATTTATATGAAAATATATTTCCGATATTGAAATACGATAAAAAATAAAAATTATTATCATGTGTCTTGAATAAAGATAAATTCTATGTCTTTAAGGTAATCAGTCACTAATCTATTTTACGGAAACTTGAGTAAAATAAATAAATCCAAATAGGAAAATGGACAATCAAATAATTTTTTTTCATAACTTTATTTAAGTGGCCTTTGAACACAATATAGGTTTTTTCATGCCAAAGCAAATAATTGACTTAGATGTTGATTTAGATGGAATCGGTAAGTACCTATGTAAAATTGATGACTTATGCAGTAAGAAAAAATTTGTTTTTGTGTTATTGACTGAAAAGTTTCTGGCTTGAAGTAAAGAATGATATGCGACGAAATATTTGAGGAGTCAATGTGGAAAATAATTTACTTAAAATATTAATGTAAATGGAATCGGTAGTAAGTGAAATTTATCACTTAGGTGGTAAAGAAAAATGTTTGGTTTTTGTTATTCTGCTCTGAAGCCATACAAATGACACGCGACGGAATATTTAAATATAAAAATTGTCAATTTGACAAATCATCATCATTTTGAATAGATAGTTGGGTTCATACATCTAAAGAAGCTGAAAAGAATGCAAAAATACATCACTTTTAGGGTAACAAGATATAAGTACATATATATTAATAACTTTAACAACTTGAATTGGATATCAATAGATGGTTGTAGTGTAGGAATCCAAAATTTTCTTTTTAAAGAATTAAAACTCGATTATCACTTTACACTGTGATTTACGTAATTTTTAACTAAATTATCCATTTTATAATTTTAAAACACTGTATTTTGATATTTTAATATTTGTATGTATTAAAAAACAGTCTAAAGCTAGATAGGAGGTGTCTATATGATACACAAAAATCCTATATTCATATTATTGCCATTAATAATTATTTTCTTTTTTGTCGTTTTCATTTTTTTGATAATCTTTAAATCCTTAAAATTTATTTTTGATGAATTAAAATGCGTCTGTATACACATACATTTACATACATTTAATATATATATATATATATACATATATATATTTTTTTTTATTTTAATCCATTAAAAATAAATTAGAATCATGAATCAAAATGTGTGTTTGTGTGGTTTTTTTTTCTGATACTATTTCAATTTTAATTACGCAAACATCAGTTATAAACAAAAAAACAGTTTAAAACACAGTAATAAAAAATTCTAATTATAAATTGTATTATGTAAAATATTTTAGTAAAAAGCAAAATAAGGGAGGGAATTCAGGATGGTATGATTACTGCAAGTAGCTCAAATAATTTTTTTATATCGGTATAAACCGATGTAATGTATTTTATACTATACATAATAATATACACATATCCATATTTAAATGTTTAATTTTATAATTTAAATTCATCTTCATGGTATAAGTAAGTATATTACATGGATATCAGTTATTCCGGTTTTATATTGGATTTAATAAAATATATACGTTGTCCAGGAAATAAACGACATAATAATTTTTAATTTCATATAACGAGATTTTCTTATTTTTGTTATAAATTATGAAAAAATATAAAAATAAAAAAAATGTGCAGCTATACTGAAAAAAGAAGAAATTTTACTGTTTTTTACAAAAAAAAAATTACTGTAAAAAAAATTATTTCGCTTTTAAGGATTAAAGATGTTTTTTTTTGTGTTTGTTTCTTTTTAATTTATTTAATAGCTTAATTGACGATTCTATTGAGTTGCGGTGAAAAATTTATAAAAACAAAATAATATAGACCTACCTATTAACCAAAATATAGTGTAGTCTGATCTGTACATAATATTTTAAAGGACAATCCCTTTGAGTATTTTAGAGAAACAACGTTCTTCCACAACGTGAGCAACAAATCGGTTTAGAAAAATAATGTATAATAAATATACAATACTGTTTCGAAGCTATGCAAGCCAAGGCAATATGTGTTCTCCAGAACTTTACTTGTTCATGAAAAATTGTGTTAATCAACCTTATGTACTAACTAATTGGTTGGCTATCAAATATGCACATTTTTAGTACCCACTGATGATACCCATCAAGGTTAAAATATTGATATAATTAACTGATATTTTTGTATTGACAACATTCCTTATCTCGTTAGTATAAAGTTTACTAACATTTTTTTTAAATTAATTATTGTTTCGATGCATTTTTCATTATCCTCAACATTTTCGTCATACACAATTTCCATGTTAGACTTGCCGTCTTGAACAAATTAGTTCAATAAAATACTCTAATAATCCTATATATTTTTGTCATACACAATTTTCATGTTGTTTCATGATAAATAAAATATTTCGAGGACTCATCGCTAGGCTCAAGTAAATTACAGTGTATCTAATATAATTAAAATGGGTATAATGTCTGTAAAACCTTCCACCTTGGTTAATGAAAGCAAAAATCAGAGACAGGAACCCAAAAATTTAAATGTGAAGCTTTTTCAAAATATTACCGCAAAATTTACCGATTGAGAAATATTTACCGCAAAAATTACCGATTGGGAAATTTTTACCGCAAAAGTTACCGATTCAAAAAAATTAAAAAGTACTAATTTTTGTGTCCATTTTTCAAATAAATCATTAGTTATAGAAAAACATATCAAAGTTCTAAGCCCACATAGTAAAACTATATATTTAATACAAGAACCAAATAGCAAAACATTATAAAGTCAATAAAATATGAAGATTTTTCAAATTAGAACTGTTTTTTAAATGAAACCAATGAATAAATCAACGACTGATCTTATTTATCAGAATACGAATTATTTATTACGAAATGAAGTACAGCAATTAGCATTATTTTGTTAGGAATCTTATGACTTTCTTTTTAAATCTTTTCAATTTGTATTGCTTGCCGTATGAAGCAAATGATGAATTATAGTGATCGGCCAGGACGCAATAATATTTTTTTTTAGTATCTTAAATAATTTTTCATTGTAATATTTATAATATGTTGCTAATGAGATTACTTATACAGGTTAGCTGACCAACAATTGTTTACATTTCAATTTGTAACATTTCAACTCAATTCAGCCAACCATATGATAAAATATAAACAAATTTTCTTCAGCTATAGCTTAAGTAATAATTATTAATAAGTGTAAATATTATATAATAAAGCTATAAATATTTTAAATTGTTAAAAAAAACAGTATTATCAAGTCAATAAATAAATAAAAAATTGGAAAATTTATGATAGTTATTTGTGGTGTATTTTCTTTTATATTGATTTGCCTGGCATATCTTTCTAGTGCTTGATGTGATGCCATCGAAGTGATATAATTAAATACTACACAATTACACATCATACTGTATTCTATAAATACAGATAGCATGTTATTTCTAATTGATTTGTATTTTTTACGACAATAAACAAACATTGCATATCATTTTGACACATATATTAGCAAATTATAAGACAACTATAAATAATTTGTAAGCTTAATGCAGAAAAATGAACTTTGGAAATATGATATTTTTATTACTATGTATCTGAAATCCTGTATATCAAATATTACAATCATCACAACAACAATGCGATGGGATTTTCCCGCAACAATTCAAATCCAATCAATTTTCCTCCATTATCAATTATTTGATACCCCCCACCCCCCTTTCTTACATTTTATTTTATATTACACAATTTTTTTCTTTATCTACATTTTATTTAAAATTACATTTTTTATATTAAGCATTCTAATATTCTATCTTAGTATTACATCATTACTTTAATAAAAACTGATGATGATAATTTCCTGGTATAAAAATAATTTATTAATTAAAAAGTAAATTTATTTTCATTCGCGATGGCGCCACATTAATAAAATGTAATTTATGTATATAAAAAAAAAAAAAATAAAAAAAATAAAAAATAAATTGAAAATAGAAAATTCTGATAAAAAAAAGTGATTATGAGACTGCATAAAATACAAAAAAAAAATAAAATAAATAAATCCCCCCACCATAATTTTAATTGTCATTTTATATATTTTTTTTAAATTACAATAATGAATTATAATCAAAAAATTAAAAAAAAATTAAGGGAGATAAGGTCCTATTCTAAGTATTATTATTAATAATAAATACTATACAAGGATCATTGATGTGTTGTGAGTTGGATTTGGTTTTATTTTTTATCACAATAATATCTTACCAAATGTTATTAAAATATTAAATTAAGTTTTTCTAAGTATTTTGGGTTCATGCTGAAGATTATGAATTCGAATGAAGCTTTACAAATAATTCAAAATTATAAATAATCTGTTATTGGGAGGCTTTAATTGGAATTAAATCAATTTAACGTTGTATATCCTTTTTTATTTTGATTATTTTTCACTAATCATCAAATATCCTTGGAATAATTTTAATTTAAAATAAAAATAAAATCTTATTAACCGTAGTCCTACTGGCATCACAAATACCATATTTGGACAGGTAAACGAATATTTTAACAGATTTTTAAACACCAAGGTTGGTGTTAAATTATTCATTTATCATCCCTCCCCGCATGAATATATTTTTGAGTTTGAATAAATTTTTTCAAACTCAAAGTAATTTTGTGTTTGAATGAATTTGATTTAATTTAATTTAATTTTTAATAACACGTCCGGAATAAATGTGGACCAACAATATTCAGAACCGATCCACTGGCTGCCTTGGGCAGTTGGGCCATTCGAAGAAATTTGATTTTTTTTATAATATAAATTGTAGTACAATTAAATATTTTTGGGTACCATAATATTTTTATTTTGTCATTTTATTGATTATGGTGATCGTTTCGGACGTCTTAAGTACGCTGGTACAAATATTTTAATTTCATAATGATAATATGATTCGTACACGATGCCAGAATATACAAGTTTTAATGTTTCGTTGATTGAACACATTATCATCATCATCATCAATGTCCTGCAACCCCATCTGTGGGGCATAGGGTGCAAACATGAACACATTATAGTTCTTATTATTGAAATATATTTGTGAAAATACATTTCGGAATGATGTTAAGTCTTCGCAATACCAATTTAACAGAAAAATTAATTTTATAAACTATTTATTCCAATAAAATATTTAATTAATATTTGTAATAATGTTATTTATGTGATATTAAAAATACTGTTAAGTATGTTCTTATATAAATTTTATGTAAAATATGTAGGTATAGGTGTAGCTGACCAGTAATTGTTTACAATTCAATTTGTAACATTTCAACTGTAACATTTCAAATAACATTTCAACAGTGATATTATTTATACTTCAGCTGTAATAATTGTTACAACCAATCGATCTCAAATTATAAGTCACGAAAATGAAACGAGTGTATACGTATCCAAAACTGTAAGTTCTAGAAAACCAATTAACACTTAAAAAGTACTTAACACATCTCGAGGGGCCTACTAAAATTATAATAAAACATATGCTGTAACTACTACAATATAAATCTGTTCATCTGCAATTATTATAGAGATCTAGGGTGACCTAATTCTATTCGCACAATAATTCTTAGATAAGTAGCGACTATTCTGAAAATTGTCGTTGGTTATTTTAAGATGGATTACTCGTTCAAAACGAACCAACTACCACAGGCAATAAGGGTTACAAAGCGATACAAGAAATTCAAATTCAAATATATTATTCAATTTACATCTGAAAGTACTGATGATGTAAAATATACAAAAGTTATAACAGTGTAGCTTCTAACAAGCACAATAATATTCAAAGACACAAACCAAGGAAATTTAAAAAATTTGAATAGGTAGCTACTTTATTTTTTGAGTAATTTCAATTGTTTTTATAACTTTAATTGCCTTTATTTAGGATTAATATCAGGTCCATTTTCATTAAAATATCTATCACCATCATGGGGTAAAAATTGGTCAACAATTATTTCTGAAAATGTTGAACTATCTATTGCCTATAACTTTAGACATTTAATCGTAATAATTATTTATTTCTACTAACCTATAGGAACCCTTTATTTTATTTTTGGGGCCTGAATAGTCGGTATTTCTCTAAAAATTGTTGTGTGAATAGAATTATGTCACACTAGATTTCTATAATTGCAGATGAACAGACTTATAATTTATTAGTTACAGCACATGCTTTTATTATAATTTTAGTAGGCCCCTCGAGTTGTGTTAAGTACTTTTGTTATAGTTTTATAAGTACTTTTGTGGTACTTGCTTTTATTATAATTTTTTTTTATAGTTATACTTATTATAATTGAAGGATTTGGAAATTGACTGGTACCCTTTATATTAGGACCCCATGATATAGCATTCTTTCGAATAAATAATATAAGATTTTGAATATTACCTCCCTCATTTAGCAAGTAGCATAGTAAAAAATGGAACAGGAACAGGTTGGACAATATACCCCCCACTATCGCCAGGAATCGATCACATTGGGACCCCAGTTGATTTAGCTATTTTTAATTATAATAATAGTTTATAATTATAGAAAATTATAACAACTATCATTATACATTGAACTTTATTTTCAATTTCACTTCAATATAAATAAATGAACTTTGAAGCCCAAAAATTGTATAAATAAAAGAAAGAAAAACAAAAACAAAAAACAATACAATAATCTGATAAACTTTTATATACCAATTTTAATGTCAAATACTTTTTAACACTCTAATAAAGCAAAAATAAATACAAAACCAAAATTTATACATAAAATATACACAAAGATAAAGACAAGAGTTATAAAGAATTGAAATAATAATAATAAGTTTTTTTTTACCTATGTATATACCAGTTAGTCCTGGTTTATTTTTATAGTGATCTTTATGACAACAATTTTATTTTTACTGAATTGAAGAATCATTGTAAACTGTTATAAATGGTGCTGTTGCTATTATTCTACTCTCTCCTACTGTCTTTTTTCATTATTAAGAGATAATATTATTATATATGCTACCATCATATACCAATTTAATATTTTACTTTTCTATTTTTGTTGCTAGCTAGCTATTTGGTCAATTTATATTGTACTGTAAAAAAAAAAGTTTTCATTAAATGAATATCCTTGAAATTTTATAACAAAATTTAAAAGGACCAATAATAGAAAAAAAAAGTAGATATAACAAAATGACTAACTATATATATTATATTATATATAGTCTATAAAATATATCCTGTTACTGCCATGCAGGCAAAGCATTTTTATTCATAAACGAAAAATAACAAAAGAAAAAATGAATTTTTCTTTTTTGATAGCTACAAAAGCTATTTAAGGATCATGTTATTTTTTTGTATCCTTTCGTTTTTTTTTTATGACAAAATATAAGAAAATATAACCAAATATACCATGTGACATTAGGTAAAGTATATAATCATTAAATTGCTTTCGATAACTTTTATGAGTATTTTTTTTGTTTTTTTTTTTTTTGTTTTTCTTATTCTTACGCTAGGTACAATAATGTTATATGTGTGCTTGATCCTTTCCGCTGTTAGAAAAATAGCTATATAGCAATGAAACCACAAATGAAACATGAAGTTTTAATGACATAGTAAATTGAGGTGAATTTTATATGAATGTTGAAAATAATAAATTGTGTGTTGACTGAATATTATTTCTCTCTCTCTCTCTCTCTATATTGTTGTTGTTATTGTTGTTATGGGGTTAAGTTTTTAAGAGTATTATTATATTATAGAATAAATTAGTTTTTTTTCTCATTCTTTAATAATACATATATCTAGAATAATCAGCTTATTTAGAATATTGCAAATTAATAGATTTATATTATTATTATAATTTAATGAATGAAAATATTATGAGTTATGATGAATAATGTTTTAGAAGTTAATTTGGAAAAACAAAAAAATCATCAATAATAAAATAATATGGAATTAAGTAATTCGAGTTAATTTAGTGAGTTCAGTAGGTAGATATGTGTGTTTTAATATGTTGAAAGAAAAATAATGTTTACAGAGTTGGGATATGGGGTTAAGTAATAAATTAAAAATATTTTGAAAATAATAATTATGAAAGTTGATGTGGCTGAATTTAAATTTGAAATAATTTAAATAAATGGCAAAATGCACATCAATTAACTTCTTTTGAATGCTTGTTATCTAGAAGTGTTGTATTTTATCATATGACTAATAACTTTAAATGTATATAATAGGAATGGGGCAATATTTTCAGTCACAGTTATTTTTCCACTGTTACTAGAGAGTAGCAATCACATGCTGCGTTCATGCCGTTGCGAAATTAGTAAAGCTATAAATGTCAAGAAAGTTTAGCACGGATTGATACTGTTCGTTGCTATAAATGGCAAAAGTGAAGAAATTGAAGAAATGTTGAAGGATTTTATCACGACGATCGGAAATAGATTTAAATTGCATGCCATTAATAGTTGTAGGCTGCTGTATGCTTCATAATATTTTTGTGTTCATTTCTCAGATGCATATACAGCTCTCATGTAACAATTTTATTGCTATAACACACTTGCGCACTCTTGTAACACCAATATAAACACCCTTATAGCAGTATTAGTGTTAATTTGAGCTATAAATACGTTATAGCACTAAAATGGAGACTCCCATAAGACACCGGAGCAATTGCTCTAATTTTTTTTTATGGGATTAGTATACATTACATATTAGTGTACATTTTCTTATTTTGAAATGAAATCCATTTGAAATAATTTATATTGTACTAGAGTGAAATAGGTATTATTTTTAATTTTAAAACAATAATTTTATGCAGCTTATATTTATTTCATGAGAAGAGGAGATAGATATTAATTACATCTATAATTATAATAGACAAGCATTTAAAAAACTGCGCAGTACATACCTTTTCATTTTATCTGTCTTCTCCTTAATGAACTCTTAATAGGTAAATAAATTGTATATAATATAAAAGAAATGCGTATAATATACGGATTGAAATTTTTTTAATTTTTTTTCATATTCACTGTTCACTTCCTGCCATCTTTCAATACATTTAACATTCGATTTTCTGATAAAAAAAAACCTGTATCAAGAAATTTATTGTACACTAAAGTTAGTACTTAACTTGAATTATAATTACTCAACAGGGGTCCCTAGTATTTTTATATTTGAATGTAAATTATTTACAGTATAAAAAATGTCTTACTAATAAATAATATTTTGTGGTTAAGAATAATTGTATTAATATTTATAATTATTGCGACCAAAATGCAAAATTTGGCTGGGAAAGAAATTTCGTTGACATTTTTTATAATAACACTTCGAAAAAACGACATTGCCCGCCAAACATAACAAATTTCTTAATAAATAAAAGAAAATATATTTTTAAATTGCATCTTTAAAATGCTAAAAATAATGAATATAAATTAATGCATTGCATCAAATTTAAATAATTATTCTTTTAAGTAATAATGATATTTTTGCGAAAAGAAAGCAAGATAAAGCTTTTCAGTTTTTGTTTATTTAAAAAACATTTTTTGTAGCAAATAATGGCTGTTGCAAAATATTTATTTCAAATATTTATTCAAAAGCTATAGTAAGTTTATTAGTAAAACTATAGGAATTCAGTAAAATAATAACACTACTAGTCCTATTCCAGCTATTCTATTCTTATAACAACATTATTTAACTCTTATTATAGGACTACACACTTTTAGGCTTATAACAACATTGTTGTAGCACTTGCTGCGAATCCGATTGTAATAACTCCGGAAGTTGCTACTTATATCAATATTAATCACATTATTCCCATAAAAACATTATTATAACACCTTTAGTGCTTATCGGGAGTCATATAGGAGTCTTATAACACTCACTAATTTTGTTTTTATAACAATAAAATGTTACGTGGGAAATTAACTTCATTTAAACTAAAGCAAGCAATATTCCGATGAAAATGATCTACTACTGACAGAATAAGCATCACATAATTTTCTCCATTTCCATTTTATTGAATTTTATATAGGTAAATGAAATAATAAAATAATATACAAATTTATAAAAATATACTCACTTTCTTTTATAAATTTTATTTATTTTTATAAATTATTTTGACTTTGACGTTTATTTTGCCATCTGTACCAAATTTTGTCGTTTATATCATACTATATTATCTATGTAGCTGAGCTAAATTTGTGTTCCTAATAGTGCTAGAAAAATATAGTGTTCATGCCATTGCCACAAATGTTAATTTAGCTAAGCATTACTATTTTAGCACCGACACGAACGCAGAAACAGTCTCTACTACTCAATATAAAAAATTACAGTGTTTTCTTAATTTGTATTTTAATATTTTTAATTTTATTCCATTCTAGTTGCATATCTCAGTACGATACTCAAAAATTCATACAATACAGCATTGGATGTATTGTGCGTTCAGTTGAATCTAGCGCTGCACAGTTACTGTAGCGCTAGAGCAAATTTTCTACTGAACGGTGATTTTTATAAATTTTGTAGCGAAAAAAATCTTTGCTATATTATTAGTCTATTAGTCTTATTTATCTTAGTTTATCCACTCCAAATGCAATATTAGCAATATTAAAAGTGTAATAACTTTTTATTACCGTAAAGTTCTGAATACAATACCCCGGTACTCTAATTGGAAAATGTCAATATTCTGAAAAAATAATAAATCCAATTGGTATATCCAGGTACTCTAATTGGATTTTTACACCCGGGTACGCTATTCGAAAAGCTACATATAGATATGATTGTTATCTATACATACATATGATAGATTATGCACAGGTAGTAATATTAAAATAAAACCAATTAACGCAATTCCATATTCTTCTATATAATAATAAATAACTAAACCCTTTCAATAAATTCGATCCGGTGCAACACTTTCTTCTACGTTATTTAAATTTTAATTCCTAGTTCAACATTTAATCGTCGATTTCACCATTCTTCTTAAAAAGCTCTATAGATGATCTCGCTTCCTCGCTTCCTCGCTTTGAGCGGTCTCAGATTTAGGAATAGTTATGTTCAATCTGGTTATACAAGTGTTCACTTACTTCCATCTTTTCTGTTTTTCACTTGCGTAATGATTTGAGAAAAATTTATTATTTACCGTTATATTATAGTAAAATTTGTAAAACTGTTGAAAATTATTGAATATATTTTCATTGTAATTTTACTAATTATGCCTATCATATAAATAAGGATATTTGGTCTACCTAATACTACTTGTAGAGTTCTTCAGTGTTTCGTATTCGAATATTGTCATAAATTACTTCTGCCTGTTAGATATTGTAACGCTTACAATGGTCCAAAGGCTAAGTTGGCCCGAAAGTAGTCCGAAAGCCCGAAGAAAGTGGCCGAAGAAAGCTCGAGAGTAGTCGCGGTAGGGGAACGCTAATATGAAGATGGGAAGGTAATGTTCGTAATGATGCCCACGACCTACAAATTTCAAATTGGACACAAACAGTGCAAGATCGACCCTTTTGGAGGAGTATTGTTATCAAGGCCAAAAAAGTCATGATGAAGGCATTACAAAAGTCATCGTCATCATCTTGTAGAGCTATACTCAGAGCTGTGGAGCTATAAGATGATGATGATGACTTCTGTAATGCATTTTTAATTGTATTTGACAGACAAATCTGTGTTGGTAATAGTCCTATTTGTCCTGGGAAACATATTTTTAGAATTCCGCGGACACAGGTGTTTACAAAGCTTTTAATTTTATTGTTAAACTCCCACTAATTTACTTAACATAAAATGACTTAATTATATATACTTAAATATACCCATTGCACATCCTTACACCATTTCCAAAATCATTAATTAATTTTAAATTCTTAAGTTAGCAAAAATTTCTTCATTTTACTACCAAATCAATTTTCTACTCATATTCGCGATTTTTTTACTCAAAAGCAAAAATTTGGTACCAACTACCATTTAATACCCATTAAAGTAAGAAAAACACGCTTCACAGAATACAAATAATAGACCCGAAAAAAAATAAAATAAATAATTTTCCTTATTGCATAAGTCATAGTTCCATGTTCAATTAAAAATAATTTTATCCTTATTTTATCCTTTTTCGTTTAACAAAAAAAAAGCAAAATGTTTTCTTAAAGTAACAACTTTCTTTTCAAATATAGACCGAAGCAAATTTTTTAAAGGACCTTTTTTCAAAAACTTATTAAAAAAAAATTTTTTTAAAATGCTTTTAACAATTTGTCAATCATTTTTCATTCCTATTGTAATACACACACTATACTGTGTGTGTGTGTGTGTGTGTGTGGTGTATAAGGGACTTTAGTTTGAATAAATTTTCAGAAAATGTTAAAAAAAGGACAAAAACTGCCGCATACTAAAAGAAAAAAAATTAAAATTCTTTAAAATAAAGAAAATTTATTCATGATTTTTTTGAATTTTAAATTGAAAACGTTTAAGAACGAATTAAAATGGAATAATAGAAATTGATTGTTGTGGACAATATTATTCTATATAGTATTGTCAATGCACTGGAATATACTGCACTAGATTTAATTATACTATTCAGTGATGGTAGGACATTACAACAATATAGCAGTAATGAATTGAATGAAATTAAATATACATAGTTTGAGGGCGTATGATAAGTTGTAGAATGATTTGCATAACTTAGCAAGTAAAAGTGAATTATGTCTTGTGGTCGGATCGAGATTTATCTTCGAATTTCAAATAATTTTAGAATTATTTTATTTTCATGCAGTTATCAATAAATTTACATTGTGATTTACAAGCATATTATTTCACCAAATACTAAAATCATATATGGTCAATAGATGCTTCCGTCTATCTTCTGACAAAGTATATTTAGAAATAAAAATAATATCTGGTGTAGTTGCACGCGAAAGTGTTCTTGGTGAAGTATTTACCCTGCTATATACAAAAAATATCCCCTCAAACTATAACACTTAAGTACATGGTTAGATTTGCAGACCACATCGTTATTCTTCCAATTGACATGTCTATCGAAAACTCTATAACAAAACTTTTAAATGCGATGAATAATCATTTGTATCAAAGGATCAATAATTCAAGCAAATTAACAGGAACTGGAAAATTCTATTTGGCAAAGGACAAAAGTCCTACTACTTGCAGAATTCTTCAATTATTTGTATTCTACTATTTTCAAAAATTATCTACTTTGGTAATGGTTTTTGGATTGCATCTGTACATACAATAGTTCTGTGTTGGTGATCCTGTTTGCAAACATATTTTTAGAGTTTGTCGGAGGCAGGTATTGACAAAAGTGTGGATTTGGATATTGTTAAACACTCTAGTCTAATCTTTTTAAAATAAAACCGACTTGACTATAAATTGACAAAAAAGACACTTACAACAAAACAAAGACTTTTTTAAATGTTCTTTTGCTAACTATTCATTTTTTGCTGAATGTCTTCTTGTTAAGAAGTATCGCTTTTGCAAAATGTTTACTGTTCAAATGTCTCTAGTGGCCAATGCTAAGTTGGCAAGTATATACCATATCCCAAAGTAACACATATAATAATAATATTACTTTTAATTATTAACTTAACAAACTATTTGGGAATGACTTTGCTAATTTAAAATTATGGTATTAATTTATGGTAGGGATTGGGATTTGGGGTAGATGGTAAACTAAGGTGGAATTAACATATAAGAAATATAAAAGAAGAGTTCAAAATTAGATAAAAAATATCTCACTAGATAATTAGGTGCAATTCAGACTTTTCAGAACAAAAAAAAATGTATAAGCAGGTACTAAGACTTGTGCGCAGCTCTATAATTGAATATAATACGTTTATATTCAATTATAAAGCTGCGCCAAGAAATTTAACACCAAAATGTTGCAAAATTTCAAAATAAATTATTTTGTGGTAACAAAGTTGTGTGGTGTAATTTTGTGATATCTATGTAACAAAGATATGAACCGTTACTTGCGCATTGAAACAGTTACGAATGAAATATGCACTAAAATTCAAGCATCTTTTTTAAATTCAGGTGAGTCCGGAAATGTCAATATCTTGATTTTGACAACGTAATGTCAGTCGACCACAGAAAATGAAACTTTATAGGCAGTCTAACTGTATGAAAAATTCAAATACGCATAGAACAGTTACAGTAACAGTTACGCAACACAAACTACAATACGTAATACAAAAAATAAGTTAATATATAGTTTTCAAATGATTTTCGCATTATACCGACGGTAATTTCGCAAGACAGAGTACGAAATGTTAAAATGCGATATTTTTGCGAAAGTAGTAATACGCGGTTAATCCCTACTTAAAATTGAAAATGTTATGATTCCACTCAAATTTCCTTCACTCAAATTCAGATTCAGAATGCCATCAAATAATATTGCGCATATATATGAATCTAGATCCGAAAGTACAATACAGCTAGCATTCTAAAACTTCGTAGAAAAATTGGCAGACATGAAAAAAATTAATTTCTTCAACTCGATCGATGAAATCGAAAAATGTTGATGAATCAGAGCCATGTCTATTGGACACTTAAGTAGTAAGTACATATTTGACGAGAATAGAAGCCGGAAAAAACTGGATGGTAATCAATCAAATAGCTATCACCATCCTAAGCTATCAATAAATAGCCAAGTGCCATTTAAACAAACTGCCATGAATTGGAGAACCTCACTCATGAACGATGGACATATTGTCATGTAAAGAAAAACATAATTCATTATCAAAAACTATATGGCTAGTTCCAGTATTATTGAATTGTCAAAAAATTTAAATATTTTTTTATGCATCCACAGGCAAACATATTTTTCAGGGAACATGGACATTTTTGTTTGTTTTTTTTTCCTAAATTGAAACCCTTGTAAAAATTTTTTTCCCTCAATTGGAATTTGAGCGTGATTTTTTCTAAATTTTAAAAAATTGTTCCTATATGTTTTAATAATTTTGGAATTTTTATTTTATTACAATAGGTTCAGGATAATTATTTTTGTTAAATTAACTGAAAGTAAAAATATATTTCCCAGCAGGTTTTTATTATTATTTGTATTATTATTACTATTATTAGACAGGTTAAAACAAAGAGTCCTTTCAAGTTAAGAGTCCGAATTTTAGAAAAATTTTTAAATACACGTCATGTTTGTATATAATATGAATCTGTATCAACTTTGATTTTTGAAATATTTCTGATGGGTGGTAAGAATTGTAAGGCAGTTACCCGAGTTAGTACGAGCTTCTGTAGCAAACATGAACTTATAGTTGTCCTTGCGTGAACTTTGATACTAAATTTTAGAAGTTTAGTCACATTTGCTCAAACAGTTTTCATGATAATATCCACCAATATCTTAACCAACGATTTTATATATTAAATTCACCCTCAGTGAAAACAAAAAATCTAATTCGTTAAGATTGGGTTCAGCTGCAAAACATTTAAACTGTGATAATACAATGTTCGCTCTAAAGAATGAACTTATTTACTTCTTACATAAGAAAATAGATTATAAATAGACTGCTGCAAAAAAATTCCTAATTTTATCATCATCAATGTCCTGTAACCCCATCCGTGGACCATAGGGCGAAGAAAAAAATTTAATTTTGGGAAAATGATTTTATCCACAAAAAACAAACATTGTTAAGCCGCAAAAATGAACTGATGAAAAAAATTATTTTTAATCAAAAAATTGTTAAAAAAAAGTGTTGCCGGTATGAAGAAAATATCCCTGATATTTTAAAAATATACTTCATAAAAGTATAATATCCCAAACTGGTGTGAAATATATCCTAATGTCAATGTTAAAATATTCCCAGTAAATGATATTATTACTATTCTTGTCATACGCATTGATTTCTCATATATAAAATAAAGTCATATCATGTTATTGCCGTCTGTAGAGCCAACAAAATTTTATCACATTTAAAATGTTTATAAACTAAAAACCATTTTTGTACAATGTGGTGACAAAACTTTAAACAATGGAATAGAAAAAAGGGCTCTAAGTCAATGTTGCAGACTATTATTTACTCTACTTGTTATGATCAAAACTATATATTACAGCGATTAAAAA
Organism: Argyra leucocephala; assembly: GCA_963942445.1. Classification (NCBI taxonomy): domain Eukaryota; kingdom Metazoa; phylum Arthropoda; class Insecta; order Diptera; family Dolichopodidae; genus Argyra; species Argyra leucocephala. The sequence continues at coordinate 126,295,485 of OZ012681.1, forward strand.
TCTGGATGTAGATATATATTAGTGCCTATTATTGAAAACGGCGTTTCAATTGCGGCTCTGATATTCATTCGATTTTGTAAAGTTGGTATTTTTGAAAAGGCGCATTTCGAAAATGAATCGGTAAAGTTTATTGGTATTTTTGAAAACGTTGTAGAAACGAGCTTCATGCAAATTATAGCATTTCAAATCCGCCATTAATTTAGGGCGTTTTATAAAATGAGTAGAAAAAAACTAAGTTAAATATATTAAATATTGTTTATTTATTTTTGTTTTTATATAAAAACTATTTAGAAATATCGAATGTTTGTTTTTTTTTTTATTTAAAGTTAAGTTTTACATTTTTTTACATTTTTAAATGAATAACAATTTCGAGTAATTATGGAAAATTTTATGAAAATCAAATTTTATTTCTTTTAAAACATATTTGAACGAATTTTTACTCAGTCAAAATATATTTATAAACCTAAAAGTGAAATAATTTTTAATCATATTATATTTATTTTGTTAGTATATATTTTATAAAATAAATTTTAAATATTTTTGTTCAAACAAATTGTTTTTACTATTCTTCATTAATTAAATTAAAAATATCCTTTGCAATATTCATTACATTTCTTCAATTTATTCATGTATAAGTTATAAAATACAGTTTTGAAATAGTTTATGTTTACTAAATACTTATTGCGTACAACAACAAAATATTTACCGGTGACAGATAAATTTTACCGCTTACTTGAGCAACCGACGTTTTCAAAAATACCAAATTATCATTCTATCGAATCGGACACGGTTTTACTCAATACGTCGTTTTCAATAATAGGCATTCGTCGAATTACTGAAAACCGTTAACCCTCTTATTATCCTCAAAAAAAGTTACAAAAACACTCTTCGGGTGAAATTTTACCCCAGTATGTAAATATCATTCCTGTAAATTAAAGAAGATATTTTATAAGAAAAAAAAACATTTATTTGTGCACTTTATTTTATGTATTGGACATTAATTGGTTATTTCAAAGTTCTTATTTACGATTATATTGACACGGAGCACGATATTAGACACAGAAACAGATATTTATGTTCTGCAGTCTGCACACAATTTTTTTTACACACTTAGCACTCCGCATTTGCTCTTCTATCCTTTTTTATGCAAATTTGACAATGAGCACCCGATGAATTTTTTCGTTGTTTTACCTTTTCAATAGATGTTTCTCCAGAAGTTGTCATTAATTCGACCCCGGGAAAGCAATAAGTTGTTCATCAACCGTAACATTTTCATAAGGAGTACATAATATGGAACATTGCTTACCAATTTATCACATAGCTTTCCAATTGAAGCAAGTTTGTCCTTAGCTCGGCGTTGTTCTCGATCATGCTTGTCGCCAAATTGAATTACCCGAAAAATTTAGCCGACATTACTGCACGAAATATTGGTTGACCAAATTTATCCTTCCATAAATTCATAATGGAGTAACTTTTTATATATTCATATAAAAAAAAAAATGCATAGTTCAAGAGCTGCATGGCTTTGGAAAAGTTTGAAAAGCAGTTCGGTCATAACTGCTAAAATGACTAATCGATAAAACGCTTTCTATAGTTACATTATGAATGTTATTCTACTTTTCCCCATACACTTGCTTTCCCTACAAGTTTGTATTATTCAACCTTTATCATGGCGGAATTAAATCAGAACTTAAATGCATTTTTGATAAAAATTCTTAATACTGGAGATTGTGCTGACCATTCAACGGATTTGTCATTTGAAATTGTGTATGCATTAACGTAAAAAAAATTTAAATGGGTATAATTTCACCAGAACAAAATTTACATATTGGGTGAATTTTCACGCGAACATCGCTCACGTAGTAAGTTCCGTTGACCCTACATTTTTTAAAATTTTACAAAAAATGTTGTAATTTGCAAAGAAGTATTGTCATTTATGGCAAATAATTAAAAGGAATAAAAAAAGGTTTTAAAATTATGGAATATAAAGGTGCATAAAATTGAAAATGGATAATATTAGGGTTAAGAACACACCATTGTGATAGCAGGCATAAACCACATCACCCACTAAAATTTGTAATGTAAAGCATTCAAAGACAACGTTTAAAGAACTAGCCAAATAATAATTAACTAAACCCTGTCAATGAATTCTATCTGGTGCAATATGCTTTCTTCTACGTTATTTCAATATTAATTCCTAGTTCAATATTTAATCGTCGATTTCACCTTACTTCTCAAAGAATTCTATAGACAATCTTGCTTTCGAGTGCGATGTCCTTTTTATATCTCATTGAGCGATCTCAGACTTAGGAATAATTATGTTCAATCTGAGATTCAACTTAGATTTTTTCCTGTTTTTCACTTAGGTAATGATTTTAGAAAAACTTATTATTTACCGTTATATTTTAGTAAATTTTAATTTTAATATATATACGCATATTTGGTCTACCTGTATACTACTTGCAGAGTTCTTGAGTGTTTTGTGTTCGAATATTTTCACAAATTAGTTCTGTCTGTTGACATTGACATTGTAAGGTTCACAATCGCTCAAAAACTAAGATGGGCTGGTCATATAATTCGAACGCAAGAAACTCAAAAATAGGCAATGGTAATTAATAGAAACCCCGACAGTAATCGTGGTTCTTCTAATAACGTAGTAGTGAAGGTAATAGTGCTCCCCTTAAGCTGAAGATGGGAAGGCAATGTTCAAAACGTTACCCCCGCCCTACAAATTTCAAATTGCACACAAGCGACGCAAGATCGTCATCGCCATCGTCAGAAATCATCATCATCATCTTATAAAGCTGCACTCAGAGCTGTGGCGCTATAAAATGATGATGACTTCTGTAATGCATGCATTCGATTGTATTTGACATACAATTCTGTGTAGGTAATAATCCTGTTTGGCAATGTAGTGAGTTGCATAGACCCTACATTTTTTAAAATTTTCCCAAAATGGTTGTAATTTGCAAAGAAGTAACCATTTATGACAAATAAGTAAAAGGTATAAGAAAAATATTTGCAATTATGGAACATAAAGGTGCATAAAATTGAAAATGGATAATATTAGGGTTAAGAACACACCATCGTGATAGCAGGCATAAACCACATCAACATTATCATCTACATTCCCACTAAAAATTGTAATGTAAAGCATTCAAAGATAACGTTTAAAGAATTTGCTGTAGAAAAAAGATCAAACAATAAAATTTTTTCCAAATATGTTGGACGTCATAGTCTAGACAATTTTGATTTTATAATTGTTTTTTTTTTTTTTTTTTTACTTTCTATCTCCAGGAGAAATTCATTAAAACATTTAAAAAGAAAATAAAAAATGTTGATTTTTACTAAAATAATTTGTTACAATCTAAAAGGATAGATATATTAAAATTTATCTTTAAATCAAAATCCATTATTAAAAAAGTAATGGTTTGCAAAATAATACTCTCCAAGATTTTCAGATTCCTGTAATAATAAAGGAGTGAAGAAATAATAAGATTAACAAAAAAAAATCATCCTTATGTGCATTGTATTTATTTTTATCACGTTTATAATCCTGAAATTGACAGAATAAATTTGTTTTCTGTCATATGATTTTTTTTTTTTTTTATTTTGGTTTTATGATACATGCACGTCCATAAAACACCTTAAGAGTGAATGAGATAAAAATAGAGGAAAATAGTCTGAATATCAAAAAAATGTACACAAAAAAACAGATTTAAATTGTAAGAAAAATAAAAAAAAAAAGGATATAAAAACATTATAATATTTTTATCCTGTATTAAAATTTAAGAAAACCTTAATGACGTGAATTTTGATCCTTTTTTCTGATTTTTTTTTTTTTTTTTTTTTTTTTTTGCTTCTTGAGGCACCTATATGGTCAGATGATTTATTAAATTGTAATACTCATAATTTGCCCTTAGGAATATTCTTGACTGCTGATAAATTTAATAGTTTTTTTTTTGTCAGACAGAAAAAAAAAATTATCTTCAGTCTACCTTAGCCAGACATGTGACATAATGTTAGGTTGTCATATGCACATTTATTTATTAATTCTTTAATGTCAAACTGGGAAGATATTACTTTAGATTAGGTTTTTTATTTAGTTTTGTTGTTGTTTTTTTTTTTTTAAATAGCATTAGAATGTAAATGTAAGTACAGGGTAAGTCAAAGAATGTATATACTATGTTCAGTTTTATAACACTGTGATTTACAATAGAAAATTTGCATCAGTTGTAAAAATTTATGATTGAAAAATGTTAAATTTATTAAAATGTACTCGAGAAATCAATATTTTTTATATAAAAAATTTCGCTTTTCAATTCTAGCAGGCCTGGCCAACGCGAACTGAATAATGAGTCAAAATAAAAAATCTATAATTGCATGAGCCGAAAAACAATTACGAAATAAGCTTTCAAAGTAAGATTTAATGCATAGTACGGTACTACCAAAAACACTTATGATGAGTCCACGACTACGAATAACATTAATGGGTTTAACCGCGACATTCATTACATGATCCATTTTTAATGTTTGGATACACAAGCTTTCTAGATGTGTAATGCAATGAAATGTTGTAAGCTTGACCAATGTCTATTCTAGCTCTTGACAGTTTCGCTCGCATCAGGCCCATAAAGCCCTTATTCTTTCCTATAATGGTATGAGCTCCATAAGTAGCAATCCCAGATAAAACAGTTGCAACTAAATTATTTTCAGTGAAACTCTTCCAAAACGCACTGAATATATCTATTCATTGGCTTGTATCCATGAGGGTTTTTAAGTGTAAGAATTATTTCAACAAAAGCACAAAATTTAAAGCAATTAATTTTATATTTCACTAAAAGTATAAAATGTACAATAAAAAACAACATTTTACTGTTGTCTGCGGTTAGCAATAAACAAATACTGTTTTTGATTTTGCATAATTTTAAGAGGAAACAAAAATGAATACAAATCATGTTTTATTCATTCAAACAATATTGCTCTAAATTTAAAGCCATTTTTTATATTTAGTATATTTTACAAATATTTATAAATTATTTTGAAAGCCCCAAGCTATATCCCAAAGAGCCGCGGATTGGCCAGGTCCATTCTAGAGGATGTGTTTAAGATGTCTAGAGATATGCTACCAACAAAGTGGCTTGTCATTTTATTTAAGAATTACAATAAAATATTTAAATTAATTACAACTGATGTCGTTCCAAATTCATGTAATGAAAATGTTGTTTTAAAATATAGCAAAAAATTATATTTTAGAAGTATGGATACTCTATGAGTCTAAGTTATTTATATTTCTGTATTTTTTGATAGTATAGTGCTGACTTTCAGTAATAGAACAAACAAACAACCTGAAATTTGAATGAAATTCTGTGTGCCCCAAACCACCCACCAATATAATTATTCAAAATTTAATAGCAGAGGTATGCCTAAAAACCCATCAGACTATCTCTATTGCCTATGCTGTCAAAAATATATGAAAAAATTCTGAAATTTGAACGAAATTCTTAGTGTCCCAAATCACCCCAAAAATATTATAATGATTAAAAATTTGATAGCAGAGGTAGGTATGCATAAAAATACATCAGGTTAATGCCTATGTTGTAAAAAGTATTTGAAAAAATTATAGTAATAATAATAAAATGATGACGCAAGTAAAAAATGTTGATAGAATAATTCCTCCGCACGAGTTTGCGGGTGAAAATTCGTAGCATGAACATAGTATGAACATAGCTCGATAATACGAACATAGCATAGCTGAACATAGCACGATTGAAAGGTACATAAATAAAAGAAGGATTTGAACAAAGAAAGTATTTTTGAATGTCACCCAGCCATTTGACAAAGTATGGCTCACTGGATCATTAATCTATAAAATACAACAAAAGCTATTAGTTTAGTCTCATCTACTACGAAATTCCTATATAACCAATGGGTGTTTTAGAGTAAGCTTCAAATCCTATTTAACAGAATAATTCAAAATCAATACTGGCGTCCCGAGGTAGTGTGCTCTAGCGCCACTTTTATACCTAGTATATATGTCTGATCTACCGGAAAACAGGAACACATTAATATCTGCTTTCGCAAATGATTTTGCAATTTTAAGCTGCCATCAAAATTCACATGCAACATCTTTGCAAAACCTGCAAGAATATTTGCAGCAGATACTGGAATGGCTCTATAAGTGGAAAATTGAAGGTCAATGATAGCAAAAGTGTACATGTAACTTTGTCGGCAATCAGTTGGTATAAATGGGATAACTATTCCGCAAACTAACGAAGTTAAATACCTGGGACACAAAAGTGAAGAAAAATATTAAGGCATATTAGGAGCAACTAAAACTCAAGATGAACAGCATTTATTGGCTTATTGAAAAAATTCTACACTAGACTTGGAATACAAAATGCTGCTATACAAAGAAATTCTAACACCAATCTCTGCTTCAATGGGTGTCAGTTATGGAGAGTTGTTTCTAATATATAGTAACATTAAAATAATTCAAAAAATGCAATTAATAGTTTTACATATTATAAACTAGGGTCCCTTGATACCTTAAAAATATTAATCAACATAAAAATTTTAATATACCCTTGGTTGCAGGAGAACTTAAAAAACAGATACGTAACCTGACTGGTCCACCATTCCAACACACGTTCATAATCGCCGTTCCTGCACCGCTGAAATTACCATTTTTTTCTAATACTGTGCATTTATAATTACAACATGTACACAAAAATCACTCTGTACCGTTTAGAAATTAAAATTAAAAAATGAAATTTATTACTTTTAATTTGAATAAAAATTTTTTTAAACACAAATTATGTAAAAACACAGTTATACAGTAGACGGATATATAACTGTAATAATATTATATGAAATGGGTATATTGTTTTTTGTTTTAGAAGAGTAAAAACAATAATATCATTATAACAGTATTGTTGTACCGTTGTACTATAATTTCTCTTCAAATTAACTGTCTATTCTTTAACTCAGTACTGTCTTCGTTTATCTGCCAAGATAGTGTTCGTCTAGCAGGATGTTCATTAATAAATAATTTTGATAAAATTCAAAATGTGATCTTCTCTAATGATATTCAGTTTATCATTTATCAATTTGATTTAAAATAGTGTTTGGAATTAGAAATAAAAAAAAAATGTAACTGCAAAGTATTAAAACAGTCGAACACCCAAATAACACCAATATATAGATTATAACACGAACAATTTAATATAAGCATTATAACTGTCGTAAAAGCACACAGTAGTATGCTAAAATCATGACAATTATTGAACAAGTATTGTAAATGTAGAGTAACAGCAATGTAGAGTCAATAAAGAGCCAGTAAAAAATGCATTTTAACTATTACTGTAATAATACTTCTATTATAGTCCTAGTTTAATATACTATAATGCTTCAATCGGTATAGTATGTGAATTATAACTGCTATAATGCTTCTATGCAGTGATAGTAGCATTATAAGCTATATCGCTTGAAGCAGGGATACTTTATATATACTACTATTATATACGTGTATTATATACGTGTATTATATACTACTTGTACTTCAACATCTTATATAGTGCTATTATGGTATTATAACATCACTATTAATATAGTATAGTTATATTAATGCATAATACTCAACCTAAAACAATACAAACATGTTCTAGTCGAATAACAGCACTACAAAGCAATTGAAATTAGACCAGAAGAGAATGAAAAACTATCTAAAAACTATTTTTCGTTTGGATACTGTTAAAATATTGTGCTGGTTTTAAAATGAAAGCTAAGAATAATTTAAACATAATGCTGTCAACAAATTCTGATCACTCTGTTGAACTCAACGGAAGCTTAGTAATAGTGTACGGTATATGAAATATTTCTTTTAAGTATCTTAAATGATTTGTTTTTGCTTTTAAGCAATTCTTAAACAAAAAAATCATTACAAGCTTCTTAAAGTAAAACATTTTAAGGCATCTAGAATAAAAAAAAACACACAGGAAGCGGCAGATAGAAATAGACTTCCTAAGTTGGCACACTTAGACTACACAAAGTCTATTGCGATACCAATCTTAATTCACCGCTCGGATTCTATTTGCTAAACCTAATTCTGCACAGATTCTATATGCCAAGATATACAATGCGGTGCGATTCAGCTCACAGCTCTTTAAAACCCGTCCTGATTTCCGGCTTCATTGGCAAGTTTATAGGTATACAGCTAAATTGTGAAACATTTTTACATGTAATTTGATTCAGTGCAGCTATTAATGGGCTACAGTTGACGCAGCGTAGCGATTTGATTCAATATGTAAACAGTTATAAGCAATTTGTTTCAGCGTGTAAACCATTAATTCAATTGTAAATAGTTAGAAGATAAAATAAACAGTGGGACATATTGACCTTTTTACAAAACGATTGAGCCATTTAATTTATAAAATCTGTAAAATCACCCAGGGAAATCAAATAGATTTCTGGATGATATTTTCATTTGGGAATCAGGATAGGTGCAAAAAAGATGATTTTGTTGATGAAACAAAAATATAATCAAGTAACAAAAAACTGTTGAAAGACTATTCTAAAACAAATTCTAAGGCAAAAAGTCTAATATAAAAGTGTAAGAGAAAATGAAGTTAATCTGATTGAAAATTGGACAAAACAGATTCATTATGATGCTCTTCATTAGTGTTAATTTGCTTTTGAATTTTTATCTTTCGTATTTTAAATTTGCTTCGGTTGCTAACCCAATTGAAGCCAATAATTGAAGCTGAAATAACTTAAGCTGTAATTTAGAAGTGTAAAATATCTGATTTGTGTGTCTCGTTCTAAAATTTAAAGTAGTTTTCCAACTGCATTTCGAACTAATTTTTAAATAATGGTTAAACAATTATATACTTATGAAAATCTGATGAGATGAAATCGTCAAAATTTGTAAAATTAAAAAAACAATAAAATTAAATTAGGCCGTTTGTTTGGTTTTGTACTAATACTAAAGAAGAAGTATAGAATAATATGGACATTATTAGTGAATCAAATTTTCTTAGAATATGATAATTATTCCAACTTTAATAATTTATGGCTTATTTTGTGATAAAGGTGTGTTTAGTGACGATGGACATGTGTGTTTGGCGACGATCTTTTGCAAATCCCAGTGATTCTGCGTATTGAAGGAAATTAAACCAAAATACCAAAATGTGCTACATACCAAAAAATGGTTGGAGGGCACCCACCACAAATAATATGGTTGAAATGTAGGTATAACACAACAAATATTTTTGTTAATGAATACATCTATCAGATTGTTCCTATAATAGAGTAATAAATAAGATTATTTAATAATGTATTATACTCTACTATTTGCCTCAATTAAAGGGGTTAAATGCTAATACAATGAATGAATGTATGATATGTAGAATAGCCTCAAAAATTCATTACAATTTATATCTCAAACTCACATGTACAAAATACAAAATGTAATTATTGTATTTGATAATATTTTTACCCATTCACATTTTATTCTTCTACTACAACTGTGCACGAGCACTTCATTATTAATTTGACACACATAATAATATATTACATTTTGTATTATTTTGCATTAGTAACCACATTCGGACTGAAACTACATTTTCAAGAAAAAATTACTTCATTTTACTAATAAAAACAAGTATAAAAAGTCAAGATTTGATTCTCTTTTTTATTACACAAATCCTAACCATGAATCTTTCTATTCATTTTAATATCTTTTGTTTCTCATGACGAATCACTTACAATTTTTTTCCAGTTTAATTTTCCTTCCTTGATAGATTTGACATAGAGCAAACAGTATACGCTCGTTGTATATAGAATATAACAATTTCAGAAAACAATAGAAAATTTTACATTTTATGGTGAATTAAAGTTATCCTTGAAATCCTTAGAAAAGCTATTTTTATAATATGCAGTAGAATTTAAGAAGTTGTCATTCTAATAATAATAATCTCTAAGATATTTTTTTTTTTTATATTGTGGTTGGGGTCTTGATCAAGTCAAAAAAAAATAGTAGTCATAAAGGATTCAAAAAAAAAATAAAAATAATTTTCAAATAAAGATGTGTATGTGTGTTTGTGAATTTTTTAGATTAAAAATGACACATAATATTGTTTTAATTATTTTATTTTTTGTTGTTGTTTTTGTTACTTTGTGCTTATACATTTTTAAGGTTAATTGTTAATTATATACTCTTAGAATGATGATGTTCTTTGAAAACAATCTTTAAAAATATAAGTTTTTATATAAAAAAAAAAATAATAAAATTAAATAAAAAGTATATAATTAGGGTTAAATTATAGAATATAAAAGAATTAACTAACTTTATAAATTTTATTATTATTATGTCTGTCTCAGGTTATAAAATTAATGAAAAACATAAGTCCCAAATTGGAAATTTTATTTTTAAATAACACTGAATATGTTATGAGAGAAAGGATAATAAAATTGCCTATTTTTTTTTCTAATTTTAATTTTATTGTGTGTAAGCACAAGGCATTCTATTCGCATTAATATTCGGTACTGTACTAATTTTGAAATAATACTGGATAGTGTAGTATGAAAAATATTTGTTGGAGAAAGATAGAGTTATAAGGCGGTTGTAACTGTACCTTATGAATAGATTGAAAGATGTAAAGAAGTGAAGAGTATTAAAATTTATTTACATTGTCAAAAATAAGGTTGTAAAAATAGCTTTTACAAGCATTTCAAGGATAAATTAAACCTACCAAAATGAATGTAGAACTTAAAGGCAAGTTTAGTTCAATTTAACTCAAATGAGCTTAAATTTAAAGATTTTTTTTTGTTTTCAAATTATCAACTATAAAAACAGCTTTTCCAAGTATTTCAGGGATAACTTTAATTCACCATAAGATGTAAGTATAATTTAATTGGAAGCTAGCTCAAAATTTGAGTTGATCATCAGTTCAATTTAACTCAAATGAGCTCAAATTAAAAGATTTTTTTTTGTTTTCAAATTATCAACTATAAAAACAGCTTTTCCAAGTATTTCAGCGATAACTTTAATTTACCATAAAATGTAAGTAGAACGTAACTGTAAGCTAGCTCAAAATTTGAGTTGATCATGAGTTCAGAGTTTACCTCAAATGAGCTCAAATTAAAATAAATTTATTGTTTTCAAATTATTTTACTATTCAAACAGATTTTCCAAGATTTATGGAATAAAAGTCGAGTTTCCTTTCACTAATCATTTGTATTTATTTTGCAAATATCGATATTTCGGAAGCAGCTTACTTCCTTCAGCAGTGCTTTGCGACTAATTAATATTTACACTAATCGTTACACATAATTATATAATTTTTTTAATCCTTAATAATGCTACCTAATCTACAGTGTTTTATTTTTTTTGTTTTGTATAATTATTATTTATTGAATTTAAACTAGTCTTACGTAATAACCCTTACTCTAGTATTTATCATCTTAATGCTACCTGAACTGCTGATTTTTAATTTTAAAGTAATTATAGATTTTCCAAGTATTTCAGGGATAACTTTAATTCACTATAAAATGTAAGTACAACTTAATTGTAAGCTAGCTCAAAATTTGAGTTGATCATCAGTTCTATTTACCTCAAATGAGCTCAAATTAAAAGAATTTTTATTGTTTTCAAATTATTAATTATAAAAACAGCTTTTCCAAGTAGTTCAGAGATAACTTTAATTCACCATAAAATGTAAGTAGAATGTAACTGTAAGCTAGCTCAAAATTTGAGTTGATCATGAGTTCTGTTTACCTCAAAATAAGCTCATATTGAAAATAAAAATTTGTTGTTTTTAAATTATTTTTATATTTATTATCAGAAACAGAAATTATTAGTTTTCTTTACACAATCGTGAAATAAAATCAAGTATTTATATTGATTTTAAATTAATTTATTATGGCAGAAAAATAGTTAATGGTATCTTGTTATTACAATAATGTTAGAACGAATTTTAAGATTATTTGAGTTAAGTTCAACTAACGCTCAATTCAAATTTTGAGCCAGCTCAAATGTGAGGTTAACTCGAACTTTGCCTACCTCATAGGTTACAGAATTTGAGCTAATTAATTTGTTGAACTTTTATTGAGTGGAGATTTGAGCTTTTAAAAATCTACAAACTGACATAAAATCTAAGCTTAACTCAAATTATGAGCTAGTTGAGGTAAACACGTAAAATCTTGAGTTAGTACAAATAATTTAGTACATATAATTTTTTTCCTTTCTTGTTAATCATCACACATACATGATATTTGAATTAATGAAATTTTACACACCCTTTTCATACGCTTCATTTTAAAATAAATATAGGAAATATATTATATGCTCTGTACGAGCTTTTTTGGCTCATTTTGAGAAACTTGAATAAATAAATAAATAAATAAATAAAAAATAACAATAAATAAATTTGAGTCAACTCTAAAAATAGATTTTCTAAGGTATTCAAGTATGACTTCAATTATGAGTTTAAAGATTTTACGGATTACTAATGAGTTAGCTCAAGCTTTGAGTTGAGTTTTCATTGAGTAGAGATCTTTTCACAATCCTTTGGTAAAATATTGAAATATGGTAAATGAAACAAAGCATATTCAAGTAGTCTATGAAATGCAAATAACACACAAAATAAGCCAAACTAAAGGTTGAAATTTAAAAAGTGTCAGTTTTTGTAATAAACAAAAAATATTAAAACGAAATTAGGAATGAAAATTCATATTCAAAAAAACAGAAGGAAAAATAATAACTCCTAAAAATATCCGATAAAGTGGTATTTCAATTTCTAAAGTGGGACAAATGGTTATAGGTTTGCATTCGAGCGGTGCAAGGCGGCGATGTAATGTGGCTCGAATGCACCATTTTTGAAACATTTTTCTAGTTTAATATTAACCGAATAAAGTAGAGGTAATCAGAAAGGGTAAATATTAACGTTTCCTCTACAATCAACCAAAATCAGTACAACATTGGTACAATACAGACAGTGATATGCTCTCACCTTTTACTTGAATGCTTGAATGAGATAGCTCGGAATAGATATAAATATGTCCTTATATACAGATTCAAATCTTTTGTTTTAGAAATGAATTAAGAAGCAATATAACAATGTTTGCCAATGATATAAAATTCTTCAACTTTAAACAATGAAAAGGGATATTATAATAAATCTGAATATTCGCGCTTACATTGTCTACGTCTGTTAATAATACTTCACATATCACAAAATACAATGCCTATGATCTAGTACAACTTCCATTGTTCTAATATCAAACAAAAACTTTACTTAAGTAAAATATCTATCAATTAAATATCAATAGAACACAGATATTATAATTATCTATGTCTATGATCTACAGCTTAGCAATTATTCTCGTTAAACGATAATTTTATTTATTTTATTCATTTTTTTGCTCAAATGAGCTCCATTGTTCTTACAGAGTGTTTTTAGTTTTTACAATTTCACTTATAACTTTATAACTAATTAATTTTAATTTTAAAATAAGGAATATTGTTAAAATTGTTTTTTATAGAAGGCATTTTACAATTCTGATGTAAGGTGCATGATCCCCTCATTTTTGTTCGCTCTATATATAGTGTGGATAAATTTGTTAATGATAAACGATATAGTATCACTTTAATCCAGTCCTGTATTGAATATATTGAATATTTTTTTATTATTTCTACTCTAAACGTTTTTTATTCTACTTCTAAAAAAAAAATAGAATACCATGTCAAATTGGTAGAATTTTGATGTAATATGGTTTAGATTAAATTTCTGCGAATTTATTTTTTTTTTTTTCATATTATTTTGATTTAATTTATTTTATTTACAATACTTTTGGGTTGTATCAATTTTAATTTTTTTATTACACTGATATCATCAAGAAAATTAATTTTTATTATTTCCTATATAGATTTTGTACATCCGTACAAAACTACAAAACTCAATTGAATTAATAAAAATAAATACCAAAATTAAATAAATAAAAAAAAAAAAAAATACTTGAAAACATTTTATTTTTTTTTTTATTTATTTTTTTTTATTAAAATTCTATAAAACTAAAATGTGTCAAAATAGTTCTGCCCGTGACTGGCATTATTTATCAGAAAATTCAATAACAAAAATAACAAAATGCACGAAAAGGAATAATTTAAAAAAAAAAAAAATATAAAAAAAAATGATTTTTTTTATATCGCAAAATGATGGCATCAGCAACAGTTTTAACTGACAAATTGGATTGAAAGCAAATAGAAAAAAAAAATAAAAAACACAATTTGCAACAAATTTGGAAAAAAAAATCAATTTTTGCAATACAACCTTTTAGACTTTAATCCTTTTTTTTTATTATTATTTTTTTGTTTAGTACATTTCGATAACAAAGTGTCAATTAAAATTCGTTTTATTTTTTCCACTCCTTTTTTTTGCACTTTTTTCGTATATCTAAGTTACGTACTGTATCTACAGTTATTTTATATTACTATAATTTTCAGGAACTCTAAAAAAAAAAAAATTCTAAATAATTATTGTAAATGCTGTATCAATATACATACAAACGTATATGCAAATTGATGATTGATTCAATTTATATCAAATATATTGTATATCCTTTTTCTAGGTCGGGGTATAAAATTGTTAAAAAAAACAACATTTCCTAGTACATTATACATCAACATAATAATATTGTATGTGTTTATAGTATGTATATAGTATGTATATAGGATGTATATAGAATATTATATAGTATGTATATAGTATGTATTAACTTATATAGTATGTATATAGTATATACATATACTTATGTAGTATGTATATAGTATGATTGTTTACTACGATATAGATTGATATGTAGCTAGCTATATACATACTGTAGGGATACAATTAAATGAATCGTGAACATTTTAGGAATTAAAATTATATTGAACTTGGTTCGTACTTCATTACAGATTAAATTTTAGTAAGCAAAAAAAAAACACAATCACAAAACATAACACAAAAATGTAAAGATTAATAGTTTAAAAAAAAAATTTAACATATTTTTAAATCACGCTTTGTTTTTTTTTCTGTTGGTTTTTAATTACAACTAACGTCGATTAATGTAAAGTACTTTTAGTGATATTAAAATAAAATTAAATTTGTGAAAATTAACAAAAAAAAAATGTACTTATGGTGTTTTTAAGGGTGGTTTTTAATTCAATGTGATGAATGTTTGTTAATTCGAATTTTATAATTGTACTAGGATACAAATGATGCCGATCTGGTGTGTTACTTATTACAAAAAGAAAAAAGTCGATTTGAGACTGTACTAGGATATAAAATATTATGATCCTGTTTGACTGATCTTGTGTTTTAAATTCAAATTTAAACTGTACTGTGGTACAAATGATGCCAATTGTGGTACAAATGATGCCGATTGTGATACTGTGTTACAAATGATGGTATGTTGTTAATTATTACAAAAAAGGAAGTATATTTGAAAGTGTACCAGGATACAAAAGGTCATGATTGAATATTTTTAAATTCGAATTTGAACTGTTAAATTGGAGCTTAAAGTAAAATACAAATTATGCCAATCTGGGTGTGTCGTTTACTAGTTACAAAAAACCAAGTTGATTTGTAACAGTATACCAGGATATAAAACATTCTGATTTTGTGGATCTCCAATTAAAAAAATTAAATATGAATTAAATTTATAGAGATAAGTAGGTCGAACCTGTTACCACAGATGCTTTTGGAAAAAAAAATTATACTAATACCTGTTCAATGTCACAACCCTCTGCATGACCTATTAAACTAGTGTAGAATAATCGGATGCTGAAAATCTCATTTAGGTTAGATTTTACAGCTATATATAAAATCAGTTGATTTTAAAAACAAGATGAATTTCAACAAAAATGAAACGACAAAAAATCTTACCCTTCAAATATCACAAATGGAAGTTTTTTTTTAAATCAAGATGAGATGTACTTATTCATAATGCTCTGAAAACTGTGGGGATTCTGTTGGTTAAATATAATTCAAGTTATAGTCAAATCTAACGTTTTTAGAAGGACGGGGTTTTCAATTGACTGCTCTATAGACTCTTTTTCGGATTTCTCTATTGACCAGAGATTTCAGTCGACTGCTCTTTGTAGTGAACAAACCAGTAGACCTTTATTTTTTAATGAAAAATTTAAAAATTGGTATTATTTTATAAAATATCATAATGAGGGGTCTCATTTACTTTTTCTACTTATTTTTTTTATTAATCCAAAATAATTTAGTTTTTTTTTTTAACTATTTTTCACAGTGAAATCCACTTGCGGTTTAATTTTATTGACTAGGTCTGATTTTTAAATACATATATTTGTTATTGATCTGTGTTACAATTCAGCGAAGGAGGTAGCTCAAAAAACTGTTGAAATGATAAATTCATAATATAAATTTTAAAATCGTTGAAAATTATATAAAGGTTAACTTTTAGAAAATGCGTTTATCCGCTTTGTTCTATCGAAGTAAAAATTAGAAACGCTTTCACGTAATAGATGAAAGACTCAGTAGATTAAGCAGAATATGTCGGTCTGCATAGCAAATCCTACTTGTAATGGACTTATCTATTGTGAATAAGGTATACACACCAATTATATTAAATGTGGAAGGAGCCAGAACTATCGAAATATACATGAGAATCAATAAAACTTCAACGGATAAAGCATTTAAAAGAGAATAACATTTTCCGAAAGGTTTATTTGTAGAAAATCCACGGTATAATGAACGAGCTGGACAGTGAACTATGACAATTGACGAATTATTTATTCATAGCATAAATGTAGTAGGTACTGGAGAGCACTTGTCACTGAAGAGTAGATGACAGTTACAGAGAAAGATGGATGAAATGCATATAGGTTGACAAAGCCAATCTGGAATTTATAGTTAGCCAATGATCAGAAGTGGATTAGAGCTACTAGATATCTATTTATTCCAGAGTGTTATGAGTTCTATATTAGACAGTTTACTTCATTAATACAGGTATGATTAGACATATAAAACTGACTCATTGCTATTTTGAAATTAGTATTTTTTTTCGGTTGAAAATTTATTAATACATCTATGACAAACCTTACTGATTGCTATTTCGAAATCAGCATTTTTTTTCGGTTGAAAATTTATGAATACAGTTATGACACACACAACGCTTACTCATTGCTATTTCGAAATTAGCATTTTTTTTTTGTATTAAAAATGTATTTAAAAATTAAAATAATATTAAGCATAGCCCAATGAAAACATGGAAGATGCTATGACTCAGTAACCAAGTAAAACAACACATTTATTTATTTATTCATTTACAGTTTACAATAAAAGCAAATTATATATTCAAGATTGAACCACGAAACTAATTCCGACTCCACTTCAGCAAAGTCAAACGGAGTCCGATTTGTTTCAGCTAATCTAGAAACAAATCAATTTAAAGCTTATATAATTATATAATTAATTTTAATTAGTGCTCAAAATGTGGGTCCTAATATCAGTTTTTTGCAATTATTGACATTCAAAAGTACTTCATTACACTTCAGTTCAATACAGTCAATATTGAAAATACCTATTCTTATTATTTGAATTGTAATTGACCTTCTAAATTCTAAATTATTCAAATCATCAATTATTGTGAATTGCCATTTGTCACTTCTAAATTAATGTACCTGCTGATCTCAGGTGTATTTATTCAAATGGGCAACTTAAAGTGAAATCGATATCTTAATAAAAATAAACATTAAAAAATATTTCAAAATTAAAAAAAACAAATAAATTTAAATAATCTTTTAGATATACTAATTAAAGTTTAAATAATTAAAAAAAATATATATAAAACGATTATTCTTATAAATTATTATTATGTTAATCGAGTAATTTATTTTATTAGAATAAGAATTTTACGATTTTCTAAAAATACATTTTACATCTCTGTAATGAGTCTTATTTATTTTTTGGTATTATTTTATTCAACTCAATTTTATTATTTTTTTTTTGCAATATAAATGTTTATACACCCGCACACAAAATACATTTATTTATTTTTTTTATTTTTTTAATAACCAAATTCTAATGATTTGAACAAAAGAAATTTTCATATACATATACAAAGATATACCCCCAATATAATAATTTTATGATAAGATAAAATATGAAAGAAAATAAATTATAATTTTTATTTCATTTTTTCTATACTCTTTATATTTCTTATATTATACAATAATGTTATCCTTCTCATTCTAAAATACATTTCAACATCAGCTCCACTTCAGTACAATGATTACAATAACAATAATAATAATAATAATAATATTAAATCCCGTACCTTGAAATATTGTCTTACTAATATTCATTCTCAATATAAATAAAAAAAAATAATAAGTGGGTTTTGAGGATGCTCTTACCACTAATGTTTTTACTCTTGTAGATAAGAAAAAGGACACCGTTATTGCACCCATACCAACTGAATTAATTTTTTTTATTTTTTTTCATGTTTTTAGTTTTTTTTTTTTTAATAAACGATTTACAATATTTTCAATCGAATATCTTTTTTTTTCCTATTTTTCAACCATAACAATGTAATTTAAATTTTCATTTATCATACTAAATACTTAAATATACTTATTATTATAATACTACTCTATCTAAATGAATGGATGTAAAAGCATTTCAGTAAATATAAAATGTACTTAAGTATTCCAGAGAATTTAAGTAGGATGGAGTATATGACCATTAATAGAGTTGATTTTGTAAAACCAGTAAGCACTAAGATGTCCCTTTCATTCAAAGAATTCAATATTAGTGTCATTCAATTCGATTGAAAAAATCGATCCCATAACGAACTTTACTGCCCTCAGTAATTCCTATATTGTCTATAGAAAAGTCTTATATATAACCTGAAATATAACTCTAGCTAACGCTGGATAGCTGCAACGTCCTTAACAGTATTTGCCTCAGTGTGGTTAAACATAATACCCAATTTGATAGTGTAGCTTCTTATCAACCATCAGTGACTCGTACTGATCGATACCACTCTTGATATATCAAAACAAGACCTAACTGGACGTTATTTATGGTTTTAATGATGTAACACGAAAACCATATGTATCGTAGACAATATTAAAAAACTTTAATTATAGCCAATTCGCACTACGATGTCAATATTATTATGTTAAAATATATTATTCCTACAATGTATACATATATTTTATATATATAACTACATACCTATTTATTTTGGGTTATTTCATTTTAAAACAAAACTGTAAAGATGTTCTTAAGATTTGGTGTGTTCATCTTATGAAATATAAAAATGAAAAAAAACAAAATAATAATAACAAAAAAATAAAACAAAAATGATTTCCATGTTAAATTTATCATTTTTGAATAAAAGGATTTTAAATTTTTTGTTTTGATTTTGTTTTTGTTTTTTAATTTTTTTCCTTCATCTTCATCTTTAGTTTTTTTTTTTATTTTTACGTTTTGTTTTTGTTGTGAAACAAAACTTTGAAGTATTTTAAAATGTGGAAACGATAAAGAGGTTAATAATATTATACGACTGAAAGTAAAGAATATAGAGCATTTATTTCTTTAAAAGTATATAGAAGCACAAAAAAAGGATATATGAGAAGGTGACAAACGAAATAAAATATTAAGTCAACGTAAATTGTAGGATATATTTAGATAAACCACACGTTCTAAATTATATAAATTTTGAATGATATTTGAAAATTAGATTAAAAAAATTGGCATTAAAAATGGTATAATATTAAATTAAGAGAAAAAAACGAAAAAATTTGCATAGTAATGGCTATAAAATTAGTGATAGTATTTAGTATTTGATTAGTTTTGCTTTAGGTGGGTGTGAATGACTACTTAGATTATTTTTTTTCTGTGGTAAAGTCAACTATTTGGAAATTCTGGTCAAAATATAGTGAAAGATTTAAGGAGAAAGAGACAATTTTGGAAAAATTGTTTGAATATTATTGTTAAATTTTTTTTTTAAATATTTACAGAAAAATAATATTATTATTTAATATAAATGAATATAATAGTTAGCTTCATTTTCGAAGACGCAATCTTTGTATAACTATACGTCCCAAATTGTGAAGAGAAGTTAGTTTGAACAATCGGTTTTGGCCAATTATTAATTTCCATTATTTATAATATAATACCTGGATACTGTCAATGCCTAGGACATAGAATATTATTTTCCTAAACGTATATTACAAACGGAAAATAATACCCACTATACCAGTAATTATAATTTTCTGTAATACATTTAATATTAGAAGAGATTGAGAACAAAAAAGAAGCTCTCTCTATTTTCATAACTTATTTATATTTGCATACACACAAGCATATTTATTCATATTAATTTTATATAGAAAGAAAATTTTACTTTTTTTTTGTATTCTTTAAATGCTTATATCCATCCCCTTCGACGTACCCTGTAATATAATTTAGATATTTTCATCTTTTTCTTAACATTTTTAAATAATCGTACCTATATGAACTCACGTACACGTTTTTTTTTTTTTTTTTAAATTGGAGAGTTGCTTCTGAGACTTTAATAGGATTTATTAGCAATTTTATGCTTAATTTGAATTTTTTATTTTTTAGTTTGTTTGTTTTCGTTCGTTTTTTTTGTTCGTTCAGTTTGTAGGTAATGGGAATAATAAACTTCATAAGTAATGACATCGAATGTATATGAATCAAAGTATAAACGTATTTTTGGTTTATTTTGTATATGCGTACGTGTTCTTCAGGTATCACACACACTCACTTCTATGAAATAAAGAATACGGAAAATTGTGAAATGCGGATAATTGCGAGTTTATAATTTGATTTGGTACTGAAATAAAGCTTACTAAAATTTATGTAATTAAATTTTGATTCATGAGTTATTTTTGTATTTTTAAATTGAATTAAATTCTATTTATAATATTATTATACATGAAATTAAATGTTTGTCTCTGGTAAGCATCAGTTTGATTGAATTGATTTTTATCGAAATTTTATGTAAAAAATTAAGATTACAATAATTTAAATAAATTAAAATATTTTGAATTATGTAAGTGTATATTTTTAGAGTGTATTCTGTAAATTCAGTTAATCTTAAATATAGGTTTATGGTGTAGAAATATTTCAAAAATACTTAATAAGCATTTATTTGTTTATTTATTAAAATAACGAGTGAAAATTGATATATTGTTTATATTATACC
Source organism: Argyra leucocephala (assembly GCA_963942445.1). Taxonomy (NCBI): domain Eukaryota; kingdom Metazoa; phylum Arthropoda; class Insecta; order Diptera; family Dolichopodidae; genus Argyra; species Argyra leucocephala. The sequence continues at coordinate 126,316,734 of OZ012681.1, forward strand.
TAGGAGTCTGGTATATCTATATGTTTATATTATACTTAGAGGTTTGGGTAGGGGAATCTGTTTATTTGAAAAATAAATATTTACATAAGTTATTCGGAGCCGGTTCAAAAGAGCTATGTGCGCAAAAAATGTAGAAGAACTAAAATCTACAGCTCTAGGATGTTCTAGAATTAAATATATAGATAGTGAGAATTAACATGTAACTACAGTCTTATCGAAATATTAATAATTCTCTTCCTGCAAGTAATCGTACTTTGGTCTCACATAAAATTTTATCTAATTTATAAAACTCTAAAACATTGTAAGTTGTACATTTTTATATTCGGCTTTATAATTCAGAATTTTTTATTCAATATCAATCCAGCTCGATCAGCTAATCATAATTGAGTATCAAAGTAAATAATATTTTTGATAATAATTTATAAATTAATACCAAAATAAAATAAATAATTAATAACTTTATAAGAAAGATAATTCACTATAAATGATTTTCATTTCATATTTAATATCTCAATATTAAATATTCTGATTACAAAAAAAAATTTTAATTTAATTTTATTAATATTAACATGCTATTCTTTAACAACTCCATTTACCACACTTTATAACTCAATTTAATGTCGCTTTTAAAATAATGAAAAATTTAAAATTATAATAATGTGAATATAACAATTTATGTATAATTTTAATTAAGATATAAAAAAAAAAATAAGAGTAATAATCATAAAAATTACATTTTTATATGCAACAATAATGCATTCATTATTACGTAACTATTATAACAAGATATTGATAATGTATTCTTTATGCAGAATGTAGAAAAAATTTCAATGTGGCGGAATATACAAAAAATGTTTTTTTTACCTACTGTTTAAGATGTATAGTTAGAGATGGTTTTATTTAGTTTAGAGATGTTTTTTGTTAAACTGTCAACTTTTGTCTATGCTTTGTCGAAATTAAAATTTTAAATCATTTTTCCTATTTTACAATTTTCCAACTGAATCGAATGCATTCCATTACTATTTGGATAATACTATTTCAATTACCCCGGATTGGGTACGATATTGCAATTTTGTTAAACTGTCAGCTTTTGTCTATGCTTTGTTGGAATTAAAATTTTAAATCATTTTTCCTATTTTACAATTTTCCAATTGAATCGAATGCATTCCATTACTATTTGGATAATACTATTTCAATTACCCCGGATTGGGTAAGATATTGCAATTTTGTTAAACTGTCAACTTAATTGTCTATGCTTTGTTGGAATTAAAATTTTAAATCATTTTTCCTATTTTACAATTTTCCAACTGAATCGAATGCATTCCATTACTATTTGGATAATACTAACAATTGCCCCGGATTGGGTACGATATTGCAATTTTGTTAAACTGTCAACTTAATTGTCTATGCTTTGTTGGAATTAAAATTTTAAATCATTTTTTCTTATTTATAATTTTCCAACTGAATCGAATGCATTCCAAATTGGGTACGATATTGAAAAACAAAAATTCCAAACAATATTAAGACTCAAAAAATAAATAAAAATATTCTGGATAACCTTGACTTAACAGAATATTGGAATTCGTTATCAGATTTCGATTTTTGACCGCTTAGGTCCATAGAATCGAAAAATAAAATATTTGTTATAATACGATATTGGGTAAAATACGATGGCATTCTACAAATCAGTATTCCAAAAAAACACCAGAAATTTTGATCAATTTTTAATAAAGTCAATCAATTTTTAATCAATTTTTAATCAAAATTTAATCAAGTATTAATTTATTCGCATAATTTATTTGAGAGTGAATCAGACAACCCATTAGTTAACTATCCATGATGTTGACAGTATGCTGCATTATTTTTTGGGCCCTTATCCTGTTGTTTCTATTGTGTAGCTGCAAAATACTGTGGCGTTTAGTATGGCTAACACCACTTGATAAAACAAGAAATTATTTTCTAGTCTTTTTGAATGTGTAACTAGTCTTATTTGTATTTAGTGCTGAATATATCAATTTCCCTTTTAACAGTCCTTACTGTAGATCATAATAATGTATAATATTATCATTATTGACGTTCTACTGCGCGCCGCTTATTATGATATTTTTGATGAACCGATATCATCATCATTGTCCTGTAACCCCATCCGGGGGACATCGGGCGGAAATTAATCGCTATAATATTTTAATATTTGAATCGGTGGTTATTCGTCCCACAGCTTGATTCCATATGTTCATATCGGCTTTGAAATAGTTTTATAAATCAGATGCTTGCTCTCCACCGACATTGATGAGTTGTGGCTAATAATCCAATGTATTTTATTTAATTTCAACGCCACTAATTCCAAATCCATGTCTAAGTACTTTACGGTTTTTTTTTTTTTGATTAATAATAATAAAACAAATTACTTCTTACAATATCAATGCCACATTTATCCAGATTCGAACTCACAACAATAATATTATTATAGTCAGATATCTTAACTCATATGCTAATACGATTAATTTTTACTAACACGCAATACCTAATTTACATTATAAAGTAGATAAAAAGTTAACGTTTCAATATCATATATATAAAACAATTGACAAAATTCATGGGACCATCAAAATACTATACCTATTTATAAGTCGGAGGTCATTTCTATCTTTAGAAAATAAAATAATAATACTAAAAACCATTTTTTTCCCAATTTTAACATATTGGAGCGCCAATCTGAGCCACTTGTGCTAAAACACATAGATATAAATTACAAATTTCATAAAACAATATACTGAAACTAATGATGAACTTTCCATTTTATTTTTCAACGAAAAAGTTGTACGATAAGACCAATGTGAATATGGTTGACGAAAATATGAATATTATAAAAGAGAAATTTAATAAATTGCAATATTCAAACAATATTATGATACAAAACTTGTATGTTAATTTGTACATGTAGATAATAAATTTAAATAAATATATATCTTAGTATTAGTTAGGTTAGTTTTAAGTTTAATTAAATGTAAGTTTTATCTAAAAAAAAAAGGTCACTGTGTTTTACTAACCCTACTGGATGATGATATTATATTCAAAACACTGGTCTAATCAAAACGTGTTTTACTAACCCTACTGGAGGCTCTCAAAGTTGCAAGAAGGTTGCAAACTCTAGGGAATACTAGAGGATGTAGGCACAAACATCAGAGGCTATGGAAGGACTTAGAAGAGGAGCAAAAAGAGTTCTTCATGCCAACAGATGACATCACTACATACGTATCTTTGAAGAAGAGATATGAAGTAGAAATCCCGACAAGAGAGACCTGGCGGGGTTCAGAAGAGCAGGTCAGGTCCTCAAATACCTCGGACATTTTCACTGACGGATCCCTTACGGCTCTAGGCGCGGGAGCTGGAGTGTTCTTTGAAAAAGAGCAACTTGAACTCCAGTTTCCTCTTGGCAAACACTGCACAGTGTTCTAGGCTGAAGTCTTTGCATTAACGCAGCAGTGAATATAATAAAAGAGCAAAGATGGTCTAACAAAGTCATTAGAATCTTTAGTGACTGTCAGGCTGCCTTAAAAGCTCTTGAAAGTAACATCATCAAATCTAGATTGGTGGGAGAATGTTCGGAAGCTCTAAACCTCATAGGGCTTCGAAACAAGGTACAACTGATCTGGATACCGCGTCACAGTGGCCTGACTGGAAATGAGAAGGCTGACGAACTAGCCAGATCATCGGCGTGAAACATTTATGGCCCGGAACCAGCAGTTGGTATATCTATTGGTAATATTAAACTATCAATAGAAAACACCCTGAAAAGGGAAGCAAATATTCTTTGGGAGCGTATGGAAGGCCACAGGGTCTCCAAAATATATCCACCAAGAATAAACACCAAAATAACCAACTTCCTGCTAACTCTCAATAGAGGAGACTGCAGGAAGATAGTGGGCATACTTACTGGTCATAACCACATGAATAAACACATGTGTAGACTAGCACTAAGTGACGACCCAACCTGTAGACACTGTCTGGAAGAGGAAAAAGCCTCCACACACGTTGTAGGAGAGTACTTAGCTCTTGCAAGGCTGAGACTCAGGCTGCTGGAAACGCACTATATAACCTCAGAAAACTTCTGCAGGATAAATCCCCCAAACCTATTGGCCTTTATCAAAAGGGTCGACTAAGTTGAGGGGTGGAGGACGGCATAAAGGGCTAAAAAGCCTACATGCCGACTCTGACATATTAGGGCCACCTCCGTAGAAGAAAAAAAAAAAAAAAAAAACCCTACCGGTTGATGATATATTACGCAATCAAATGTAGCAGGTTTCGTCTAGTAATAAATGTCTACTGTGCTTGCTCTACACATTAATGTGACAGTATTAAATAGAAGGGTTAATAAAAGAAATAATATTTTTTATTAATATCCCTTTTCTCTGTACCAAAGATCCGTAATTTTTATTTTTCTTATGTTATTCTTTTAATTTTCACCAAGATTTAATGAACCGACTGCTTTTCATTGTCTTTTTCTTTTATTTCAAAAACATAACAAAAATAAAAAATCTAAAAATAAATAATAAAATGAAAAATTGAAATGCTTAGAATATTTCTATTACGAGTACAAAACATTTATTTTAGACATTATAAAGTTATTATTGTTGTTGTTGTTGTTGTCACCTTGAAAATTATGTTGCGGAAGAAAAATTTTACAAAACTGTCTTTATAAAACAACTTCTTTTCTTTTAATTTACACTCATTGTCACACTTATTGTCACACTCACATACTAAATTTACATTTTTTTATTATTATTTTAATTCAACTTGTTTTAACTTTTGAGGTAAGAGTTTAAAAAATTACATTTTTATTTTTATTCAAAACGATTCGTTGATTCGACCTTCTGAACTTGATTAAGTATAATTTAAAAAATTAAATTAAATATGTTTAGATTTTACGTAGGTGGTTTAAATCATTTTCTTTAATTAATATTTTTAAAATTTTGAACAGAATATTGGTATAATTTAACGAATATTAGTGTCAGATTGTTGTACAGATCCTTTGAATAGCTTGCAGGTGCGGAGGTTTTAATTTTAATTCAATATCAATTCATTGATTAATTCTATTCCACAATAGTAGGTATACTCAATAATAAAAATGTTTATTTCCCACTCAGGGCTTACAGTTTCGTATTATAATATTAATTTTAACAAAATTTGGAAGTCATTGAAGTGCCTTTCTATTAGTCCTAAATTATATATTCTGGGCATGGTCCATTTAATAACTATCTCTTTCGAAAGGGTAGATTGAATACAGACATGTTAAAATTCAGCTTCAAAGGAGAGAATTTAGAAGTCATTCAAGAAGTGACTTTCTATGAGAGCCAAATTATGTTAAAATTTTCTGGTCATGGTCCATTTTATAACTATCTCTTCCGGAAGGGTAGATTGAATACAGACATGTTAAAATTCAGCTTAAAAGGAGAGAATTTAGAAGTCATTCAAGTGACTTTCTATGAGAGCCAAATTATGTTAAAATTTTCTGGTCATGGTCCAATCGCGAAATCGAATCAAAATGGCTGAATAACGCTGAAAGACCGAACTTGAAGTTCGAAAACTGAACATATTGTAAAAAACAGATTAACTATAAAAGAAGAATGGGTTTAATTTTATTTTGTTTAACTTTAGCCAAACATTATCTAAACGTATACTTTTGGAAACAAATACACAACCACGACTAGTCTGGAAATTGGGGAAAGAAAAATGTCCGTTTGATCAGTATAAAGACATTTTGAATGAATTTATTAATTTTTAAAAAATTTTTGTTATTGTTTGCGTCAATTGTAAAACATAATAATTATATACACCTTGTACAAGCCATTAGGCTCTTTTAGGTTATTTGAATAAATAAAAATAAATAAAATAATATTTTTATTGAACATTATTTCTCTGCTTAAAATGCGGTGGAAGTCACAGCTGACTGTCACTATGCATATCTGTCCATAGCGCGATCGTCTACAGCACAAATTAGATCATTACCGTTTCCTAAGGTCCTATCGTGGTAATAAATTTATAGACATTACAATTTTTAGCACATATTTATAAACGCTTTCGAAAAAAGTTTTATAAACGGGATAAAAATGTGAAACTGATCGCTAGCCTACTGTAAACTATGACCTAGATTTAAATAATTTATTAAATTCAGAAAAAGTTAATCGGTCAAAGTTGAGATTATACCGATGAGTAAAATGAATACGTAAAATTAAATTTGATTTAAACTTTATTGACGTTATACTTTGCAATATTGACACTAAGGTCATAAGATTTTGCAATATTGACTCTAAAGTCATAGGATTTGTAGAACATGATCTGGAAAATAAATTCAGTTTTATAAACTTAATAGCTTACGTTCAATAATGAAAAAAAAAATTAAATAAAGCTACACTCAAAAGAGCCGTAGTGATCTTCGAAATGCGAAATAAAGCAATACGCGTAAAAATTTGGTGAAATGTCTTTATTTTTCATTCATAAACGAAATAAAGCCATTATTATTGGCTTTGTTGCGCATTATGGTTTTATTTCACTGCACCCCGAAACAAAATTATTTTACTGATATAAAAATAACATATTTAAACTGTTGTATTTGATCAAAAATCAGAGGCAATAAAAGCCATATAAACACCTTCGAAATGCGAAATAAAGCAATACGCGTAAAACATTGGCGAACTGTTCTTATTTTTCATTCACAAGCGAAATAAGGCCATTATGAATTTGTTGCGTATTATGGCTTTATTTCACTGCCCCCCCGAAACAAAACTATTTAACTAAGGTCTATATTGTTCATATTTCAACCGTTTCATTTTATGAGAAAATAAAAAGCCATATAGACACCTTCAAAATGCGAAATAAAACAATTCAAGAACAAATTGGCGATATGTCTTTATTTCTCATTCGAAAGTAAAATAACCTCACTATGGCTTTGTTGAGTATGGCTTTATTACTTAACTGTTTCAAAACGAAATTATGTTACTGTTATGTGTTTCATAGTTTAACTATTTTTTTTCGTTTGATCAGACAACAAAACTCAGACGTAATCTAACCGAATTGATAAACAATTTGACTGTACTTTATTTCTGGTCTCGGCGGGACATAACAAAGTCTTATAACAAGTCGAAACTGGTGAAAACCAGACATTTTAAATGTTAAGACATAAATTTAAAGTCTAACATTACTGAAATGTACAGAAATGTCATAACAGAAATCTTAAGACATTTTTTGACATTTTGTCAAGTGTAGTTTTTTGACAAGTATCAGTTTGAGAACACATACATATTATTTATGTATTAATTATTTGCGTAGCTTTAAAAATGTTTGTGTGCTGAGTGATATTTGTTGTTAAATACAAAGATGTAATAAATCCAGCTTGTCAAACGATTTTTTTCTTAAATTATCAATTTTAACATTATAACTAAATTCAATTTGAACTGTACAAATATAAGCGATAAATTAAAACCATACAACATAATTAAATTAATAAATATTTAGGGCGTTTCCGAACCTCTCGTATTTTCACTTGATACTCGCACTAAACCTGTCAAATCGCATTAAATTTACTTTTATTTTCACTTTTAGTAATTTTAATTTTGCAATATCTAGTGTACTTGAGATTACACTAAAATTTTGGCAAAAAATCAAGTGCGATTTGACAGGTATAGTGCGAGAGGTTCGGAATCACCCTTATAATCTATATGAATGCTTTTGAAACTATAAAACTTGTCTTTACAACGAAATTTATATAAAATATTTACCTCTATTCTGCTGCACTATAATTTCCTTGTGAAATGAAATATCTTGGCATAATTTGAACAGCAAAAAAAAATGTCTGACATTTTTTGACATTTTGCCAAACTATTTTATGTCTGAGTTTATTTCAACTCTATACCCAATTTTCAGTTTAATTAAAATTTCTGAAATAATACAATTTTCAGGACGTTATGACTGATACAGATTAGATATGAAATTTTAATCATATTTCAAATTTGTGATAAATCTATAACAGTAACAGCTCGAAAGCAATTGCAGGTGTAGTCAAAAGGATTTCAGAAGTGTTACCTTATTTTATTAATAGATCAATTTTTTATCCCCGATTTCATAATAGTTATGGTATGAAGCTATGGAGAACCACTATTAAGAAGGTAATTAATGTGTTACAAATAATAGAAAGTAAAGCAATAAAAAATGTAAATATATTGATTAAACTGAAGGGATAAAATTATTTACCTACATATAAGCAAAGTAATAATATACTATTGATGCCAAGTTAATACTTCACATACACAACATAAGCTGTGAACGAATTCATAACCAACATATTATCTCTAATAAAACGGGAAAATATTCACAATGTAAAAAACAATGAATTTAATAGAATTAAAACGTTAAATTCACAATTTCGGTCAGCAACAACCACATACAGAGCTGTAAAATTATTGCAGTGCAATTAAAAGAAAGCAAATTCAATCCAAAATTGTAGTTAATCATGTTTTTGTTTTTTTTTGTACTGGCTTTCTGATTCTTTCATTCAAATTTATCTTACTTAATTTTTAATCTATAAATAATCTTATTAAATGCTATAAATTTGGTTTCTAAATATTAGTTTATAATTATTATATTAAAAAATCGATTATATTATATTAGTTTCGATTGTATTTTGATGTTCACTATAAGGTACCCCTTGTTACTTATTATTGTCTTAAATAAAAAAATTATAAAATAATTATACATAGTATATATTAAATTAGTATACATAGGTATTATTTTATTGTATAAGATATAGCCACCCTCTACCAGCGAAAAAATATATATATAACTCTCTACTAGTAAAAAAAAAAGTTGAAATAAAAATAAATAAACCAGAAGTAATGGTGACTGCCGACCCTTAATTAATTTAATAAATAACACTCTCCCTAACTCAATACTGTATATTATGACACCTACTACATCTCAGCTTTAATTTCACTTTAAATTCTAAACAATAATAAAAATACTGTTATCACGCCAACGATATAATAATTGTTCATTTTCGATTTTTACTTTTATTTTATAATTTTTAACACAAGAGGTAAACGGATATTCATTTATTCACATTACATACTTGGAGGCTAAGTTAAAGTCATCATCTTATATATTTTTACATTCTTTAAAATTTTATTCTGAGAGCTATACATATAACATTTACGCTATCTATATTATTTGTATACCTATATAAGTACATAGATTTAAAATGAAAAGAAAAAGAAATAAAATAAAATGAAAATAAAATAAACAAATGTATATGTGTTTGTATGTGTGAATTTGGTAACATAAAGACCAAAATGTATATTAAAGAAAAATAATATAACAGGAAAACATTTAGTAGAAGAGCGTGTAAATGACAAAATATATAAAATTGTTACACGCATGAATATTATATTGATGATATGAGATGAGTAAAAGAAAAATGTATGTAGTATATATATATATTTTTCTTTAGAACATTCTAAAGTGTAGGTAATTCAAAGGAAATAATTGTTGTTTGATTTTTGTTATTTTTTTTTTTGTTTTCAACAACAACAAAAACATGAAATATAATAAATTCAAAAAAAAAAAAAAAAAAAAAAATATTCTTAAACATCATTAGGAAATTCTTTAAGAGTCATTTATGTAAAATATTATTATCATTACAATACATAATACAAGTACTATGTATATATTATTTGAGGTTTAGATAATGTATATTTTTTATTTTAAAGAAGTCGCGGTAGAACATGATCAATTACTATATCAGGATATAGAAATAATATGATTCAAAAGAATTTATACCTTAATATTTACATTGTAAGTAGAAAGTTTGTCTTGCTGATGTGTGAATGTACAAAATGATATCATCAACTCCAAACAATATCAAAATGGATATATAAATAACTACAGAACAGTAGTAGTGTTGTATATCTTATTTTAATATTCATTTTCAATAGTTTAAATTTGTACTTTTAACTAACATGGGTAGTCACAATAAGACCAATTGCGGCTGCTGTCATAAACGGTAGAACTAGATGTGCCCTTCCGAAATTGCATAATCTAATAATTTAATGAATTTGTACCCAGTTCACAAATATTTTTGTTTTTGTTTGAGTTGATTCTCATGGATATGTTATAGTGGTTAATCATGGTTGAAAACAATTAATACCAAATGATTTGTATTGAATTTAGGTTTCATTTTGGTTATTTTGTATTTATATTGCAATTTCTATGAATCCTGCTTATATACTTAGTAGTGAATTTGGTCAGAGAACAAACATTTTAGTGAATATTCAAAGAGATATCAAACACCAAGTTTATATATTTAGACAATTTGTTATTTTTATAAGTGGTTATAGTTTTGGGTAGGTTTTTTTTTCAATTATTTTCACTTTGAACATTTCATGAACAGACTAGTCGAATTCTATGAACAATTATCCAGAATTTGAACATGCTAGAATGAATGTTGTAACAACAATTTTTTTTACATAGAATATGAGCATACTAAAAACCCTCCAACACAATAGTCAACCAATTTATATTTGGAAAAGTACGTCTATTTTTAATAATATTAGAATAATTCCATTTTCATTTCTACTATAGCCAAATTGTTCTGCAAAGCTTTTACAAATTATATTGTTTAGCTTATTAAATTTAATTGTATATTTTTGAAATGTTATTGTAAAATTTCTGGCTGCCAAATTATTATAATTTATTTATTTACTTATTTATAAGCTCTTTATTGTGGGTTTATCAAACACCTGGGTTTTATCAATCCCTCATTCTTTAAGGTTTCTTACATGACTGTTTTTGGTTTATTTTTTATTATTATTTTTGTCTTGTTTTACAACTTTTTCTTAAATTTTGAATTTTGATTTACTTCCTATTTTTTTTTTTTTTTTTTTTTTAATTTCAAATTAAGTTTTTTCGTCTTAAAGTGTATAATTTGATTTTAGCCTAGTTTATATGATATTAGAAATATTATAAATTTTTTTTATTATTGATTTTTATTGAATTTTATTATATTTTATTGAAAATGTCAGTTTCTCTGAGGAATGGCATGATATTAGTTGTTGTTTCTGTAGTATTCAATGTGAGTATATGAATTCCCGTGATACCAAGCTTGGCTCTTACATTAATGTATAAAAGGCAAACCTCAAATATGTGCTGTATAGTGATTGGGGTATATGGAACACAGTGACATTTTGGCTGTGCGTTTCGGGGACCATCAAAGAGATATCTGGTGGGTGTATCGTGTGTGTCCTATTCGGAGTTTAGTCAGAACAATAGCATTTTCATATTGGCCTGGTCGATACAATTCTATCTGGATATATTTCATTTAATATACCTTATATTTTTGGTGCGGGATTCGTTTTCCCAACTTGATTTGTATATATGAAATAAAGTTCGGGTACATATCTCTTTATAATCCATGTAGTACCGACTTTGTTGTTCGGAAATTGTTTCTAAAAGTGTTTTTTTTGCTAGTCTGTCTGCTTCGTTATTACCGGTGATATTGGAATATCCCGGAGTTCATATAAATGCTATATTATGATTTTTGTATACCTGCAGCTGATTTTGGATTGCAATTACTGTTCGGTATTATGAGGCAGCATATGAGAGAACCTATAAGCTACTAAGGAAGTCGGTGCAAATTATAAACCTTCTCCCTTCATAGCTTTAGCTGACATACTCCTCATTTGCCCTGCTTATGGCATACAGTTCCGCTGAGTATACTGTTGTGTGTTCGTTAAGTCTGTATTTTTTGTCGTTTGTTATAATTATTATCATTATTATTGTTGTTATTGTTATTATTTTTATTATTAACTATTCATATTTTTATTATTATTATTGTTATTGTAATTGTTATTGTTATTATTATTTTTATTATTATTATTATTAGGTATTATTATTATTATTTTTATTATTATTATTATTATTAATATTAATATTATTATTATTAACTATTATTATTTTTATTATTATTGTTATTATTATTACTATTATTTTTGTCATCATTATTATGACTTTTATTATTATTATTATTATTATTATTAATATTAATATTATTATTATTAACTATTATTATTTTTATTATTATTGTTATTATTATTACTATTATTTTTGTCATCATTATTATGACTTTTATTATTATTATTATTATTATTATTATTATTAATATTAATATTATTATTATTAACTATTATTATTTTTATTATTATTGTTATTATTATTACTATTATTTTTGTCATCATTATTATGACTTTTATTATTATTATTATTATTATTATTATTGGTATTATTATTATTATTATATTATTATTATTATTATTATTATATATTATTATTATTATTATTTTTATTATTATTATTATGATTATTATTATTATTATTTTTATTATTATTATTGTTATGACTTTTATTATCATTATTATTATTGTTATTGTTATTAATGTTATTATTATTATTATTATATATTATTATTACTATTATTATTTTTATTATTATTATGCATGATTATTATTATTATTTTTATTATTATTGTTATTGTTGTTATTATTTTTATTATTATTATTATTATTATTATTATTATTATTATTATTAGGTATTATTATTATTATTATTTTTATTTTTATTATTATTATTATTTTTGTCATCTTTATTTTGACTTTTATTATCATTATTATTATTGTTATTGTTATTAATGTTATTATTATTATTATTATTATTATTATTTTCATATTAATTATACAATTCAAATTATTTCTAATTCCTTTTTGGTATAACCTGTTGCCAAAGCTATCGGCTTTGTATGTTATCTTATATTAAATTACAATGTTATATTTTTATCCAATATTACAATGGTTATACAGATGTCATTAGAAGTATATCATTGTTATAACATGATTGTTTACCACTTTAATTTTACTAAATTATATTACAAATTTAATTTTATATAATTTCATAAACCGTTTTAGTGCAATCGATTACAAAATTTTAAAAAATTATAATTTACTTGTGATGGACATTAAGTTTGCTCTATTGCAAAATAATTTTGCCTAAAATCAAATTTTTGACACGGCATACATTTTGTTGATAACAATACAGATTTGAGAGTCTACTCATGACAAGTTTTCGCAGTGTTTAGAGACAGTAAGATTATCGTTCTATATGATTGCACCATGTTTGGTCCTGCAAAAATTACATTTAGTACATTATTTTGAACTTGTAAACATCCCTGATTAAATTTAGATTACTCAGCTATTCGCATACACTCATGCAAACACTTCTATTGTATTTTAATTATTTTTTTTTTAATATAATAAACTTAAATACGTACACGAACCTCATGTTTTTATTTTTTTTTTTTTTTTTTTCATTTTCACTTTGAGTCTATAAATCTTATTTAATTTAAAAAAAGATATTCTTAGCAAATCTAAATCAAAATACAATAATTCACACATACACACACACACACATCCATTTATATACACATAAATTATATTTAATTTTCATATAATATTCTCTTTCTCTTTATATTATTTCAATTTTTTTTTTTTAATATCATTGTTTCTTTAATTTTCATTTTAATTCACAATTTTCATTTCTATCTTTTCTAAACATCAAAATAATTATATTTCTTTTTGAGCTGAATATTGTTGGTCTCTCTTTCTATATATATATATATATATATTTTGTGTTGCCTCTATTTCAAAAGGAATCACTCAAATAAAAATATTTAATCAACAAAAAAAAAAAAAAAACAAAGCTCACGTACATGTCATTTAAAAACACAATAAAAATGGTGGTAATGAAATCAGGACCTCCCAAAATACAAATATGACACCCGTTGTTTTAAAGACAAGTTTGGGGAGTAAAAATAACGTGAAATGGTTTTGCGCTTAAAGTGTCGAAATATCACCTTCTTTTTTTGTGTTGTTTGGTGAACGTAAAACTACACAACAATACAAACACTCATATCAAGTCAAATTGTATAATATAACGCATGGTTACCTGTATAATCATTCACATGTACATACCTATATATTATAAAAAAAAAAATAATAATAATAAATCCAAATACATATAATACAGTAAAGGTTAAATCGTGTTATTACATTTTATTTCATTAAAAAAGCTTTTAGCGATGAAAAAATCAAAACAAAATCAAAAAAAAAAACGAAATTTTATTTACAACAACAACAACAACTATGCAAAAAGTGTCAAAGGATATATAAAGGATGGGTAGAATCCAGCAAAAAAAAAAAAAAAAAATAAAGTTAAAAATTTGTAATATAAGAGTGGGACATGAAATTTTTCCGCTGGGTACGTTGTAAAATTTGTTATAAAAACAAAAAAAAAAAAAATAAATTAATGGCTTTTTATTAGATTTTTGTTTTCCTTACACATTTTTTATGTTATTTATGTGTTTGGAAGTCCCTTAAATTACATAAAAAAAATAAAAAAAAATAATAAATTAAATAAATTATTCCATTATTAGAATGTGAAAAGTCAAGATCATATTTTTTCTTTGTTAATTAAAATTATCTTCTTATTTATGATGGTCATACAAATAAAATATTTTAATTATTACAATTAACTAAAATTATTATTATTTAAATTTTTAATTAATTTGTGTGTCGCAAACAAAATAATATTCATTCTTTACATCAATGTTTACAGTTCTTCATCTTTGTTCTTTCTTTATTCGTTCAAGTTTTTTAATCTGATATAATGCATGGTAAATAATATCGCAGGGCATGTGGTTTCAGGCCTATTAATCTCTCTTCGTGTGTGTTGGTGAACAGGTATATTAGAAATGTATGTTTGAGCAGGGTACCCCAGTAGCAGTACACAACATGCCTATCAGGTAGGTCTATTAATCAAAAAGTGGTTTGCAATATAGAGGAGGCTATCATGAAGAAAGAAATAACATTCGTTGCATTCTTGGGCATCAAAGGGACCATTGACAAGGCAACTTTTAAGTCACTCCTAGATGGAGCAAGTAAGCAGCACTGAGTAAACAACACACTACTGAAATGGATTTAATAGATGTTGGAACAACGTCCTCTGAATATATCCAGGTAGATGAAACTACTATAGTTCAGGTGAAAGCGGTTAGAGGATGCCCCCATTGGCAAACACTGCACCGTATTCCAGGCTTTGCTATAAACGCAATAGTGAATATAATAAAAAAGCAAAGATATGGTCTAACAAAGTCATTATAATCTTTAGTGACAATCAGGCTTGTCTTAAAAGCTCTTGAACATAACTTTATTTAATCTAGAATGGTAGGAGAATTATAAATCTTTTTTATCGTTTCTTATTATTATTTTTAGCACTGCACTTACAAAAATAATTATTATTTTGAAGTTTATATATAGAAATTTAACTGAATTACACTCTGTACGAGCTAACAAGCTCTTTGAGATATAAATAAATAAATAAAATAATTTACGGAAGTCATAAATATCAGAGGGTACAACTGATCTAGATCCGAACTGAACTGATCTGAAACCGAAATATGGAACAACTGATCTAGATACCGGGTCATAGTGGCTTAACTGGAAAATGAGAAGGAGCCGCCAGTTGATATATCTATTGGTAATATTGAACTATCGATAGAAAACACCCTGAAGAGGAAAACAAACATTCTATTGGAGTGTATTGAAGACCGCACAGAGTTTCCAAAATATATGCACAAAGAATAGACACCAAAATAACCAACTCCATGCTACCTCTCAGTAGAGCAGACTGCAGAAAGATGATGGGCATACTTGCTGGTCATAAGCAGATGAATATATACATATGTAGACTAGCAGTAAGTGAATACCCAACTTACTATCTTCAATGTCAGTCCGAGGTTAACTAAAATGATTTTTAAAAATCTAAATTTTAAAATATCAATTTCTATAATATCTAATAATTGCCTTAAATTAATTGAAAGACATTTTGTGACATAGAAATAAAGCATTAAAATAATATCAATAATTTTTAAAATAGATTATTCTACTATTCTAATTTATAATTTACTTACACTTCAATATTATTACACATTATAATATACAATAATAGCTATTATTCAATTAAATCTTATTATGTTTTTATTTCAAAATTATTTACAAATTCTCAGTATGATGACAATAGGTTGGTAACTATTCAATATTTATAATTTACGTAGGTATTATTTGAATTCCATGTGGATAAGCTTGATCTTTTGTTAATTTACTTCCGTTTTATTACAAAATATTGATGTTACCGTTAAAGTACGAATTTTGTGGAAATAATTTTTAGTTTATATTTATCTATATAAATAGTGTCATAGATCATGTCACAGTATAAATGAAGTTGATTAAAAGATAGGATTCAGACAAGTATAGATCCTTTCACAGTATTAATATTTTTTGATTTTATTAATTTGTTATATTTTTATTTATCAATCATTGTATAAATATTATATTAAAGTATAGATTTAAATAATGATAAAAATGTATTAAAGTATAGATTTAAAAGTATAAATACCGAAAATTAGGTATATTTATAAATTTTCAGCAAATAATATATTTTTTGATTTTATTAATTTGTTCTATTTTTATTCATCAATCATTGTATAAATATTATATTAAAGTATAGATTTAAATAATGATAAAAATGTATTAAAGTATAGATTTAAAAGTATAAATACCGAAAATTAGGTATATTTATAAATTTTCAGCAAATAATATATTTTTTGATTTTATTAATTTGTTCTATTTTTATTCATCAATCATTGTATAAATATTATATTAAAGTATAGATTTAAATAATGATAAAAATGTATTAAAGTATAGATTTAAAAGTATAAATACCGAAAATTAGGTATATTTATAAATTTTCAGCAAATAATATATTTTTTGATTTTATTAATTTGTTCTATTTTTATTCATCAATCATTGTATAAATATTATATTAAAGTATAGATTTAAATAATGATAAAAATGTATTAAAGTATAGATTTAAAAGTATAAATACCGAAAATTAGGTATATTTATAAATTTCCAGCAAATAATATATTTTTTGATTGATAAATAAAAGCAGAACAAATTAATAAAATCAAAAAATATATTATTTGCTGGAAATTTATAAATATACCTAATTTTTAGTATTTATACTTTAACGCATTTTTATCGTTATTTAAATCTATACTTTAATATATATTTTATATTAATATATGTTAAAGTATAGATTTAAATAATCATAAGAATGTATTAAAGTATAGATTTAAAAGTATAGATACTGAAAATTATGTATATATTTATAAATTTCCAGCAAATAATATATTTTTTGATTTAATTAATTTGTTCTGTTTTTATTTATCAATCCTGTATAAATATATATTTTATATGTCTACATTATGGTATATCTCATAATGAATACACAAACAAACAATGTATGAGAAATGGATTCTTACATATTTTTATTTCTTCATAAATTAAAATTGTAATAGAAATACGACTTTCGACGAAGTTTTGAAAAAAAAAACGGTATTCTGAAGACAATTCACAATTGTAATGCATCATAACTATAATTATATATTTTTTTTTTATTACTTATATTTTTAGAATATTTTCTAGATTGTGTTATTAAATAATTGATACTATTATTGTATGTTTAACTACATATTTATTTTAATATATACAAAATAGTAGGTATACATAAATTGATATTCTGCATTTCTGATGTTTTATTATAATTATCTAGGTATGTAGTACATCATATTCATATGTATACAATAATTTGTTATAGTATTAGTAATCACAATCACCAACTACATTTACCTACTGCGCGACCCAGTCTGTGGCAACGACTTGATATTTTGAATTTGACGGTATGTAACAGTGTATAGTATTATCATATTTCGTATGTAGATAGATAACATGTTGGATTTTAAGAGCAAATTGTTTTGAATTAAAAATAACAGAGTGGGTTATAACGTGACGACCCGCTATTTAAAAATAATATTTTAAAAATTTGTATGGAATGAGATGAAACTTTTGTTTATCATATTATGTGCTTGGGTAATACTAATTTATATTTTTTAAATATTAATCATACAGTACACTTAATGTCAATCTCTTTAGTTAAATAATAAAGCTTTGATTTTTTTAAATTATTGTAAGATTAATACTAATTGAGCAAAATTATTTTATTCATGAAATTCTACTCCCGATTTTAAATTTATAAATTTATATTACCTACATTGACGTGTAGATGGCTGATGACATCAACGTAATACCAAAAATAAGCAAATACACAGATTTTGTAATTTAACTGTTACATAATATTAATATATAATATTAATTTAATATTATTAAGTTAATGAATTAAAAAAAGAATAGAAGAACAAAACAAAATAATACAAAGTGCTATCAAAAATGCTATTTTATTCAATTCCATACAATTCGATTCGATTTCTTTCTCTTTCTAATTCGCAGTAAGACTTTTTGTTTATTTAACATCACTATTGATTATTATTATTGTAGATAGACGTGTATTTAAACAATTCGAACTTAAAATGAATTGAAACGGAAAATAATTTTCTATCAAAGAAAATCTTTAATTAAAATAAGTAATGAACTAACCAAATATGTAGGTTCTTTGTTATAATTTTGATTTTTTTTTGTTTTCCTTATTCTTGTAATTCTCATCATTTATAATCCTATTTGGACTATCCAAAATGTATATTTTTTTTTTTTACAACTTAATTAGACATTTTACCTTAAGATATTTCTTTAACAGTTGAATGCTTTTTAATGAAAATTTTGTATGAATGTATTTACCTTTAATTAAAATGATAATGATTATGATTATCTTGATTAATATAATATAATTCTATTATACATTATATATATGTATATATATTATATTAAAATAGTGTAAATGAAAGAAGTGGTATATTTCTGTAATAATAAAACGATTTAATCTTGGTATAATTATTATTCATATTTTTATGGTAGATTTTAAGTCTTTTAATTCTACGAAATTGGTTTATTTGTTTTTAGAACCCTTTTATTATAATAATTGAAAGATTTACTAGAATACATTCCTAGCTATTATAGAAGACATTTATTTTGTTCTACAGTGTTGTGTGTATGGAGCTTAATTAAATCTTTAATTATTTTTCCTTATTTTTCATAATTTTTCATAATTTTAATTATGTTTAATGTGTTTTTCTTCCGGGAAATGTTCATGTAATGTTGTGGATTCTAATTTTTTCCGGATGTCACTTCAGGACTTTTTTTAATGTTTATGAATTTGTTAGATAATAAAAATGGGGTAGAGAAATTGAGTAGACGTTATTACTTTCTTTATTGTTGTATTTTATTTGAGTTTTATTGGTTGTAAGTGCAATTCTAAGACAGGTCGTAGTAATGCCAAGACCGACCGTAATACACCGACTATATCAATTAATATAATCTATTGTTTTCTATTTTTGTCACTATTATATATCCGCTATTATTATTTTCACTTTCATTTATACGACAAATCTTAAGTCGAATCGAGTTGAAAACACTGAATAAGTCTGCAAGTAGTAGACGAAATACGCCTATCTGTATGATAAGGATACTTAGTAAATTTAAAAGTAAAATATTCGATTCTTTTCGACAATAATTATACAAAAATTGTACTCTAACGGTAGAAAACAAGCCTTCATAACAACTAATAAATCATTGTTTTACAATTGTTGCTCTACTAGAAATCATATATACCTGCTACACGATAGCCTATCTTTATATACCAAGCTAAACACACGTTCTGAAAAGTACAAACAACTGTATATCCAACTTAAACAGTCACTCCCCACACATTCCGAAATATTCACAGGTGGATCATTGGGACCCCACAGCCTGGCCTGAGCAATAATCAAAGATAATTTACTCTGGATGGCGAAAGTACTGCCGGGGGAATGTGTTTTATTCTCAAAAGCCGAGCTTAATGCCATAAACAGAACCATCTAAGCTACTGAAACACAAAACCAGAATTTTATAATACTAACCGATAGTCTCAGTTCAATTAAGTCAATTAAAAATCCCTACAATAATGAATACATCAACATAATTATATATCAGAAATTCCATAGAATTGGTTTGGATATCAGGCAACGTAGGCATAGAAAGCAACACAAAAGTGTAACGTTTAGATGGCACTGAAATAGTTTTTAAAAAAGTCTGGTCAGTCAGTATTGGAATGATCAACTAGCATATCCAAAAAAAATTTTGAATAGCCTTACTCCAATTGGACTCGAATGCCTCCACATATATTGAAATTAATAATAGGAGTTGTCATTATGCTTCTCAGAAACCTTATGCCATTAAGAGGGCTATGTAGTGGTACAAGACTAATCATTAATAAAAATAATAGTAATAAGTCAGATACAGTTTTTATTCCACACATTTCTCTAATTCCATCCGATACAAATCTTTGCTTTATTTTCAAACGGAAACAATTTCCAATTCGACTAGCATATTCAATGACAATTAATAAGTCGCAAGGCCCCAAACTTTTATATATCTCTCTTCTTGAGCCGGTGTTTACTAATGGGCATTTATAATATGTTGCTTTGTCTAGAGTAAGATCTTTTGACAGTTTGTGGCCTATTTCATAAAAATTGACAGGTGACAATTTTGTAAATTACAGATCGACAATTGTCAAATTTTTGCTTTAAAATAGAATTGACAAACTTGTAAATTGTCAATTCCTGTTTCATAAACAAAGGTAAAATCTACAAAATTTGTCAAGGTTTGTCCACAGTAATTTTTATGTTAATTTTGTTCAAAAATAAAATTGTATTTTACAAAATTGTTATAATTGTCGGACAATTCATGACACACGATTTCAAATATGTAAAATTGTAAATTTCATTTTTCATTGCATTATAAAGGTGCTATAAATTTTATTGACTGAAATAAGTTCGACAAATTTATTAAAATTAAATATTTGTTATGACAATTTTGTCACCTGTAAATTTATGTATAAAAAAATGTCGGACAACCGCGACAATTTTGTAAAATTGTCATCTGTCAATTTTTATGAAATAGGCCACTGACTATCGTTTTAAAAAAAAATAGAAATAGAAAACTATGTTTTCAGGAAAGTTATATGATAATTTGTGTAAATACAGCCATTCACATTATTTATCTTATTCTTTTAGATTTCAATCGTAGATCAATTAAGTTAAAATTAAATAACCAATTTCTAACACCATTTTAAAATTATCACATTTAATTTAAATACAGTTAAATTAAAAATTAAAATAAGATAATTCAAATCTCTTACCATAAATATTATTTAAAAAAAGATCATTCACATTCAGAGATAATAAAATATTAATATATTTACTTATTTCACTCATAACACACTACATTTTTGTTCATCCCTTGGAATCCCTTCTTTTTTTTTATTGATCAAATTATCAGCTAAATTTTCGGCTATAATTGTGTATCTCTAAAGACCAAAATAACAAAAAATAAAATATATAATTTAATATTAAGATACTTTTACTTGAATCCTTTTTTTTGTGGGGAAAGTGAAAAATAAAAAAGGATAAAGAACAAAAAAAAAAAAACTAACAACAATACACACATTATTGCTCGGCTATCCGAAAAGGCTTAAACCTAAATAATATTGAAAGAAAAAGGTGTGTTGTTTAGTTAAATAGGTTAAAAATTTTCCAAACAATTTTTTATTATCAAAATTTATTGAAAACTAAAGGATATTATTTGAAAGTAGAAATGGAAAATGGAGAAAATCCTATTTTATGTAAAATATCCTTTTTTTTTTCTTCAAATATTATACATACCCAACTCCTATTAACAGAAATCAAATAAAATCCAATCGAAAAATTTATGTTTAATAAGATTTTCAAAATTCGTCATATTATTATTTTTTTTTTTTACTGTTACCTTTTGAATAGTTAACTTTAACTATGATAAAGTAAATTACCTTAATATAGTAGTATTTATGGAGTGATAATAACGAATGGGTCTTTATTATAAAATAATTTAGTTGCAGTTTATTGTAATCTCATATTTTTAGGATAATTTTTACTATCCAATACGTGTAGGTGTATTTGATAATAACCGATATTTAATATAAAATTTACAATCCTTTTTCTAAGTCCGGCTATAAAATTTTTCAAAATCTTAAAATTATTTTGTTTTGTTTTTTTTTACGTATTTAGATAATAATTTATAGATATTTTTATTTTTTAGCTTTATCAAAACTTCAAATATAATATTTATGGCATTTTTATTCTATCACCGAGGTGTGGTATAGGACTAATGCATATAATCAATTTGTTTTTGTTATACAAATTTCAAATTGTTTTTTTATTTTGTTTTGTTAGTCTTAAAAGCTTTTCAGTTTTTTTTTCTACGTATAGATATCGCCTGATGCAGAAATTGATATGACCGCAATAATAGCACTCGCCAACTGATCCTGTACAAATAGATCTAAAAAGATCGAGTCTACAGATAATGACATTAAAACTACAATCGTGAAAAATTCTAATATTCACACTGCATAAATAAAGTAGCGACTGTTGTAGAACAAAAAATGTCAATTCAATAGCAATATTATTTCCGGTTTAACTATGTAAATTGTATTCGACTCACTCAAATTTCACATAATGTCAAGATATTCATTACAAAATAAAGAAAAACCATATAATATTCCACACACACACACACAAATAAAGTATGTTGTAGAACAAAAAAAAATATCACTCCAATAGCAGACTTATTTTCGTTTCAACTATGCAAGTTGTATTCGACTCACTCGTATTTTATAAGTGCAAGGACATTCATAATAAAATAAAAACAAATTTGGGGTAAACTCCTTTTTCATAATTTTTCACTTTACCCATTTGGGTTTTATTAAATATTTTGAAATTATTTAAATGAATTTTGTGTGTTGCAGTTATAACTCGGGGACGTTCATCATTAGATGTTGTTACGCAGATGACTGATATCTAATAATCGTGTATCAATAACCAAAATCAGTTAAAATATTTGAATAAAATTAAATGTTTTATTTAAAACAGCCAACATTCGATATGCGATCAGTTATTTTCTAATAATTTATGCTAATTATGATGAATTTATGATGAATGATTAATAATTTACCCAATTTTTCAATACTTAATCTTTAATCAGTCTTTGACAATATTTAACCTAGTTTTAAGCTTAAAATTCTATTTCAAAATTGAATTTAATTTCTAAAATCTAGAAATAAACTTTTAAAAAATCATATTAGCCTGATCAACATATTTGATGAGTTTTAAAAATGTGCCATATCATTTGCATGTGCCTCACATGGTTAATTTTTCATTCAAGAAAGGAAAAAAATAAATCTGGAGTTGGAATTATTCTCTGTAAAAATATTTGCCTTTTTTGACACAGCAAATACTTTTTTGACACAAATAAATACTAAACCCTTGACCATCAATATTAACACGCCAAAGTATATGCGCCAACGGCAGACTTGTCGGATGATTCCACAATGAAATCAATATCGTAATGCTTGACTTTAATGGCAAAATTGGTAATAATAAAGTGAATGACAAAAGGCTACACTTCTACGGAAGCTGAAGTATCATAAAATTTACAGAAGTTGCATGACGATTTTAATCTTTATTAAAAATTAAAAGAAGTAGTGTGCAACTAGCGGAAAGTGACTTATTCAAATTTATCGGTTAATAAAAATCAAATTATAGTCGATCCAATAAAGAAAAACAAATTTGGGAACTCATATTATAAAAGAAGTATTTTTTGATAACACCAGATCAACATTTAAACCTTTAAGTGAAATTGAATTAACAGGATGCTACGAATTACAAAAATCGAAATTAAAAATGACATAAAAATGTCAAAAACAAATAAATCTACTGGAACAGATGATATACCAATAGAAATAATTAAATTTATTGATAATGAAAATCTTAATTTATTTGAATGTACATGTTCAACCGAATTTATGACACTGCTGGAGTGTATTGTCGAAATTGGCTCAAATCTACATTCATAGCCATACCGAAAAAGAATAATGCTAAAATGAGAATTTAATGAGTATAGGCTAATAAGTTTAATGGGACACACAATTAACATGTTTCACAAAATTATTTGTAACAGTATTTATCGAAAGCTAGAACCAAACATGGGATCAACGCAATTTGGATTCCAAAATGGTATGATTGTACTTTTCTGTACCCAAATATTGGTTCAAAACTTCAAAGATGTACAGAGAGATGTGTTTCTAGGTTTTATAGATTACGAAAAAACCACGTTCAATACGACATTAATCGCCATTCTAAAAATAATGGGTGTTGATGGAAATGATATTCAATGTATTCAAAATCTATATTGGGATCAAAAATCTGAAATCTGTGTTGGAGATATTATCATCTTCACAAAATTGAAATTAGTCGAGTAGTACGGCAAAGTTGTATATTATTGTCATCAATTTTGTTTAACCTCTTTATTCTGAACTCATATTTCGCAAATCAATTAATCATTTAAATGAAAGGGGATAAAAGTAAAGGTATACCGTCATCAATAACATCAGATACGCCTATCATACAATCCTATTGGCTGATAGTATTAAAGATTTACAAAAATTATTTCAAGAAGTCAGCCAATGTAATTGACAATTACATGGATGGTATAAGATGGATTTCCCACGACGAAGAATCATTTTTGATTCCAACTAATCTAGTTAGTGAACTTGAATGTACATTTATTGACTCTCTCAATATTAATTGTGTACAACAAGTTTCTCCTATATGTAATTTGCAAGAAAGACAACTCGACCTGATCTTCAGCTCAAATTGGAATAACGTAACGATGTTGGATTATCCTTTTCCACTAGTCAAAATTGATTCTTATCATCCTCCTATATGTTTCTCTCTATGTACCAATGCTGCTCCTGATCCCGAGGAAGCACACACTTTTCGTTTTTGTACTTTAATAGGGCTAATTTTAATGATATCAATAACTTTTTTATTAATTATGATTTCATTTCTTTATTTGGAAATAATGAAATTGAAGATATTACTAAAAAGTTTTACGATTTAATGTTTGAGGCATTTCGACTCTATATTCCTATTATTAAAATTAAAGACCCAAATTAAAGCCCGCCTTGGTTCAGTAAGGATATTAGAAAGTTAAAAAATAAAATAACCAAGGCATGGCAGAGATACATGAAAACCAAGAATCTAACAGATTACCATTCATTCAACTATTTTTTCTTTCTGTTCAAACAATCTGTTAAACAAAGCTATAATAACTATGTTCACAACATTTCTTTGGCACTCATTAACAATCCTAAAGCCTTCTGGAAATTTATTAACTCAAAAAGGAAAAGCGATGAGTACCCAGTTTTCATGAAATTCAATGGGAAACAAAGTAATAACGCTAAAACCATTTCTCAATTCTTTTGTGAATTTTTCTTCGTTTCTTACCCTAAAACAGTTTTCATGGCTGATGAAACAAAGTTCTCTCACGCAGATGCCTATCCGAAAACTACTTTTAGGGATCTTATTATTGACGATAGTCTTGTGAAGAAATATCTGAATAACCTGGGGAACAATACATTTCCTGGACCTGATGGCGTTCCTGAATTAGTTCTAAAGAAATGCTCAGATGTCGTGGCTGCTCCACTTTCTATCATATTTAATACTTCTATCACCTGTGGCCTGTTCCCATCTATTTGGAAAAAAGCTTTTATTAAACCTACACATAAAAAAAATTCAAAAAATGAGATAAATAATTATAGACCAATTTCCAAACTTTCCACTATTCCTAAAGTTTTTGAGTTGATGATTTTTGATTCTATTTACAATCATTGCACTAACTTTTTAACGACCCATCAACACGGTTTTTTGAAAAAGAAGTCTACAGTGACCAACCTTGTAGAATCGACATCAACCTTCTTAGTCAATATAGAAGCGGGATTCCAAACGGATGTAATTTACACCGATTTTAGTAAAGCATTTGATGTTTTACCCCATAGTATTATTTTACTAAAACTCAAAAAACTAGGATTTCCTGCAAAATTTGTACAATGGGTTAACTCATATCTTACTAATAGGAGCTATACTGTTTTATTCCGCTCTTCATTTTCATCACCATTCATATCAAATTCTGGAGTTCCCCAGGGGAGTGATTTAGGACCACTGTTATTTATTATTGCTATCAATGATGTGGCTTCTATATATTGTAATAGCGATTTGAAAATTTACGCTGATGATATGAAGATTTTCAAAAAATAACGTCGTTGCAAGACGTTTATATGCTTCAAGATGATCTAGATAAATTTTATACTTGGTGCATTAATAACAATCTTTTACTAAACATTAGTAAATGTGCACTCATGTGTTACACACGTTAGCTTTAGATATACTCTAAACAACGAAACCTTTGAAAAGGTTCACTCAATTAAGGACCTAGGAGTTTACTTCGATAATAAACTATCATTTAAACTCCACTACGAGAACATCGTTAATAAAGCTAGTTTAATGTTGGGCTTCATAAGACGTTGGTCAAAGGAGTTTAACGATCCTTACATTTTTAAATCATTGTATACATGCCTCGTTAGACCCCATCTTGAATATGCATGTCAGGTCTGGTCTCCATTTTATAATTCACATATACAAAGAATAGAAGCTCTTCAAAAAAAATTTTTAAGGTTTGCACTACGTAGCTTGCCTTGGGATGATCATATAAGACTCCCTCCATATGAGCCAGTAGCGTGCGATGGGTTTTGTTGTAAGGTGTCCAACAAAATTAAATGACATGTATTCGGAAAACAAATATACAAATAATTTAATTCACATATGGAATCGAGAAAAACATTAACTTGAACACTAAAACATAAATAAAAACATAAAAAGCATATATACTATAATATAATAACATAATTAAATATACTTAATTACTTATAAATAAAATCCCTCCGTCTATCTATCTTAATAACAAAAGCATCAATTACATTTTCATAAAAATCTACCTTTGACTGCAAATAAATTAGCAGTTCTTTTTCAATTGCAATCAAAGATAAATTACTTAATCTATTTTGCGCCATTGTATTACGAGAATACGATTTTATTCTTTTCAAAGCTGAAAAAGATCTTTCAACCGATGCTGTTGAAAAAGGAATTGTAACAATTAAATGAGCCAATTTATTGACTTCACTCAATGCTTCAGTCAGCTCATGATCTTTAATGTACTGAATTATTTGAGTTACAGTAATGTTATTTATAGATTGTGACTGGTATATCATGCAAAGTTAATTATTAAGACGTACAAAATCAAAATATTTTTCATAATTTTCCTTCAATGAGCTTAAACCTTCAACCGGAAATTCTTTTTGATATTTATAAAAAAAATTTGAATTTAATAGTTCAAAAAATTTTAAGGCATTAAGTTTTTCAAACCGCATGTCCATTTGGTTGTAAATTGTGTCTATTATTTCATTGTATAATTGCTTATATATTAACTTTGGATCATTGGTTATCATGTCACGTCTTTTTTTAATTGTTGGTCCTGCAGAAGACACAATATCTTGATATATATTTTCAAAATTATTAGTATTTCTCATATTATGAATGAAAGCTTTCGTTTCATTAACTTTTTCTAAAGAATAAGTAATATCTAAACTTGATTTTTGCAATATATCAAACACAACGTCAGTACAGCTAAATATTTTACTATATATAGCCAGAAGAAATTGATTTTGAAATTGTTAAAAAAAAATACAGAAATCTTTGGCCATATTGATAGATATTTTCGGAACTGATTGTATTTATCAATCGAGAAGAATAATTTCATCTAGTTGTAGCCAACTTTGAAAACTTTTTTTTAATACTTTAATTTAATATGTAGTTCCTTTTTGTTGATGCGGAGGAAAATGATAAAATTGTAGAAACTGTTGCGAAAAATAACTTAATTTTTTGTATATTTGATACAGACTGTGACAACACTAAATTAAGCACATGCGCGCAACAATGAACGAAAAGAGCTGTTGGATAAGCATCTTTCATTTTTTTCTGTGTTCCATTGATTTCACCTGCCATAACTGCTGCTCCGTCATAAGTTTGTGCAATTAATTTATTTTCACATGTCAAGGTGATCACTGTATCCTTTACAAGATTAAATAGACCATTCGCCGATCGATCGGCACTTACATCCCTAAAATATAAAAAGCGCTCTACAGCTACTCCAGCAAAATTAAGGTATTTTAAAACAACTGATAATTGTGATTTATGTGAAATATCTGAAGTTTCCTCTAACATGATGTTAACAACAAAACGTCAAAAGCCAGAATATAAAAATATAGAAAATAAACTTACCATAAACTGTTAATATTAATCAAAATGTCTAACTTGAAAATTAATAGGCACTTGTTTTTAAGCGAAAACAAATTGATGTGTAACAAGAATTTTAGAATATTAATTTATTATTCTAACTTTATTTTCTCGTCTAACTTATTTATTCACTTTTCATTGTCACATTTATTTTTTGTTTTTGTTTTGTATATCATTAGCTAATTCTATTTCACCATGTGCAATTTAAAGCCTGCACACCCGAGTAGTATAAATTTTTTAACTTAACCTGAAATTTAAGTATAAAATAATAGAGACAGATTGGTATCTAAATATATGAATTAACGTGCAAAAGAATATACTGCACGTTGTCATATTAGAATTCACCTTTTCTTCCGCCTGAATATATGCACAAAAGTGGTTCTAAAACAAAATGAATAAACGAGCAAAAGGATATACTGCACGTTGTCATTAATTCCACCATATTTCTTAGTTTTAATTTTTTTTTTGATTAGTCTGATGCCAAATATTAGTAAAATTTTTGAAACCCTAATCTACGACAAAGTTCAATATCTAGCTACCTTGCGTAATATTATACCCCAAAACCAGTTTGGTTTTCGGTATAAACATAGTACTAATCACACAATTACTAAATTGACTTCCGATATCTGTTGGTTTGTTAATAAAAATTTCGGCATCGGTGCTTGTCTAATAGATTTAGAAAAGGCATTCAACTCAATTTGGTTGGATGGTTTAATTTATAAATTAATGCAATATGGCTTCCCAACCTCCTTAATAATGATTATCAAGAACATGTTATATAATAACACATTCCTGATTGCGAATCAATCAACTTCGACCGGAAAAAAATTCTTGATAGAAAATGGCCTTCAACAAGGTACGGTGAATGCACCTCTTCTTTTTTCCATCTACATAGCAGATTTAATGAATTTATTAGACAGTGTCAAAGGAAATAGCTACACGTTGGCTTTTGCCGATGACATAATAGTTTATTCAGCGGATAGCAAAGTAAGCACCATTCAAACAAAAGTTCAAAAAATGTTCAATATCATTTTGGACTATTGCAAAATATGGAAATTAAAAGTGAACTTTAACAAATGTGAAACTGTATTATTCCGTAATACGGTCGATAAAACAAGTTCAGACATTAAAAAGAATTGGAAACAATTCTGTATCAAATCTCCTAACGGCTCGTCCCTAGCAAACAAAAAGGTTGTCAAATATCTTGGTGTTCTTCTACATCGTAATTTGAACTACATCGAACATGTTAAATATACAATCGCTAAAGGAAATAAGTCCTTTATGGCAGCAAAAAAGCTTTTTTACAATAAAAATATAAGTAACGAAGTAAAAATAATCTGTTACCAAACATTAATTAGGCCAACACTTGCATATGGTGTGCCCATATGGTACAATATCAATGCAAGTCTAATGGAAAAATTGCGCAAGTTTGAAAGAAAATGCATAAGAGTTTGTACAAATATATCAAGAAAGCCCGAGTCCGATTACAAATATTATTACTCCAATAAATATTTGTATAAGGAAGCAAACATAATCAGAATCGACAATTTTCTAATAAAATTGATTCGAAAACATTATGATAGAGCACTAAACACTCCAGAAAATGGTTTAATATCACATATATTTTACCACAATGAGGAGTACATAAAAAAAACAATGCTCACGGGATTTATTGCACCCGAGCATTTTATATTCCTTGATCAAAATGGTTATATTCAAGACCACAATCATGTCCCTATACTATATCACTATAGTAGACGGGCCACATGTAAGATCATTGATTACAATCCGGGCCACATAAATGGAGATAACTTAAAATACAACATGTCTATACCAGATAGAGACAAAAAAATTAAAAGAGAATATTGGTGGTTAGAAAACACATTCAACCAGAATTAGGTACTACTACATATTAGGTTTAACAATTTAGGTTAAGTTAGATTAAGTAGGCTTAATAATTAGGTTAAGTTAGGTTAATTTAGTCTAGGGTTTTATTTAACAAAAAAAAAGATTTAATATTGATTTTTAAGCCTTATTTTTACAATATATAATATAAGAATAAACATGTTAACATACAGTAATAATTACGAGCGAAACAAAATAAATAGTAAGAAAATAAAATTAACATAAAAATTTAAAATAAGTTTAAATGTTAATAGTAATTAGTTATAGTAAAGCCGTTTTTCTTAAACTTTTTCTAGGCTAAGATAGTTTTAAGTTTATCTCAAAGGCAAATAATAAAAGTTTATATTAAAAAAAAAAAAAAAAAAAAAAAAAAAAAAAAAAAAAAAAAAAAAAAAAATTTTTTTTTGCACGTTTGCCTGAATATATGCAAAAAAAAGTGGTGTAGAAAACATTTCAAATTTCAAATTAATAATTTTCAATGAGGAAGATGATTTTAAGTTATGGTTTGATTTTTTTAAATTATTATCAATAAAATATGATTATTTACAGTATGAATTGATTATTTATAGGGTGTGCAGTGCACATCTTGCACTCTATGACCGCACGCGACTGATATGAGCATAGACTAAACCTTCTCCATCTTAAGTCTCTGTGGAAAAGGCGGGAAGTAGCTAATGTTTTATTTATTTTCGAAATTGTTAAAGGCGGTATTATTTCCCTTTCAACTTTAAATAAAATTATCATTAACACAAATACTCGTTTACGCCACTCAAATCTCTTTACATTAACATTACACAGAACAAATTATGGTAAATATGAACCTTTTAATAGAATGTTAATAATTAGTAATAAATATAAGAACAGTATAAATTTTTCAGTATCTAAAGATACTTTAAGACGAAAATTATATGAAATTAATTGAATATTTTGTTAATTTGACTTTTTAATTTATATTAAAAAAATAATACTACTATTTTTGTATATTGAATTTTGTTAGTTTTGAATGTATATCAAGTAAATTTAATTGTATTTTTAATTAATATATGAAATGAAATGCTAAATTGTAAACTGTTTGAGCTAAATAGTATAAATAAATAAATAAATTTATAAATAATTTCGTTTGAAAATTAACACTAATATAGACCAAATTCATGATTACAAGCAAATGATGTTTTTTTAAGTGATCAAAAAATGCAAGGTGATGCGAATTACTTAAGAAAATTTAATGTGTTTATCCATTCTATTCAAGAGGAAAATATGTCATTGCAATGAATTTTGGCTACTTATTAGGTTTATTGTCCTTTTCTATACAACGTATAATATTAGTTACTAATTCCAATCTACAGCATTACAATTTTTGTTATGTTGCATAGGAGTACATTTTTTTACGGTTGTATTGCAGTGCTTATATCTTCTTTTTCATTATACTATTGGCACTTCTTCTTCCCGTGGGATAGATATTTTATCCTATTACAATGAGCGGTTTATCTATAGTGCATTAAACCTGATATTATTTTGAAATTTCCTTCTGAACTTGTTACGTACTCCATGCATATGCATATGTGCTTTGCCATATTTCATCAATATAATGTATCATTAAAATGATAACTAATAATATGGTTAAACTTCAGTAGTATGAACTCAATCTATTTGCATTGTAGATTTGATTTGTGGAAGCTTTTGAAATGTGGGTGTACCGAAAAACCCGCAAGCGCAAGCATAGTAAAACAGCATATTTTGACCACAACATGAGAAATTAAAAATATGGAAGGCTTTAACTAATAGTGAAAGAAAATATTGAAGGCAGGCGAGAAATTGGAAGGAAGCAATTATCATGGTTAAGAGACATCAGAAATTGGACTGGCTTAAGAACTGTAGATAAACTAGTCAGAACAGATCAAAATTCAGAATTCACATGTGATCGCTAACATCCATAAGGCTGTATAATTTGAATTAATACGAATTTACCTATATTGCATTGTCAATTTGACTGCACAATTGGCTTATATATATATAATATACATGTATATAATAAATTCTTTCAATATTCTTAAAATTTTATTAATACAAAATTTTATAAATTTTCATTTCTAAATCACTATTCACAAAGCTGCTAACTTAATATTTTCAATTTCTATTCAATTTTAAATTGAAATCTGGCTAGATATCTATAGTACAAATAAAAATACAAGATTATAGTATATTTCCAATTTTTCAAATGTATTTTAATAACATCAAAATTTACCTATATACCATACAGAAAACAATAATATAAATTTTTAGTAATCAAATCCATTGAAAAATCATACGCACACACACGACTACAATAAAAATCATTTTTAGTTTATTTTTGAAAATTTTCACAAGTGCAAAATATGTTTTATTAGTATTAGTGTGTATAAAAATTGTGTTGTTTTACCATAAATAGAAATATAATATATCAAGTAAACAATAGAGAGTTTTCAATTTTTATAAAGTCAATATTTGGCCGCAGAAAAAATAAAATTGCAAAAAAAATCGATTTGTACGTAGTTTAGATTTTTTTTTTTTTTAATTCTAGATAGAAAGAGAAAGAAATTATCAGATTTACTTTTTCCTTTAAAACAAAAATTTCTAACACATTGCAAAAAAATAGCTAACTTCATTTCCAACAAACTGATTTAATTTTTTTCATCCTTCTTACGTTTTATTAAAATATGAATTTAATTTTCCACACGAACAAATTACTAAGAATCAATTTTTTTTTAGGAGTATAAAAATAGAAACAGAAACAAAAAAATTAAATTGAAATATTTAGAAATGTACAACTAGATTTATAATCCGGTGAATATTATTAAAATTGGGGCGATTTAATGTCATTTTTATATAATTGGGACAATAATATTCCAAATGTATTGTTTTGGAGTTTATGTGGATTTATCTGGTTGAAAGCAGAAGGGCTAGCCAACCTGAGAAAAATTTGGTTAGCCAACCTGAGAAATCAGAATGCATGTTAGTAGGGGTATAGAAAAGTGGTAGAAATCTAACAAAGCTGTTTTAAGAATTTATTATTAAGTTATTAATGTTTTTAGAATATATTATCTCTCTCACACTTTTGTTCCTATACACTATATGGACGTACGTAGAATTGATGAGAGGTGTGATTTCGCTAAGGGGTAAGCAAATCTACCACCAAGCCAATCAAGATTTTGTACGTTTTAATTTTTTTCTGGGAATATAATGTCAGTGTCAAAATTTTTTTAATATTTTTTATACAGAAAGTCCAATCAAATTATTGTTGAAATTTTTGGACCGAATAATAATAAAATAAAAAAATATAAATTATACAAAATAATATTGTTGAATTGACATTAGAATAATAATTAAAATTTATTTTGTTTGCCAATAACTTATTTTTCGGCCATCTTGATATTTCAATAATCTGACAGCAACAATGTCAGAAATCTATTCTGTAGAAGTTGTCGATTTACTTCTTGTTTTTCTCATTTATGGTTTCTTATTGTTAGGAATAAAACACATTCTTTTGAAATCAGCCTAGAGCTAGTAAATACAAATTTATTACTTATACCTAATTATTTTAATTTCATCTGCGAGTTTTAAATTTTAAATAAAAAAACAAACATTATTGTACAAAATAAGGATTTATAAATTGTTTTTACGTATGAACATGAAGATAGATTTTTGCGGTTGATCTGCGGTAAATTTCTGCTCGTATAAACAATTGGGCATAGAAAAATAGATTAGGATTGCATCTGAGAATAAAAATATTTCTCTATTTTCATAAATGCGTTTTTTGCTCAATTGTTTTTCTGTTTCCCTTTCACTTGCAAGATAAATATGAAAATACTTACAGTCTTATAAATTAATGGATGTAAGGTTGAAGCGTAAATATGGATTGCCTATAATTGTCGACAGCTTTTAAAAGTAATCTGTTGGTTGAAATTTTATTTGACTCAAAAACAGGAGAGAAATTTTTCATGCAACAATGCTCAAACATAGATTTAAATTCCAATCTCTGTGTAAAAGCAGTTAGAATGTTCATCCCATAGACTTGGAATTATATGAAAAATAACCATCAATAGTTTGACATTGTATGACCACCAAACAGAGTAAAACTTTGCGTAGAGAATAAAATAAATTTTCTGCCACATCCGAGATAGGGGGATTATTTGGATAAGGAATTTATTGAACAATTAATAGGCAATTCGTGGGCTTTAGGAGTGGATGCCAATTTTGAATGGAATCAAACAAGCATAATAATTTATTAAGCCAAACAAGCCTAATAATTTATTAGGCCAAACAAGTCTAAAAAAAGGCTAATGAAGGCTTTAGGGGTAGATGCCAATTTTGAATGGGGGCCAAACAAGCCTAATAAATTATTAGGTCAAACAAGGCCAAAAAAAAACCTAATAAATATGGTATTTAGATATGTGAGTAAATTTTATTCATGATCACCTATCTTTAGCGTAGTGTGGATTAAGTTTATCTTTCAAACATTAATATCAAATTTATATTATTATTATTTAATTAATTTAAGTTGATAATAGCTAGAATAAGAACATAGAATAAATGGATAACATGTTGTAATATACCGGGTGTTCCAGAGCATGCGCAACAGCTTTTTATGAATCTGAATTTGCATTAAAAAGTACCCCTTCCCATTTGAAAATCTCGATTTCGGCCAATTTCAGCAATTTTTGGTCTTTAAAACCGATTTGCGGTCCTTTCCGAAAGTTGAAAATACCACCAATCGATAGAGCACCCACGATTTAGGTAACAAACTTTTTTTTTAAATTTTAAAAAGCTTAAAAAGCTGATACGCATGCTCTGGAACACCCAGTATAAACTAACTCAGAAATTCTGACTCGGATCCATTTGCTATAATCTTCTTACCTGATCTGCAGATATCAGAGTAGGTTGCAGTACAGCTTGTTAAGAGAAGTTGAATTAAATTCACCTATTTGAACTGAAATTGATTGATTTTTTGTATTCATATCAACGACTATATGAACAAAAAGTATTTACTAGTTCCGCCAACCGCGTATTTTTAAGTCTAAGCATTGTTTAAACATTTATTTTTGCTTCGGTTTCACTATATTATATTTATTTATTTGTTTAATTTATATAAATTGTACATAAGACGATTAGTCTTTTTACTATACAATTACAATATTCAATTCAGTTGGATTTGGTTTAATTTATTCTACATTTTAATTTTTAATTTGGTTAATTTTTATTTATTTATTTATTTTATTTATGTTTTTTAGTATAAATAAGACGATAAGTCTTTAAAAGTGTATACAAATAAAGTGATGATATTGTTAATTTAATTTAGCTCACAAACAAATGGATTCGGTATATTCAAACCGGCTTTAGTGTTGCTTTGCATAGCTTAATAAGGATATACTATGTAAATTTCTTCTTAACACCCAATACATGTTCTTACATTCAACCATATATACATACTTACATAACTATTTATTTAAATTCTAATTATTATTATTTTTTTATTGAATATAATCTAAAATATACACAATAGTAATTTACATGCCCTAGCTGCCCAGCTATCGGCTTTTACGAATTAAAAGATAGCTACAGTTATACTAGAAATAATTTTCGTTTTTGTAAACACTGGCCTATACGTACCGAACCTTATGTTACAACACACAGCTTTTGTTTTTCAATTTTAACACTATTCCTATAATAATTGATATATCACTTTAGTCAGTAGTGTTTATTATTTGAAAATCAATATTTTTTTAGTTTTTAAACTCAATTTTTTTTTGTTATTTAATATTACTGCATTTAATTAAAAATAATATTTTTTTTTTCAATTTTTTGTTTTAACGAAATAAAAAAAAAATAAAAAAAATAAACAGTAAAATTGTTAGTTAATCCTTTTGTTTTTTATTTATTAAAAATTGTTCAAGCTCTAATATCTAAATACTTTTGTATATGAATATTGAACAAATGAAATTCTAAAGTGTATTTAATTAACAATTCAAACAGGAATTCTGAAATTTAGTGAAGCAGAATACCTATTGCCTAAAAGGATATTATTTTTATTTTTTATTTTCTCTTTTAGAATTTTAGAAAAAATTGTTTTATTAAATTTAGAGATTGTTGAAATATGGAAGATTTTAGTTGGAAAATTCAATTTTCGGTCTAAATTATTACTCAATTGGTAATAATTATTGGAATTAAAAAGTTATCAAAAAAAATTGTAGAAGAGACAAATTTAATAAAAAAAAATTGTTGGGACACAATAACTGGTCAACATTTTCTAAAAAATTATGTATAGATTCAGATTGTAGTTTAATATACCTAGCTAAATTAGAGAAGTAAAAAAAATTAAATAAAGCTTTTTAATGGATTTTTATTAATAATATGGTTGTACTAATACTACGTACAGTTAAACTTAATAGGTCGATATACATCAGATATGCATTTGTTCTAGATGTTATAAATTCCTTATTCAATATACGTAAATATTTAGATCCACAATGATGAGCTGTTTATGAATTCAATAAATAATATCATAACATTAAGTCAATTGATAACATCTGCCTTTACAAAACAAAAAAATAGTTATAAATTATGTTCTAGCTAACTATTATTATAAAAAAAAGCAGGTAGAAATGTCAAACATTGAAATCATAATTTTTTATTAAATTATAAGACCAGACAGCTCTGGCTACGATCGTAAAAATGTTTATGTACAATGCTTGTCAAAATATAACACTAACATTTTTATTGAATTAATTTGTAAATTAATTTTGAAATAATAGAATTGTAAATGTTTTGTATATAAAAAATTAATAAAAATAAAAAAAAAATATCTCGTAGAATCATAATGTGGGAATCAGTACACATGTAAACTGCTAAACCCATCTAAGCGCTAACCTTAAATAAAAACATCTTTGAGTTATAAAAATAAACAAAAATGTCGGTTCGGGCTGTGTGGAGATCAGTGCACATGTAAAACTTCTTAGCGAATGATAACTGACAAAACTAAAAAAAAAAACATCTGTGAGTTATAAGAATCAATCAAAAATGTCAATAGCATTAAATCTAAATAAAACAAACATGGCAGAGTTGTGATGATCAGACCAGATATAAGGCCCTTAACTAATAATAACTGACAAAACTAAAAAAAAATACATCTGTGAGTTATAAGAATCAATCAAAAATGTCAATAGCATTAGATTTAAATAAAATAAACATGGTCGACTTGTAGAGATCAGTACACATATAAACCCCTTGATAACTGGCCAACACACACACACATATGATAACTGACAAAAGTAAAAAAATAACCAAACATCTGTGTGTTATAAAAATCAATCAAAAATGTCAATAACATTAAATCTAAAAAAACAGACATACTTCAGGTCACAACACAAACCACATGATAAGTGACAAATCTATAAAAAAAAAAACATCTGTGAGTTATAAGAATAAATCAAAAATATCAATAAAATTAAATCTAAATAAAAAAACATGGTCGAGTTGTGGAGATCAGACCAGATATAAACCCCTTAACTCATGATAACTGACAAAACTAAAA
This sequence comes from Argyra leucocephala, assembly GCA_963942445.1. Taxonomy (NCBI): domain Eukaryota; kingdom Metazoa; phylum Arthropoda; class Insecta; order Diptera; family Dolichopodidae; genus Argyra; species Argyra leucocephala. Next base: position 126,354,635 of record OZ012681.1, read on the forward strand.
AAACAAAAAACATCTGTGAGTTATAAGAATAAATCAAAAATGTCAATAATATTATTAAATCTAAATAAAAATAGTTCAATTGTGGGAATCAATACATACATGTAAACTTTTAAGCTCATTTAAACTCACTGTCAACATTATGTCAAATTATTATGTTTGTCATAAATATACATTATGTCAACACTCAACCCAAAATTTGATTCATATCAATAATCGTAGATGAAATATAAATAAATTAAAACTTAATTTTAAATTGAAAGTAAAAAAATATTAAATTTTTAGATTAATTATATCATCTGCGGTTGCTAAGTTGTTTCGTTCTCTTTTTAATATTACATATAAATTACGGCGGTTTGAGTGATGACATAATGCATATGATAATCATAATAATTTGACATAATGTTGACAGTGAGTTTAAATGACCTTAGGAGTTTACAATAATATGTACGCATTGATTCCCTAAACTGAACTATGTTTGTTTTATTACGATATGAACTATATTTGTTTTAGTTACGACAATTGACAAAATAATAGACATAGTGATATAGTGTAGTTTTTGATAATGAGGTTTAGCTTACATTTGTATATTCAAATTATTTTCGTTAGTTAGTTAAATTATTTTCATTATTTTACCAACATCAAAACAGACTCGTATCACAAAATATAATAAATAAATACAATTTAACCTAAAAAATTACAGCAACAACAAAATTTTACGAATAAATTTTTAAAAGATGAAATTATCTAAACTTGCAAAAACTTATTCAAGACAATGTTGTTGACGTCTCCCCATTTTCAGAAAAAATCTCAGTACTCTGTTTACTTGTAAAAACTTGGATTAGTTTTCGGAAGTTTGTAAATATTTATTGTACTGGAACAGTCATAAATGTCTATGACGAATATAGTTTCAAATAATATTTTAACAGTGAGTTTAGACAATCTTAGCAGTTTATATGATTGTGTAAACTCGGCCATATTGCTTTTATTTATATTTTAAGTTATTAACATTTTTCATTGATTATTATAACTCACAGATGTTTTTATAACACATTCTCTATTATAATGTGTTAAAAATTGTTGACACGATGTTGACAGTGAGTTTAGATAAGCTTAGAAGTTTACATGATTGCATACTGATTCCCACAACTCGGCCATATTGGTTTTATTTAGATTTTAAGCCATTAATATTTTTCATTTATTCTTATAACTTACAGATGTTTTGATAACACATTCTCTGTTATAATGTGTTAAAAAATGTTGACATGATGTTGACAGTGAGTTTAGATAAGCTTAGAAGTTTACATGATTGCATACTGATTCCCACAACTCGGCCATATTGACTTTATTTAAATTTTAAGTTATTAACATTTTTCATTGATTCTTATAATTCACAGATGTTTTTATAACACATTCTCTATTAAAATGTGTTTAAAAATGTTGACATAATCTTGACATTGAGTTTAGATAAGCTTAGGAGTTTACATGATTATATACTGATTCCAACAACTGAGCCATATTGATTATATTTAGATTTTAAGCCACTAATATTTTTCATTTATTCTTATAACTCACAGATGCTTTTAACACATTCATTATTATAATGTGTAAAAAAAAAATGTCAAACAATAATTGAATTCCTATATTATTAATAAATTATAAGACCAGAGAGCTCAATGTACGGTTGTAAAAATGTTTATATACAATGCTTGTTATATAACACATTAATCTTTAAAAAATATAAAATTAAAATCATAACACATTTATAACACATTCATATTATAATTATATCAATCAAAGTCAAAAACCAGGAGACCACATAGCAATAATGATGAATTTCATTAATGTCAGGTGAACATAACACTCATTTAATAATTATTTATATTAAATTTGTTTCATATTTACTGAAAAATGGTACAAAAATGGTATTTATTTATATTTTCTAAAATCTATAATTATAAGATATAAGACAAGCATTTAAGAGCTGCGCAGTAGACACCTTTTCATTTTATTTCGCTTCTCTTTAATGAACTCCTGAAATATAATAAATAAGTTGTATAAAAAACAAGAATGCGCACACAGTTGAAATTTTTTTAATCATATGGTTTTATTATTCACCAAATACATTATGAAATAGGTAGAAACGAAACAGAAAATGAGAAGTAAGGTATTTATGTTTTTTAACGAAAATACACTAATTTAAAAGCTTTTCATTAAAACATGAGTGTTTTCCTGCTTTGTAATGAGATGTCTATATCAGTCCATGCAAATCCCTGTTCTTTTAAAAACTTTAAATTTGGCTTTAACTTAAATTATAATTACTAAACAGGGGCCCCTAGTACTATTTAAATATATGAAAGTTGATAATTTTATATTATTTTTGAATACTTTTCTACTAATAAAACACTGTCAAATCACTTATTATTAAAATAATTAATGAAATACTGATCAATTTCTTACATATCTAAAACAATTATTAACAACAATCTTTAAAGTAAAAATAGTATTATAATAATTATTACGACTGTGTATAAAAATAAGCCCATTAAATTAATTTCAATAACACTGACTATAAATAAAATTAAATTGTTCCTATGAAATGCTGTAAAGACCTACTTAAGTGTCTATACATTACTTAGTATAAGTTAAACAAAATATTACAAATAAAGCACTACCTACTACTAAAACTGACCATATTTGCCTTAAATAAAACTGATTAATAAAATCAAAAACAGTATCAATATTATTATCTTTATCCTTGTTCTTATCTATTTATAACATAATATTTAAAAAATTTATTTTTCCCCGAAACAAAACATATTTTTGGAAAAAAAACACTATCTATCTAGACAATAAAAAAATATCATCCAAAAAAAATTTCAAAAATTTTCTCAATACAAAAAAAACCAACAGGATATTATTATCCTTATATGTATTTGTATATTAATAATCTTGATGGCACATCATCTTGTACAAATCAAATTTTCAGCTAATTTTCTAGTCCTCTCTCTACTTGTCAACATTATTTTGGGATGGAGAATATGTCAATAAAATAAATGTGAGAAACAAATTGGAGAAAAATTCAAAAGTGATGGTGTGGTGGGGTTGGCGGTATGTTGTTGATATAAAAATTCAAAGATTATCCATAAATCAATTACTTTTCAAAAATAGGGATATATCCTTATTATTATTTTTTTTTTTATATTAAAATACATTTTTTGTTTTAATAATAATATTTTTGTTGTTGTTTTTATTAATAAAAAAAAAAAAACAAAAAATGAAAATCTTAAAATCCAAATTTTTTTGTGACAGTTTTCTTGTATTCAGCTTTTTGTAACTACAAAGAAAGGTGGGAATAAAATATTTTCTTTTGTCTTAATTTCTCAGAAGAAAATAATTTTGTGTTCTCGGAATTTGTTTTTTGAAACAATGTCGTGTACTTATATTTTATTAAAAGTATGACAAAGAGCAGGGCGGAAATGGAAAGATTGATAGTGATTTAAAATAAAAAAAAAATTTCAAATATATTTTTTTTTTATTTTATTTTTTAATAAATAAAAAAAATAAGTACGTCATTTTTATGGTTAAGGGTGTAATGTAAACATTCAATACTAGCACGCCTCTCTTAAAATTCCAATATTACTGAAATGAGAGATATTTTGTTTATGTAAATTTTTGCATAAGAAAAACAAGACAAGTAAGTTTAAATTTTCATAAAAAAAAAAAAAAATAAACAAAAATTTAAATTTAATTTGATAAATTTTCTTTATACGATGATATCCTACTGCTGTTCTATGATTCTGGTAAAGCATGGTTTGATTCAACATTATAATACGAGTACAATACCATGTCAAATTAATTTCATATACAAATATTCATATCACATTCTTAATTTGAACTCAATTGCAACAGCTCTCTCTAGCATGATGATAATGATATTGATTATGATGATGTCTGTTGTCTGTCTGTTATTATTTATAATGATGATATGGTGATGATGATGATGATGATGATGATGTTTATGATAACAATAGTGTTATTTTTTTGTAATGATTGATATTTTCACTGATATGATTTATATGGAATATAGTATATATATATACCATTATTTATACTAATTTGTGCTTGACTGAATACAACAATAATATTATTATTTACTATGTATATAGTATCATATATTTTATAATAACCACAATAATGATTGATGATACTGATATGTACTGCTGATGGTGATTATGATGACATAGCGTTATGCTTCTTTGTATAAAACTTCTCGTATTACATTGATATAAATTAATTAAATGGGTGTAGTTGTTGTTTTTTTTTTTTTTTTTTGTTTGTTTGTTTCATATTATAAGATCGTGTCATCACAGTATGTGTTAAAAATTGCACATCAGTTTTGCTGTCAAATAAATGTTGTGTCTTTTATGATGACAAAAGGTGATAATTTTTATGTCATTGTTAATTTTATTTTGATTTTTTTTTTTTTGTTTTTATTCTTCGACTCGTATTCTTATTAAATACTTAATCATAGAAAGAGATGTACATATATATATGTAGGTCTTATAATTATTATTGAAATGAAAAATGTAAAGATAGTATTGCTTCAGTATATGAAAAGTACAACAACTTAATGGGTAGGAAGGTGATACAATATGAATTAATGATTTTGAAATGAATTATCAGTTCGAAAGGATATTATTTTTGAAAAAGCTATTTTTTAGTTTGATAATATATATGTATGTATATATATATTATATATCGTAGAAGTTTTAAATTTTGTTTAATATAATTTGATTGGAATACTTTGAAAAACGATTAATATTAAAGTACCTAATTGCTACTGTTACAGTTACTTCTAAACCAAAAAAATCGTATTTGCCAATAGATGTGAAACCGTCTACCAGAAGGTACAAGTCTTCAATAATAAATGCCTGAGGATAATCTGGCCAAACACAATAAGCAACAAGGACCTCTGGATACTAACCGCCGAAGAACCCATAGCGAAACAAATTAGAAGAAGGGAATGGAGATGGATAGGCCACACTCTCAGAAAGCCATCAAACAACATCGCGCGGATGAGCTTAGAATGGAACCAACGATAAAATAGGATCATAAAACATATAATAGGACCATAAAACAAGAGCTTGAAAAAACAAACATAACGTGGGAATAAGCGAAATCAGTAGCTAGAAATCGAGTACAATGGAAATTTCAAGTGGAAGTCCTATGCTCCCAAGAGGAGTAAGAACTTTAGTATGGTCTAAACCCTTTAATTATTATATGCTTTTTATAATATGAAGATTGGGCTAACGTTCCCCTATATCCCTGTACAATGTAGGTCGTAACGAGCAAATTGAATGTGAAATTATTCTACTGAAAAGCTGAAAATATTATGCATATGCGAAATCAAATGGAGAGAACAAGGATATTATATATCTCCCAGCAAGTTAACATCTATGTTGTACCTACTCTGGGGATGATGAAGAATTTCGTGGCATTAGGAAAGGATGTGTGGGTATTATATTAAATCGCAATGCTATGATCACCTAGGCCTTACTATCCAGAAGACTTATCTCCGCCAGTTTGAAATCTCGAGTAAGAAATATCACCATTATCCAATGATCCAGTTCCAAATGAAGTCGCAGATGAAAAAGAAATATCAATTTTCTCTACACAGCTAAGTACGATTTACGACAATGCTCCAAAGGCTGGCATTAAGATCATTGGGCGATATTAATGCTAAAAAGTCAGATGCGAAAATGCAGATCTAGAGGATAGTTATGGAAAAATATGCAATATGTGTGTGGAATGGCAAGAGAGAGCTGCTCGTTGATTTTTATAACTCACAACAAATTACTATTTATAGAAGCTACACTTAAGGAGCACCAAGCAGCTTTTCGCACTTTTTAATTTTTTTGTGCACAAATTAAATTTATTCATATTTATTTTTTTTTCTATTTATTTCAATGGGGTTGGTGACTAAATCCACAAACCAAAATCCAGAAAAAAAAAATGCAAAGCCAAAATCCACAAATTCAAAATCCATAAAATTGTCGCAAATTAATTCTGGAAAAATGAGATATCCTCGCTGTATCCAAAAGCAGCTTTGCATAGAAATAATTGATATAAATATTCTATAAAAGACGTAGAACTTCGAGTTTGAATCCAACTCTAAAATTTCTCCTAGCTCAGAATTTCGCTTAAAGTGCCGCGCATAATAAAAAGCATTAAAGCAATAACAATGATGGTTTTTTGTGGATTTTTTTTTGTGGCGAAAGCCATTATAGATTTTGTTTTTTGTGGATTTAAGGACGAACCCATTTTATTGTTGGGTTTAAAAATTAATTTTTTATATTATTTTTTTTTTTTTTTTTTGTATTTTAAACATTTTTGTGTGGATCACATCAAAACATTACGAATAATACTTAAACAATCCACTGAATTCAAAGCACCACTAAATCCCATTTTTGTAGATTTTGAGAAAGTCTTTGAGTAAATCGCTAGTATATCTGGGAATTACTTAGTAGGAGAGGCATATCAGAAAAATTATTATAGCCATAATTAAATGAATCCTACAAAGATGCAAGATGTTGCGTCTTACGTCGAGGACAGCTGACAAATTGTTTCGAGGTGTTCCACGGAGTAAGACAGGGCTCTATTTTATCACCCATATTGTTTTTAGTGGTATTGGATGACATAATGACTACTACTGTGGGTGTTAACGATAGTAATGGTATTTAGTGGCATCCTTTTTTCAGTGGCATCGTATTAGCCATTTCGGCGTAATCTAAGCCGACGATGTAATAATTTGTTGTTTGATTTAAGAGGTGAACTCTTGAGTTAAATTTTTATTTCAGTTTCATTTGCTTTTATATGGAACAATTACATGAGTTATTTTTCTTGATGTAGGCCCAGGTATTTGAAACCCGTCTTTCGTAGTTAATCGTTTTTCTTCGTGCAAATTTGATCTAATTTAACTTACCAGCGTATTATTTGTAGAGACTAATCGTCTCATTGTATAACATACATAAAAGTAAATAAATAAATAAATTTACATTTTAGTTAAAATTTTCCCGCCATTTCACAGTCTTATTTAACAGAATTTTGTAGCTTTTGCGATGCTCTGTTTGAATAATGTGTCAGGAAACAGGTAAACTTTATCATCAGGTGTTAAAATACCCTTCAGTTGTCATTAGGTGTACAGTGTATTATAATAAAAATACATCTAAATATTAAAATTTTAAAAACGTTTAATTTATTATCTAGAAATTGGCTCAGAACTCAATGAATTCTGTAAAATCTGAACAACAATCCTTTAATAATTCAAAACTGTCGAATATCGAATAATTTAAACAATTTTTTGTTTTTATTATAAAATATTTTAAATATTTTATTTATTAATTTTTATTTAAATAAAATTTTATATTAATTAATATTAATGCTTTTCGAAAGTTAAAATGTGTTCATTTCTCTTTTATATTTTTAAATATAATAAATTAAATTTTTATAATAATTATTATGAAATCAATAACTTTGTATTAATTTAAATTTGAAAGTTAAAAAAAAAATTCATAATGTTACATAATTTTCATTTACGCATTTATTTATTTATTTTTAAATTTCTGATAATATATTTTCATTTAATTAATTATTTTTTTTATTATTCTTTATTAAATTTGTAAATTCGGAAAAATTATTTATTGTTTTTTTCAGTAAAACTGCTCTTGTAATTTAACTGGAATATTTGAATGTTATTGGGTTTTTAATTGATATAGTAAAGTACTATACACATAAATGGATATTTAATGCTTGTCAGATATTTAACCTAAAGATAAAAATATAAAATTTCTGACAAATAGATGTCGAATATGTGAATAAGTCCTAACCTAAAATTTTAAAATGGAATCGATGACAATTATGTGTGCAAGTCCTAACACAAATAAAAAAAATCATGTTTGCAGAAGTTAAAAAATATATTTTCCATTCTTTAATATCAAGTATATAATAAAACGAATATTAGGGCTGGTCATAAAACACATACTGCAAAAACACAATACTGCAGAAATTATCAAGTATATAATAAATATTGGGGCTGGTCATAAAACACATACTGCAAAAACACAATACTGCAGAAACAATTTGTTGTTCACAGATTTATTAAAATTTTAATTTTCCACATTTGCAGTTTTGTGTTATAAATAAACACAAGTGATTGTCATGCGCTATTTACTATAATTTTGCAGTTTTCCTGCAAAGTTAGAAATGTTTATAAACAATATCTACTTCATTTACAACATTTTGTTTATGAACAAAATACTTGTCAAAATAGGAAATATTGTTTGTTTATTAAAACCACTATAGTTACTATAATATATTAATAATATTATATTATTTATAAATTAAATATTCAATATTAAAAATATAACAGTTGTTTAGTAAAATAAGTAGGCAAATATAACAAACTTAAAAAATATTATAAAATTTTGTTAATGTACCTGATAATAATAATAAAGATATTATTATTGATTAAGAATAGTATTTTTAATTAATGATATTTTAATATTACTGAATCAAATTTGAAAATTGAAAAACAACAATACCTACTCAGGCTGCAGGTACTATTGTTAACAATCGAATTTGTTTTTTAGTGATATTATTTAATGTTCTGAATAAACCACAATATTATTTGAACAATAAAAAATAAATTTTTAAAATAAAATTCTAAACTGTTAAATAATTTACAACTACTTAACAATCAAATAGATATTGGCATATATACCGATATATTAAACACAATGTTCACATAAGAGTTAATTCGATTTATAATACAAATATTTAGCCCTAAATTTTATTTAATCCAATCTTATTATATTAACCCCAACATACAAAGTAAGGGTTAACATTATATTCTCTATATATAGCTATCAAAAATAATAAATTAAAAAAATTAATCTTTAATATAATTACATATTTTTATACAGATCGATACATTCATTAACAGTTTGCTGCATTTTAAAAATTTTCAATTTAATTAAATTGAAATAAAACGTAATATTTTATATTTTGAATTATTATTTCCACTAGAAGCTGTATATTATACATGTTGTTATTAATCATGGTAAATAATCAGTAAAATATATATATTTATATTTGATCGTTAAAATCAGTTGAAAAATTTACATCGAAAGTGAAAAAAAAAAATATACTTTCAAACCAAGGTGTTAAAAGTAAAAAAAATTAATTTTATTAAAATCGATTTTGCAGCAAGTTAAAAAAAAACTATTTAATAGTTTAAAGTGTAATTTTCAACCTGTAAAAAATTTAATTTGTAAAAAAATCAATAAAAAAATATTTATTTTTTTCATTAACCTTTGAAAAAAATATTATTTTTGGTATTCCTGATTTTGTTTGCTACAGAGTAGTACTAGTAGTAGTAGTAGCAAGTACTTAGTAATATCAGTATCAATAGTAGTAGTATAAATATCAGTATCAATAGTAGTAGTAGTATAAATATCAGAATTTATTTATTTATTTTTTATATATTTTATTTATTTTTCTCAAAAGAAGCAGTATGTGTTCATGTAGAGTATATTTATTTACATATTTACATTTTTGAAATATTATTAATTCAATTAAAAGAAAAGTATATTAAGAATGTAACCAATAGAAACAATGTTTAATTAACATTTAAAATAACAATAGTAGTAGTAGTAATAATATATCAGTAACAATAATAGTAGTAGTAGTAGTAGTAGTAATAATATATCAGTAACAATAGTAGTAGTAGTAGTAGTAGTAAATGTAGTAGCGGAAATAGTAGTAATAGTAGTACTAGAAATAGAAATAGTAGTAGTATTAGTAGTGGAAATAGTAGTAGTAGTAGAGATTAAAGTACTAGTAGTAGTAAAAGTAGCGGTAAGTAATAATAGTATTATTTTGTTCTTAAATTGTAATTAAAGAAAATGCAAGTAGCTTAACTAAACACCTAAGGCATAATACACACACTTCTTTATACTACTTCTGTCAACTACTAGTCTATTATATTAAAATTGTGCAATAATTGCATGGTTAGATTTATGAAAGCTCAAAGCTATCTTTAGTGTTATTATTTATTTCAAACTAAAAAAAAAATAGAATGAAGAGCTACTATCTAATTTAAAAACAAGTACCTAACGCTCTAAATTATATTTTCAATTCTTTTTTACACATTTTATCTTAATTATTGTAAGTCAAATTATTGTGAATTACGATTATGAATTTTCTGAACAATAATAATATATTTTAGTCAAACTTTATAATAATTATAATAATAATAATTTAAGTCTATATTTTCTATAGAAGAATATATTTTTTTGTTTTTAGTGTTCGGATTTTTCAGAAAGAAAAAACTGATTTTTAAAATAACGTTTTTATGAAAATTAATAAAATAGATAGTATCACTATAGAAAAATATCGAATTAAATCTGCAAAGGTTGTTAAAATGTATTTAGTGGGAAAAATTTATTTAGCTATAAAGCTAGCTAAATGATTTTAAAATATTTTCTACAAATTCCAAATGATATTTTTTTACAAATAAAATTACTTATTAAATTAGGATGAACATATGAAACGAATAAAACCTGTAAGTAACAAATACAAACATTTTATTATACTTATTGCTGTAAAATTTGAAATAAACAATAATTGTGCGTGTATGGACTTAAATTATTTTTTATTATGTCATTAATAAGAGACAAATATTTTTTTTTACTTTGGCACCAACAATAGTTTTTGCTAACGAAATTTTACGTATTTGAATATGTATACTTAAATAGTAGAAAATTCTTGGATTATGTAATAATTATTATTCAACAAGCAAAAACAATACCGAATCAAATATTTATCCCATTTATATTATTTTGTATAGATACTCTATATACCTACCATTGAAAACTGTAAAATTTTTTTTTGGAAGTAAATTACCCCTTAACCTATCCTATTCGTATGTATTTAAATTTTGATATGTTAACAAAGAAATTTTTAAATAAAATAAATTCTGTGCAATTGCACAGGGTATCTACTAGTTAATTTATATCATAATTCAATTAATAATACTATTAATAATACATTTAAATATATAAGTTAGAATTGTTTTTTTTTTATATGTATTTTCAAATCGTATAACAAACTATTTTGAATACTGTTTATATACAGATATGGTATGTTATTAGTTAAAGATTGATTAAACTCATAATGTACTGAGTTTTGCAAATTTATTCATTTAGAGTTCTACAATGAGGGACATTGAATATAATATCAACCTACATTATACCATTCACATATTTTATAAGTTTTTTGTTATATGAAAATATTAATTGTAAAAAGTAACTGTTATGGAAAATAAATTTAAAAAAGTAATTGAGGAAGGCTAAAATTTAAATTTTCATTTGTATCAAAATTAATTACAAAAATTTTCTAAAATCGAATTTTTTTTTTGTACACACAGCCACGCATAGGAATGTTAAGTTACTTTACAGAGCTTTAATAAGTATCACACGAAAATAAACTTGATAACAATTAAATTATTTAATTTAAAATATAACATAGAACAAAAATTCGATTAATAAATGTATATGTAATTAATATATGTATATTTTAAATTGTATATCATTTATTGCTAACAATAATATTATTGTGCAAAATGTCGAATTCAAAATTATCAATAAAATCAACATTTCAATTAATAAATGTATATTTAATTAATATATGTATATTATAAATTGTATATCATTTATTGCTAACAGTAATATTATTGTGTGAAATGTCGAATTTAAAATTATCAATAAAATCGAAAATTCGATTAACAAATGTATATGTAATTAATATATGTATATTATAAATTGTATATCATTTATTGCTAACAATAATATTATTGTCCGAAATGTCGAATTGAAAATTATCAATAAAATCAAAAATTCGATTAATAAATGTATATTTAATCAATATGTATATTATAAATTGTATATCATTTATTGCTAACAATAATATTATTGTGTGAAATGTCGAATTTAAAATTATCAATAAAATCGAAAATTCGATTAATAAATGTATATTATATACATTGTATATCATTTATTGCTAACAATAATATTATTGTGCGAAATGTCGAATGGAAAATTATCAATAAATTCAAAAATGCGATTAATAAATGTATATCTAATTAATATGTATATTATAAATTGTATATCATTTATTGCTAACAAATATTATTGTGTGAAATGTCAAATTTAAAATTATCAATAAAATCAAAAATTTGATTAATAAATGTATATCTAATTAATATGTATATTATAAATTGTATATCATTTATTGCTAACGAATATTATTGTCCGAAATGTCGAATTGAAAATTATCAATAAAATCAAAAATTCGATTAATAAATGTATATTTAATCAATATGTATATTATAAATTGTATATCATTTATTGCTAACAATAATATTATTGTGTAATGTCGAATTTAAAATTATCAATAAAATCGAAAATTCGATTAATAAATGTATATTATATACATTGTATATCATTTATTGCTAACAATAATATTATTGTGTGAAATGTCGAATTGAAAATTATCAATAAAATCAAATATACGATTAATAAATGTATATGTAATTAATATGTATATTATAAATTGTATATCACTTTATAAAGCAAGTCAAACAATAGACATTATTACATACTGTTTCAAATTTAATATAAACTCATTAAAATATTATATTTTATTTATTTAAAGTTAAATTAATTTACTGCATAACATTGATATTCTGTATTTGACGTTCATTTTAAATTTAAAATTCAATTTTTAAATTTTATTTCAATTTGTCCCAAATACATAATAGCTAAAACATTTCTAAATATATTTTCAACTGATTAAAAATAATTCAAATTTAATTCAACTTTTTTTTAATTTTATTTTACTAACCTAAATTTACAAAAATAACAATACTTTTCAATAATAATTATTGTAATTCAGTAATTTTTACTATAGGGATTTGTTTAAATTTACTTTCAAAAATTAATTAATTGTAAAATTGTAAATTTTTTTAAATCGAAATACGATATCTATACAATATTTAAAAAATATATTTTAGATAAAAACTTATTTATATAATATTATAATTTAAATCGAAATTATTTTCTGTGTCGCAGTAATAATGCTACCTAATTATTCCCTTGGCATTAATTTCGTAGTTAAAATACATTTTAGTAAAACAAATTTAAATTATATAAAATTTAAAAAGGATAAATACAAAATAACGTTTTTTTGTTTTGTTTGTTTTTTTTTTTTTGCTAAAATCAAAATGAAATTAAATCGTCATTAAATATAAATATAAAATTAAAATAATTTATAAATAATGTTAATGTATTTGAAATATTCTGTCATCAGAATACAAAATACAATTTAAATATGCAAATTAGAATAAAATACCTTTGAAATAATTATTTTTCAAAAGTAGTTATTAATATCGTTTAAGTAATTGCATAAAATTAAATATATAAATTGGTATTTTGAATTTAGATATGAGTTGAAACAGAATAGTAGTAAAATGTATGGAATACGGTTGAAATCCTGAATTACAATGAAAATGACATACGATATTGTCATCATTGATTTTCAACATAGAATATTGCATAGCAAGTCATATGAATACGACAATAATTTCATGTTAATTTTCAAACAACAATAATTCAAAAACAACAATAAAAACATTTTGAATTCAATGATTTGTCAAAATGATCTGTCAAAATGATAAACCACAGTGCAGCGACGACAAATTTTGAATTTTGCTTAAATAATGTTTGTCGTTCACATTGTCGTGCGCATGCAACCCATTTTTGGTTCAAAACATAATTTGACATATTGTCGATAAATACAATGTCGATTCAATGTCGATATTCAATGTCAATGTTTTCATTGTACTTCAGGCTTAAAACAGAATTTATGAATTGGCCATCAAATATCTCTAAAATTGTAAAATCTGCTATAACTTGAAAATACAAAAAACTTACAATACTAATGCTATAATAGAGACTCTCTATATTGAAATAAGTATAATAACTACAATACTAAATTTGTCTGCAAAAAGGAAAATTGTTGTTTTATTTACATGTCCAATTCGATTTGACGTTGTAAAAGCAAATCCCAGCTAAAGTTAACCAACCGACGTGAAGTAAATTGGAAACAAGCAGACAAAAAATGAAACTGAATACCTGTTTTCGCTCAGTATCAATTTATAGCATAAATTTTTGGTCTTAAACATTTGCAGTCATATTGCAGTATAGAACAAAAAAATGTTTTATAAAACGAGTTAAGTCAAAACGAAATGTGATAGCGAACATAAATGAATTTAAATTTAATTTAAATGTATTTAATATTTAAATATAACAATAATATTTTGTAATTAAATTCAAAAACAATAATATGATATTTTCTGGGAAATTATATAATTATTATCACAAATTTTGAAATATTTATAAATAATTATAATATTTTATTTTATTTAAATACAAAAACAAAAATTTAATTATTTATTTTGAAAATAAAATAATTTTTTATTCAATTACTCATATTTATAACTAAAATTTAGATTTGAATTTATTTAAAAACTTTTAAATTTCATTGGAAATGACTTAGCCTTCTGGAATATCCACTTTTCCACTCATACTTATCTCTTGCATTTAATTTTTTTTTGTTGTTTTTCAAAAATCAAGTTTAATTGTTATAGCTGTACCTAGTTCATGGAATAGTATATTTTATAAATAACAAAATTAAAAATGTATGATTGCAGAAGAAAAATTATCAGATGTTGACCCACAACAGATGTTGCACCACAACAGATGTTGCACCACAACAGATGTTGCACCACAACAGATGTTGAACCACAACAGATGTTGAACCACAATAGGTGTTGCACCACAACAGATGTTGCACCACAACAGATGTTGCACCACAATAAATGTTGCACCATTTCTCATATAACATTTCGAAATTTACTTTCAGAAAAAAATTACATCAAACACTTGCATGTCTATATCCATATGTCCCATTACGTATTCTAACTCACATTTCAATATTAATGTTATTATGCCCTTAATAAATACAGCATGCTGATACACCAATGTTTATATTTTCTCAAGGCAGAAGGTATTGTAGCTTATTTTGAACTTTATATTTTTATAATCACAATCATCAATAAATAATTAATAAGTTAGCTTGTAGATTGTAATTATAGACAGTAGAATTATTATATATAAATACTAGTATAATGTAATGCAATTGCTAATCCAGTAAAGTGTGGGTGCAGTTTAACACTCAAAAGCTCAACAACAATGTAAAGTAAATATCTATCATCTCTCATCATAATGCGTTAATATAATTTTCTCACTTCATTTAATTTCTACCTACATTGCTCTTCTACTCTCATTATTTCATTTCTAATGAACTGTTCTTTCTATTATTATTGTTGTTGTTGTTATAGAAGGCTTCAGACAAAAACAAAATTAGTATAATATTATATAAAATATTGTATTTGCATTTGTATTTTGTACTGTTGCATTTTATATTTTTAATATTGTTTTAAAATACACCTTGTTTTGTTGAATGAATAAATAATTAAACTGAATAAAGAAATTAGCCAAAAATGGCATCACAATAAGCCAAAAATATAAACACAATATTATTTTTTAAACATTTAATTTTATACATAATTACCATTTTCTGTAATTTTTACAATGGTTATGGCCTATGTGATATGACTTAAATGTTGGTGCCTTATGAAACCTGAATATATACAGCTAAACAGTAGTAGGTTTGTTAAAATGGCTGATACTACTTTTCTACATGGAATATCTTATGTTATCTTTTATTAACAATTTAAAGATATTTTTTACGTGGAATATCTTTAAATTGTTAATGACTTCCGAATTTTGCTTCCACCATCTCTAACGGCGGATTGCTTATTTCATTTTCACAACATAATCTATTTCAATAAATTCATTAGCTTAAGAAATATTTCCATTTGATTAGGTATCAATAAAGTGATATTTTACAGATTCGTAACTCATGCGTACGTCCGTCCACATAACATTTTTATTTCAATATAAGGCTCTTGCGCACTCTTATAACACTATTATAAACACTCTTATAACAGTATTAGTATTAATTTGAGTGATCCGCAATTGTTGCCAAACGTTATAAATACGTTATAGCACTAAAATGTAGACTCATATAACGCACCGAAGCAATTGCTGTAACATTGTTATAGGATAAGTACCTATTATGTATTACTGTATATGTTTTTATTTTGAAATCAAATTCATTTGAAATTCATTTGTGTAATGCGAGAGTGAAATAGGCATTATTTTTTATATTAAAATAATAATTTTATGTAGTTTATATATTTTTGTTTATGAGAAAGGGAGATATAGATACTAATTACATATTTTTATATTTGTATGTAAATGATTTATAATAATAAAAACTGTCTTACTAATAAAATAATATAATTACCAGTTAAGAAAAATTATTTTAATATTTATGCAAAATTTGGATGGTAAAGAAATATAATTGACATTTTATTATAATAAGAAAATACATTATCTTTCAAAAATAACCAATTTTTAAATAAACAAAATAAAATATCATATTTTTAAATTGCATCTTTAAAATGTTAAATAATGTACGTTAATGTACAACATCA
This sequence comes from Argyra leucocephala, assembly GCA_963942445.1. Lineage (NCBI taxonomy): Eukaryota > Metazoa > Arthropoda > Insecta > Diptera > Dolichopodidae > Argyra > Argyra leucocephala. Next base: position 126,371,373 of record OZ012681.1, read on the forward strand.
AATTTGATATTTAAATAATTATTCTTTTAAGTAAAAATGATATTTTTGCGAAAAGAATGCAAAGTAAAGCTTTTCAGTTTTTGTTTATTTAAAAAAAAAACTGTTATTACCATGTTTGTAGAAAAAAATGGCCGTCGCAAAATATTTATTAAAAATATTTATTCAAAAGCTACAGTAAGTTTATTAGTAACATTATAATAACAGTAAAATAATAACACTAATACTGCTAATCTACCAATTATATTCTTATAACAATTATATTCTTATTATAATGCTTACGCACTTTAAGACTTATAACAACATTTCTGTAGCACTTGCTGCAAATCTAATTATAACAACTCCTGCAATTGCTATAAGAACATCCTTATAGCAATATTAATCAAATTATATTTATAAAAACATCATTATAACATCTTTAGTGCTTATCGGGAGTCGTATAGGAGTCTTATAGCACTAATTTTGTTTTTATAGCAATAAAATGTTACGTGGGAGATATGTAGATAGAAATGATTTTTCTAGTTGCACCTTTAAAACCAATTAGCACTTTTACTGTGCCTTTATCACGATTCACAATAATATCCTATAGAAGTTAATTAATTTTATTAAATTCGAACGAGTATATGTCTTTAACGACTGCGTACAATTATCTTCAAAACTTTAACTATCGAATTTGGATGAAATAAAAAAAATGTTTAATTGTATTTTCGAACTATATGCAGTAAAAAGCAATAATATGTTATTACGTACACTCAAACTTATTTTCTTTTAAATTTAAAGATTATTAAAAAAACCAAAATGTCTACTTTACTTTAAATTACATTTCCTTCCGTTAATTCAATACTAAAATTAATTCAACCGATTTTAATATCTTAATCAGCTATTTACAACATAATAGCCATTAGACTTGAAATTTCTTTAATAATTTCAAATACAAAATTATATTGCAACTCGAACTCAATTTCTCAAGAAATTGACCCATCATTTAAAATGATATCATTATATAAAAATTTGATATCTGGACATTAAAACTATATATAATAATATATTTTCCTTCCTCTTATAATAATACAATTTAATCCAGACTGTCTGAGTCAAAGGACATAAGAAAAACTATAAATTTAAAAAAAAGCACAATAAACCTATTTTATTAATAACGACTCTAACAGACACACAAACACACAATGACACAATTCGTTATAATTCAAAATTGATATATATATATATACATGCACTACCCCTGGTCTAATATTCTATTCCAATATGAGATTTCTAAAAAAAAAACAAAAAAAACTCCTGCCAATAAAAAACCAAATGAACATGATCAAATTTTAACTGCAATCTTTTCTAAAATCTGGCTGGCAACATGCAAGTAGGTATCTCCGGAATAGTAAAAAAAAACAAAAATAAAAACCACATTTACTAACACTAAGTTGCAAAATTGTTACTATCCACTAAAAATAACCATAAATTTTATTTTTATTTATTCCCAGTAAGATTTCATGTCCACCCACCAGATGTTAAAATCTATAATACAATTGTATATATGCTCATGCAATCTTCAAGATTAAAAACAATAACAAAAAAAAAACGAACAAAAAAAAAAAACAGAATAAATAAATTTCTTTGGTTTTCTCTTTGCACATTAAATGAAATGATTTAGGATACATTTTTTTATTCTAAACATTTTTCTTATTCCTTTATACGAGATGAAAACTCTAACAAAAAATTATTATTATTTTTTTTTTTTCATTTTCATAACTGCTACAAGAAATTTAACTCTTTTTATTCTGTTTAACAAATTCTAGGTAGAAAATAACATGGCAATAAGAGATTAAAAAAATGCATTTAAAAAAAAAATTGTTTTTTTTTCTATCTCTTTCACACTATTTAGTAACTACCATACATACATAACATTTCTTTGGAAAATTATTACAACGGTTTTACACTCATTCAATAACAAGAAATCAGGGATAAAAAAGCAAAAAATGTAAACAAACAAAAATAATAAAAAATAGAAAAAAAAAAAAACAAAAATTCAAAATACTGTAAAATCCTTTCGGGAACATTTTTTCTAACAAGGATGTGTTCTATATTTAAAGCATATTTTTTGATTCATTTGGTTTTGAATTTCATTTATTACTTTCTTTATTCTTTATAAATTTTCTCTTAAAACACCAGCATCCCTCTAACTTCATCTACTCAGCCAGCTCCCATCATAAACATCTTTAATGATTTATAGTGCAATAAAAATTTGATTTAAGATTTTAACAACACCATCTGTTTTTTATGAACTCAGTTAGTATTCAGTTTAAATTTTTTTTTTTTTTTGCTTTATAAGACAATATTCAAACCCTGCATTGCATTGTTGTGTATGTGTATGTTAGCAAATAATTTTTCTTTTTATGACATACTTTTAAGAGAAAAATAGAATGAGAGATATAGAGTGGGAGAGAGATTGAAGGAGGAAAAATAAGAAAATTCACTTATGTTTTTATTATATTTAAAGTAAATTGTAAATTACTATCATCCTTAAATTATATTTTTATGCAATAAAAAATCTTTATTATAAAATGCATATATATATGTATATAATATATGTATATAATATATACATTAAATAGATGTGTATAATATTTCAAATGTGCATTTGGTACGTCAGAATGAAAAAATAAAACAAAATTTATTAAAAGAATTAAAAATTTTAATTGTTGTTGTTTTGTATAATAATAATAATAATAATTATTGTATAAGAATAATGAATAATCGTATTTTTGTAATTCAATTAAATTATTTTTAAATTATTATAACTGTATTTAATATATTTTTGTTTTTTTTTTTGTTTAAATTACAATCGGTAGATATTTAATTAGAATTATAACTCACACATAAAGAATCGAAGCTAATGACAAATAATTTGCAAAGGTTTGCACTATACATAGCCTGCTTTGGGATGATCATACATCAAGACCAATATTAATACGCTAATAAATGTCTGTAAGTAACCCAAAAAGTAGTGACAGGAACCAAAAAATCTAAATATTAAGCTTTTTCAAATAATTACCGCAAAAAATTACCGATTACGAAATAAATTAAATTAAAAAATGCTAAATTTGTTGCCCACTTTTCAAATAAATCATTAACAACAAAAATAACCAAGTTTTAAACCCATATAGGAAAGGTATATATTTAATACAAGAACCAATAACAAAACATCACAAAATAAATCAAATATGAAGCTTTTCCAAATTCGAAATTTTGTTCCAAACAATTGATATTTACCCAAAAAATAAAATACTTTTTAACAATTTTTAAATTTCCTTGGTTTGTGTCTTTGAAATAGCTACCTTGATTTGTTTCAAATTGATCAGGCACATCTTAAAACTCAAATGAATGTTATTTTTTTAAAAATAAAATATTAACAATTAATATTACCCAAAAAATAAAGAACTTATTAAAATTTTTTAAATTTCCCTGGTTTGTGTCTTTGAAATAGCTACCTTGAAATGTTTCAAAATGATCTGGTACAAACATTCAAGCTCAAATGAACGTTTATTTTTTAAATAAAATATTGACAATTAATATTACACAAAAAATAAAGTACTTTTTAACAATTTTTAAATTTCCCTGGTTTGTGTCTTTGAAATAGCTACCTTGATTTGTTTCAAATTGATCAAGCACATCTTAAAACTCAAATGAATGTTATTTTTTTTAAAATAAAATATTCACAATTAATATTACCCAAAAAATAAAGTACTTATTAAAAATTTTTAAATTTCCCTGGTTTGTGTCTTTGAAATAGCTACCTTGAAATGTTTCATATTTATCTGGTACAAGCCTTCAAGCTCAACTTAATGTTTATTTTTTAAAATAAAATATTGACAATTAATATTACCCAAAAAATAAAGTACTTATTAACAATTTTTAAATTTCCCTGGTTTTTGTCTCTGAAATAGCTACCTTGAAATGTTTCAAACTGATCAGGTCCACCTCTGAAACCTCAAATGAATTTTTATTTTTTTTAAAATAAAAATATTGACAATTAATATTACCCAAAAAATAAAGTACTTATTAACAATTTTTAAATTTCCCTGGTTTGTGTCTTTGAAATAGCTACCTTGAAATGTTTCATATTTATCTGGTACAAGCCTTCAAGCTCAACTTAATGTTTATTTTTTAAAATAAAATATTGACAATTAATATTACCCAAAAAATAAAGTACTTATTAACAATTTTTAAATTTCCCTGGTTTGTGTCTTTGAAATAGCTACCTTGATTTGTTTCAAATTGATCAGGCACATCATAAAACTCAAATGAATGTTATTTTTTTTAAAATAAAATATTGACAATTAATATTACCCAAAAAATAAAGTACTTATTAATAATTTTTAAATTTCCCTGGTTTGTGTCTTTGAAATAGCTACCTTGAAAAGTTTCAAATTGTTGAGGCACATTCTCAACCTCAAATGAATTTTTATTAAAAATATTCTAATTGTTGCCATGGTCTTGCTTTGTCCCCTTTCAAAATTCACTAGATATGCTAAAAATCCTTCTTATAGGAAAAGGCAATATTGACCGACTTGATTGCCAGAAATAGCTAGTTCAAATAAATTGTGGTGGGGTTTTGAAGGCTACCCCTTAAAATTACTATTTTTATTTATTTTTTTTATTTTAATTCTAAAACCAGATGTAGACTTCTGCTTGCAAATGGATGCGTTTACCAGCCGCTGGTTTGTGATTTTGTTTTTGGATTATCTATGTTTTTTATATTTTGTATTTTGTAATTTGTATATTTTGCGTTTACAAATTTTGATTTGGGCATTCTAATTTAAGAGATTTGAACCCTAAATTGAGATAACAATATGAAATAGCCAATAAATTAATAATGTTGAATTCTGTTGACTAGTGGACTCCACTTTGGTTTAGCCAAGCAATTAAAATTGAAATTCTTTAGCAGAAAGACAAAGAAAACACTAATGAAAACATTATGTATAGTTGAAAATCATGGACTAAATCCAATATCTAACTATATAATATTTGAAATTCAATGACTATTGAAGACAATAATCGTATAGAGACGAATTGATAAAAGATTTAATCTAATTAAATGTATTTTGAAATCTCTGAATTTAATTCAATTCTTCAATAAATTTTGACTATCGAATTTGAACAATAACAGTGTTTGTACCTGATAATGGAAAATTATATGTCAGAAGATTGCTGTATTTCAAAAAAAAATTTTGATTTGAGTTAGAATTAAACACTTAATAAGAGCTAATTTTACTAAACAGCTTAATTTTGATGCCGTAACTGCTTCAAATAGGAAATTCAACCCAAAAAAGGACTATAAGAAAATTGCTCAACACGGTTAGGGCCCGGAAACAATTTGTCCATTATTACAAAAAGTCTAATAATGGGATTGATGTAAACATGTTACATCATTTAACCAGCAGAAGAATAAAATTTGCAGGGTAAAATTAATTTATTTTTTCAATTCTGTTAGAAAATCGAATCAAATTTGGAAGACAATTCAACTTTAAAAGACAATATTAACAACATTATAGTTCAAGATTCGTCATTATTTCAACAAATGATAATGAAAAACATGATTTTTAATTAAATCAACCCTGAACTTTATTATATTTCACTAGAATAAGTAGAAAAAAATAACCCAACTTTAATCAAACACATCTACAATTGTAAGGCCAAAAAAATACCATGTTTTTTATAATTATAATAAATTATGAAAATAAAATGAAATTTTAAATCATTTACGTATTTAGGTACAATAATAATATACAAAATTTAATTTTTTATAAACTATACAATACAATTTTTTATTACACTACTACATCCCCTTTTGCTTGTATACTATAAAAATACATTTTTAGTGATATCGCCTTAATATAATTATTATTATTATAATCATCGCTATCCTATTATGATGCATATTTAAATAGCAGTTAACTAATTCAACAACATAACATATCATATTATTATTAGATTCATTAAATGTGATTATCATGAAAGACAGTGTTGTAATAAATCCTGGAATAGTTACTATACAAAAAAAAAAAAAAAAAATAATAACATTAAAAATCATTGTAATAAAAATATCAGTTTTATTATGAAAATGTACTGTTTTTCCATACAGTTAACACACTATTATACAACACTTTAACTACTATTATTAAACAGTATATATAGTACACTTGAAAAGGGGAATATTTGTGCTTTTTTTCTGTTTTTATTTTTTTTTTATTAGATACCTATTTCAGAATATAAAATTTCACATTATCTACATGATACATGTATATAACTTAATGTTATCCTGCGAATAATATATATTATAATATTATATGTATTTAGTAAATGACCTTTAATGTTGCTTTTAACACCATCATAATATAAAAAAATAAATAAACATTGTACTGTATAATAATGATGGGTCCCAGTTGAACTGTTAAAGTACATTTTTATAACTTGAATTTTTATTTTCATTACTCTAAATAAAACATAAAAACTGTTCGGTACATTGGATTAGAGACAGCGATGATGATGAAAATAATATAAAAAATGTAATACAGTCATGGTCTAGATTGTATATAGTGTACTACAGTTATAGCCTAGATTGTAGTAATACATATTGTCCAGAATGAAATATTTTAATTATATCTAAATTATTGTAGTACTATACCGTTTGATTTATATTGTCTTAATTTGCGATCATTGCTTCAAAATATTGTGAACAAAAAAAATTTAAACAGCTGTAATTGACATTTGAATTAATTTTAAAATTTTTGTTTATTTTAATCTTGTCAATTTTTAATTATTAAAAATCAATTATTTAAAAACTAAAACAAAAAAATATTTTTACCTAGCTATATACATATATTTTGTATTTATTTTGTTATTATTTTGTTTTTTATTTTGTTTATAGCTGAATGCTTTTTTAAATGTGAGAAATGCCAAAAAAAATAAAAATTACAGCAAAAAAAATTGTTCCGAACACAAAAGTTAAAGTCAAAACATCTTTTGTTCCGGAGAGAAAAAAATGTTCCGAATATTTTTGAAAATTCAGAGAATTTAAATTTTCATATAAAAAAAATGTGGGTTCGGAACAATAATGTTCTTAAGCAGTGAATTAGGCATGTTAATATGCTCTGAATATCGCAAATGGAAAGAGAAGAAAAATTGTAGTTGTTTCTAAGTAACACTAAATATGCGCATATACACTGTCCTTAGATCTGGGTACTAGATAATAACTGTACTTTCTCTCTTTTAATAATTATCAAATGCCCATACCTAAGTACATACCTTCAAGGTACTAGATTATACCTGTAAGAGAGAGAAATTATAATCTCAGCTATTATGTAGTATCCCTTAGGTCTGAGTCTAGATTATAACTGTATTTTCTCTCTCACTTATTATCTAATATCCAAAACTGAGGGCACAAGACATTTATAGTTAGTTATATAACTATAGCTAATAACATTATAATATACACTTTTTCAATTGAAAAATAATTCATGTAATAAATTTCGTAATGACTCTGGTCCGAATTGTTGCAAAGATTCAATTAGAGTATAATAAATACAGTTATTTTTCTCTTTTAAATTTTTTTTTTACTTAGTTTTTACATACATTTTTTTTTGCCAGCACCATAAACAAAATTGTATCCAATACTATACATACTATTTTAATAACAAGTGATTCTAATCAATAGAATAGTATTGTAGAATTATCCACATTTCTAGATAACATAACCTATATTATGTTATTATTTATTCTGAAATGCTGACTGACAATTTATATCTTTTGTTTTTATCTATTTTCATTTAATACTACAATACCAGTTTAACATTATCCAATTTTTAACCAAGCCCCAAACTCTATCTACCAATCTTTAATATCAGTATTATTTTTCGTTGGCAACATTAAAACAAAAAATGAATGTTTTGTTAACCCTATATATGTACAATACAGTGGCAAAAAAGGTAGGTTTGTTTAGCCCACTTATCAAATTTTGTATTAAGTCAATGACGACAACAACATAAAAAATTTATAATATAAGAAACCTTAGTAGGTACCTATAACAAAAACAATTTATTCAAAAGGTATGAAATATGGTGTGAATGAGCTGACAACAATAACCCACTTTTTTTGATTATTGATTTATTTTTTTTTTATTTTTGTTTTTTTATTGAATTTTATCATAATAATGAGACTTACCAATTGTTGTTATCAATGTTAATGAATATAAAAATGCTGAAGCATATGACCATTTATGGGACGGTATACTTGGTTGAACACCAGGCTCTTGAATTTTTGATGCTCTCACAGCACGAAGTAATTTATCCTGAAAATAATAAATTAGAAAGAGAAAAAATTAAAATAATAATAACATTTATTTTATATAATATATACATTATATATATATATATATATATATATATATATATATATATATAATTTTAAGATGATATAAATTTATTTATATGTAACAAAATAAAAAGCAATAATACAAATACTGTACACGTAGGACATTATTATGTTTGTCTAGAGTAGTATATCTAAAGATTGAAATTTAATTTGACGGATTTTACAGAATAGAAGATACATTTTTTATGGTATTTTTAAATTTATAAAAACTGTTAAAATTATCTGTAATAGTTTACCTATCTTTCAGTTATTAAAGCAGTTATTATAGTGGCACCGGAAATAGCAGAATCATAGATTGAATCAAGTTATAAGAAGAGTGAGTAGCTGAATGAGTAGAGCATAGATTAGAAGTAGAAATTGCTAAAACAATAATGGTTATGGTAGCAAAGAATAGAATACCAACTATAATTTTAACGCAAGTAAGTGTAGAAAGGAAAATGATCAAACAATCAGCAAAATACGTAAGAGTTGCTATTGATTTTCACAAGGCAAAGATTTTGGCGACAAATCAGAAAAACAGCAGGAGCCATAACCAAACTAAGTTAATTTATGGCAAACAATGGTGGACCGAAACCAAAAAAGAGGCGAATCATCATGAAGACAGTTCTACATGAAACGAAATTTAGGAACATGCGATGAACAAGAAATCCTGTAAAAAACTTGTAACTGCGTAAAACGAACAGGCAGTCTCTTCACGTCACGCGCTCCGCTATCGATCTGTTTTACTTGGAGCATGATTCCGATTGAAATGTCAGCACAAGAACGAAGAAAATACATATCTAAGGGATCAAGCAACAAGCCGGTGTGCCATTGTAGAGGATAAAAAAAGCAAAAGAATGATGAGATGGCAAGAACAATGGTGTAACGAGCAGCACGGACGGTAGACGGCTAGATTAATCCCGCAAGCAGAAGCTTGGGTTAACCAACGCCACGAAGAAGTAAATTTTTGCATCACCCTATTCCTATCAGGCCGTATATACTTCCGCTCGTACCGTTACAAGGTGAGCAAAGTAAACAATCCAAGATATAGCCACTGAAGGCAACGCATAGCATAGCGTATCACACTTTCTGATTTAGCGGAAAACGAAAGAGGATCTTTAATAATAGCAGTAAGGACTATTAACAGCAGAAAATGTAATTTCTGTAATGCTTGAAAACAAAGAAAAATGGAACGTAATAGCCAAATACATAGAACAAATTTTACGCAGGACAAAACAGCTCAGATATTTGAAGGATCCAGAAGAAGAAAAGTAGAAGAAAATTAAAAAAAAGGAACAAGCATAGCCGAAATTGAAGTAATGCAAAAGCGGTTCGGGGTTAGATTCACAGTAGAAGAAGAAGGTATGTTGTATTTGGTAAGTAACCACGAACTAGATTTCGTGAGCTTCACATACCCTTGGAGTGCAGAAAAAGTTTTTACCACCTACGCAAAATAATTCATAAAATACAATAAAGTCCTACAATAAATTTTATGAAGTTATGAAGTTATATAAATGTTAAATAAATATGAAGTTATAGAAAATATTCAAACAATTCTAATAAAAATTCGTGATTCACTTAGAGATAAAATTTAAGCGAGTGTGTAAGTCTATACAGAATTAGTTTTTCCACTACAATTTGTTACTTTCACCATCATCAAATAGCAGTACAGATTTGTGTGAGCTTAACCCTTCTCCGCGATGTTTCATTATAGTCTTTTCTTAGACGTTGTTTTGCAATTTCGAATTTGCATTTCCTGGGTATTTCATTTTATATCTCTTACTCGGTTCTATTCTGAATCTATTTTAGATTGGCTCATAAATATCTTTTGTTGTACTCCTTCTCATAGTAATAGATTTTCTGGTCATCAAGCGATATAAAAGGTCTAATTCAAATGGCCAAATACAACATCAAAGGCTAATATAAACTCACTTTAATATCGATGCATTTAGGATGAAAATTTGAAAACATTAACAAAATAGAAAATATTAACGACCTCATCTTTTCTTTAATCAGCTGATCACAGCAAAGAACAATCCATCAATAAAGGCAACATCATACATCTCATATTTCGTATATTTCAAAAACAAATAATCAAAGAAATTCAGAAACATTTGATTTAAAATATGCCAAGCGTATTCTAGCGTCTGTACTTTTGCAAAAAAATTTCCATACAAAAATTCGAAGGACTACTTCACTGATTATAGTTAACCTCACAGCTGCTTATTATAACTGCGGGGTATGGTAGAAAATTAGTTTTGTACATCACACAATTTGGCTGGCACGACAGTAATTGCAATTGCAATAATGACCCAATACATATTATTTTATTTAAAATAGCAGACAATGAAATTTTTATAAATGCCGGATCATGTGACAAAGTAGTCTTGCAGTAGAAGGGCTTAATCGAATTTATTTGCTAATCCAAAATTATTAACACATGCTAGGACAACATTAATAATTTATTTGAGGTGCTCAATTGAGCTCGAAATCATTTTGAGCCACTTAATAATTATTAAAAAGATTAATTTAATATGTTGAACATTGAACATTGCGATGTTGAACATTGCGATGTTTCATTATAGTCTTTTCTTAGACGTTGTTTTGCAATTTCGAATTTGCATTTCCTGGGTATTTCATTTTATATCTCTTACTCGGTTCTATTCTGAATCTATTTTAGATTGGCTCATAAATATCTTTTGTTGTACTCCTTCTCATAGTAATAGATTTTCTGGTCATCAAGCGATATAAAAGGTCTAATTCAAATGGCCAAATACAACATCAAAGGCTAATATAAACTCACTTTAATATCGATGCATTTAGGATGAAAATTTGAAAACATTAACAAAATAGAAAATATTAACGACCTCATCTTTTCTTTAATCAGCTGATCACAGCAAAGAACAATCCATCAATAAAGGCAACATCATACATCTCATATTTCGTATATTTCAAAAACAAATAATCAAAGAAATTCAGAAACATTTGATTTAAAATATGCCAAGCGTATTCTAGCGTCTGTACTTTTGCAAAAAAATTTCCATACAAAAATTCGAAGGACTACTTCACTGATTATAGTTAACCTCACAGCTGCTTATTATAACTGCGGGGTATGGTAGAAAATTAGTTTTGTACATCACACAATTTGGCTGGCACGACAGTAATTGCAATTGCAATAATGACCCAATACATATTATTTTATTTAAAATAGCAGACAATGAAATTTTTATAAATGCCGGATCATGTGACAAAGTAGTCTTGCAGTAGAAGGGCTTAATCGAATTTATTTGCTAATCCAAAATTATTAACACATGCTAGGACAACATTAATAATTTATTTGAGGTGCTCAATTGAGCTCGAAATCATTTTGAGCCACTTAATAATTATTAGAAAGATTAATTTAATATGTTGAATCACTTAATATGTAGTACCGACATATTTTTAAAACAATTTAATTTGAACCAACAAAATAATAGATAACATTATTTACAAAAATTAAAATTGAAATCCCAAAAGCTAAATTTAATATTCATGTTTTCGAAAAGCACGTTTTTTCAATAAATTTGAAAATAATTTCATCCGAGAAAATTTCGTAATTTAAATTGACAGACACATATTAGATATTATTATTTTAAATATGTATACCTATTATGTATAATTGTATTTATATTGAAATATTAAGTCATTGAAACATTGAAATTGCATATTGAAAGGAAAAAATTTATTTTCTAATAATATGTATTAATAAATTTCAGGGTTATGAAATATATTTGAAAATTGTCTTAAAACGTTAACAAGGAGATAATTTTAGCTTTGTATGTAACACGAATACATCATGCTTGAACTTGCTTTTTATTCAGTGAAACTGTAAACTAAGTAGCTTTTCCAAATCAATTATGTACAACGTTTTCAACGTTGTATGGTTAATATGTCTCTGGGTCTGACATTTTAGATCAACAAATTATTATTACCATCAAATTAGCTTGGTGTCAATTATTTTCATTTTATACTTTGCCAGTTCAACTTAGTCAATTTTGTTTTTGATCTATAACACAATGATAAATCAATTTAAATAATTCATTGCTAACGACGGTTCATTGTGAATTTCACTAACATCATCATCATCTTGATATGGCATATGGCTGTAAGGTCGGGGTGAGCTTTGGCCTTCTTCACAATGTTGCTCCAATTTTCAAATTGTAACTTTCGTGTATCATTTTCCACGCTATCGGTTCGAGCAAGTTTAAGATCACGACGATTCAGATTCTCCTGAAGTAGTCAGCGCATATTAGTCTTTGCGCTTTTAAAAAATCGAACCATATTTTTACCTTCAATTAAATTATCAAGTTCACTGTTCGTCTTTGTTTTATATTCATCACTCTCTAGCCTTCTTGCATTAATAATTTTTCTTCGCAGTTTTGCTCTAAAGTTCGAAGCGCTTTTTCATCAGCCAAATTGGTCATTGACCAAATTTCACAGCTGTATGAGACTACTGGGCGTGTTAACTGGGCGGGCGTGTTTTTTAAGAACTATTATAAATTTTCGTACGGGTCGATAACATTTTTTATTGTATAAGCTTACTGCCAAATTAATGCTGGTTGCCCATTTGAATGTAATTTTGTATACCATAGTGCCATACTGACATTTTGAATAAATGTTTCGAGATATTTGATGCTTGATATTCTCCTAAAGTTATATTCTGCAATATTCTGTGGTTGTCTTCTAATGATTTCTCTGGACATTTTTAGATATTTGGGCATTATGTTCGTTAAATTTTAAACCCAGTTTGTTAGACCCAGTTTGTTAGACCCAGTTTTTAGATCCAGCTATGTCGTCTGCATAGGTTATTAATTAGGACGATTTAGTAAAAAATATGACCACTTCTATCAAATTTTTCTATAGCTTGATGTAGAAATATATTAAAAAGTATGGTAGAGAGTACATCTACTTGTCTCAACCCTTATTTGGCACTAAATTCTTCCAACATCTTCCTTTGTATTAATATTTTTGCCTTCGAGTTCTCTATTGTAAGATTTATCATAGTAACAAGTTTTTGCGATCTTACTTGTTTTTTTTTTTAGACTTTCAGGAGTTGATTTTTGTTGACGCTGTTCAAAGCTTGCTGTTTAAAGCTTCTCCATACTTAAGTAAGAAAATTTATTATAATGTGGACCTTTGATTTCTAAATCCATATTGGTATTTGCTTAATACCTGCTCGATAATCGGTTTAAGTCTTTCATAAATAATATTAGATATCAGAGTGGGTCACCTATAATTATTTTGTTTTATCTACTTGAATTTCATTAAATTACAGTTATTTGGGTAATTTTTAGACATTTTTCTTCTCTGACGAAATTGACATTATAGTCGTCATCTCTTTTAATCTGTTATTATTTTACATTTTCGCCCAGGAGCAAATTTAACTCTCAAATTTTATTTTAACTTAATTGATAAAAATTTAAATTTATCGAATATAATTAAAAAAAAGGTTGCCCACCACTGCCTTAGAGAATAAAAAAATAAAATATTCTTGAATATTTACAAAGATATTCCTATTTCCTTGACAGGTCACATAATTAATATTTTTACACTTAATTTTTCCTTCATTTTTATAAAATCTGACCAAAAAAAAAAAAAAAAAAAACAAGAAAAAAAACAAAAAAATAACTTTCAATATCCTTCTTAATTTGGAAAATTGAATTTTAGTTTTCCTGTACTTTTCCTTTTTTTTTTTGTTTTCTCTCTCTCTTAAAGAAAAATTCATTTCACAACAAAAATCAATCATTGTGTGTTGTCGGAAAATTGTTCTTACGTGTTAATTTAATTTTCTAAGAAAATTTCTTTACTTAGTTTAGAACGATGAAAATAAAAAACAAAAACAAAATATATTGCAGTAGAAGAAAAACAAAAAATAAAACAAAATAGAATAAGGATCTTGAAAAACTATATTTTTAATAGCTTTTCTATATCTGTTTCATGCCTCTAAAGGTGTTTCTGAAGAAACTGAAAATAAGTGGGTTTTCATAGGTGTTGTATTAAAATTATTATAGAAGTAAGAAAATTTATAGCTGTATATTATATTTATAATAAATGTTCAATCTATTTTTTGTAGTTGTTATAATATATATAAAAGTATTGGTGTATAATATATATACATTTATTTTAATGCTAAATTAATTTATAGGATATTACCACAGGATACTCATTAAAAAGTTGTCATAAGTCTTTAATATTGAAGTGGCTGCGATTTTATTTTTTTTTAGCTTTAGCTGAATACAAGTAAACAACTTAACATCCTTGAAGTACAAGCATCTGTTAGAAAATACAATTTAGTATAAAATAAAATATTTACAAGTATAGTATAGGTGTGTAGGTTTATTATATAAAAATTAAATTTTCAACAGTTAAGAAGGTCAAACGTTAATTTTCATAGAACTATTATTCTATATAATATATATATAAAATATATATATATAATTCTATAATTCTATAATATAATTCTATATTAATATAATATACTATAATTTAATGTGACATTGTACATCCCATGATGATGTAGATGATAGTTAAGAATTTTCAACCGAAATCAAGCATACAATAATAGCTATTTTATAGTTTTTGAATTTAATGAATTGCTTAGGGCTCGTAGTTTAATCGTTTCTACTTTTTTTTTTTAATTTTTCTTGTTTTGTATTACATTCTTTAGTCCCATTGGGAGTACATAACTCTCGCAACTTATATTCATATTACACTGTTAACATTTTTTTTATTTTCATACACTTTAGTCAAATATTTTTGCTGCTATAAGAGGTAGATTGTAAAATTAATATGCATATTATATACTTACGCTGATAATATCTGTAACACTAGCTCAATCAAATCAAATATCAACCCAATAATTAATCAAATCAGCAACCCAATAATTTAAATGTGAAACTTTTTCAAAATATTACCGCAAAAAATTACCGATTGGAAAAAATTTACCGCAAAAAATTACCGATTGGGAAATATTTACCGCAAAAATTACCGATTAAGAAAAATTAAAAAGTTTTAATTTGTTTGCCCGTTTTTCAAATAAATGATTTATAGTAGAAAATATCAAACTAGACCCGTCCAACTATTTTGATACAAGAACCAAATAGCAAAACATTATAAAAACAATATAAAATAAAGATTTTTCAAAGAAAAAGTATTTTTAAAGTGATTAAAACAATTGAATTTACCCAAAAAATATAGTACCTGCTAAAATTTTTTTAAATTACCCTAGTTTGTGTTTTCGAATTAGCCACCTCGAAATTTTACTAATTAACCAGTAACATTTTGAGGCAGGCACATTTTAAAGTTTAAATAAAATGCTTTTTTTGTAAAGCAAAATATTGACAAGCAGAAAAAAATATTCATATTGTTGTCAAAGTAATCATGTCTATTGTTGTCACGACGGATATGGATGTTGTTATTCTTATTTTTGCTTTATGTTCGTTATTAGAAGTGTATTATAAATTTACAATGCAAGATGCATATGAAATGTTTTTGTTTTTTTAAAAATAATTCAAAATCATATTTTATTTGAACAAAGTTGAAGTAATAGAGTCAAAATTGTATTGTTGGCCAATTTAAAATATTAGTTGTGATTTTACAGAAATATAGAAGCTTTAATTACGTTAAAATCGGTCAAATTCTTGACTTTTATGAGTAAGATCTAGAACCTACATTGTCTGTTGGCCGCCTAAAAATTTAATTCTACAACTTTATACTAATAATCTCCTATACTTTCCTTTATCTAATTCTATCCTGTATCATCCCAACCAAGCTGTATGTAACCGACAAAGGTTAGTTATTGGATATTAATACTGATATTGGATAACTAATATTAGGACGTTTTAGCTGATCATATAAAACAAAAAATTAGACCAGTCCCAAACTATTCATAACCCTATATACGAAGTATTCTGAGGAAAAATACCGTGTATAATGAAATATTTTTATCACACTTTTTTTAAGATGCATAATATGATATTTCGGCTTATGATGGAAGACGAATGATAAATTTAATATGTCAGCCGTAAAGTATGCAATTTCAATTGTATTTCTAAAGATACAAAAATTTAAACATAAATTAACATAAAAAGCACACTATTGCTTTACATGTTAATAATAATATCACAAAAGCTATTTTTTGTAAACTTTATCTAGGCTAAGTAGTTATATAAGACTGTACAATGAATGGGTAAAATTAAGTTTAAAAAAAAAAAAAAAAGATCAAAAAATTTAAAACATTTATCATCATACGGTATATGTTTGTACTTTTGTGTCTTCCATCATAAGTCCCAATAAATGTATTTCTGTATTTATATTCTATTATTTAATCCATTCACTCTTAAACTTAGTATGATTATAATGAAAAAATTTTGTCTTAAGTATAGACACTTGCTAAATGGAATAAAAATTGATTTAAGTTCAACAAATCAATTAGGAGCTCCTAGGCCAAATCAACGTTCTAAGATGCAATCCAAAATGTTTAAAATATCAGTAACCAATCAAAACCCTGTTAAAAAAATATCATTTCCAATCACTTTTTCTTATTGAAGAAATTTTTGTGTTTTTGAAAATTCAAAATTTGTTTATAAAAAAAATGGAGGAAAAATTTTAAAAAACTTAATTTAACTTTATTTGAATTTAACTTTTAAAAATGTAAAATATTTTGAATTGACAACAACAAAAACAAACAAATGATATCAAGTAAAATCAATTTATATTGGTATCACTGAATGGCACTCGCATTCGTCAACGAGTAAAATAGAAATAGATCAATTTTTTGAACGCGAAATTGTCATTCGTCACGATTTACATATAATCTCATGTATTTGAACGCGAAAAATTCATCATTCGTTGTGATTGTGTTTTCAGCGTGATGAAATGAACAAAAAAAAATTTTCATTAGGTAGATACTCTGTTAATAAATTAAGTGAAAATAAATAAAATGACTAACCCTAGCACTCAAACATTAGTACTTCATAATAAGCATAATTATTATTAAAAGGGTTAATCAAACATATTTCAGCAAATCTATACTTAAATAGCCCAGAATACCTGTCTAAAATGAACAATTTTTACTTTTACATTACATATCACGTCACATACTCCCAACAACAAAATATCCACCTATATTGAACTTGCAATAATCTCTCCCTTCATTATTCATAAATTCTCAAGTTCAATACCATGACTCTGAAATGTATTGCAAAACAAAAACAAAAAAAAAAACAAATTAACAAGTAAAGTGTATTAATTTCAATTTCATTCCATGAACAAAATTTTCTTTAACAAAATTACTACAAACTACACTCTAAAAAAAATGGTGTGGATTTAACTACAATCAATGTAGTTTTTTACAACGTTTTTTGTAGAAAATTCCGATCAAGTGAGTGAAAACACGCTTTCGAAGTGTATTTTTTAAAATCACTCAAAAAAACGCGTGAAATCACTTTACTATAGTTACTTTAGACGTTAATGTTTAATTTTCAACATAAAATGTGTTATTTCACTACAAAAATGTGTAATTTCACTACAAAAATGTATAATTTCACATTATTCTTTTGGTCACACATTTTATGTGTAAATTAGCACTACAGGATTGCAATATACCAAATTTTGCTGTTGGTATTTACACATTTAATGTTGTATTCCACGCCATCTATTGGAAATGTACACGTTTCGTTTTGTTTGCTGGAATTACGTCAAATTATGCGTGAAAATACACAAAAGTAATGTAGTTTATAATTTATTAGTATTACCATATCGTTTTTACAAAAACTTGAAACATCAAAATCAAAAATATTTATATAACTTGATATGATTCAAATATATTATTATATAATTTTTATAATAAATTCAGAAAAAGTTGTAAAATCTGTAAAAATCTTAAAGGACGTGGCATTTTTGGGAAGAAAACTGAAACTTTGATTATTGTCCAAAAATATGGTAATCAAATAAATCTGAAAATATGGCAAGGTTGTCCACTATACCATACTTGATATTTTACGTTGAATAACCGTCAGCATTCATATTTTATAAGTCAGTCAAGTTTCAAACGTGGTGTTAATTAAATATTTAATTGTTTGTGTGATAAAAGTAATTGAATATATACAAAAATATTTTTGAATAATAAATAATTAAAACTAAAATAAGTAAATTAAATTAATTATATTTAAGTGTTGCCGAATTTTCTGTATAGAAATTAAAAATGATTTGAAATTTAAAATCATCCTTTTTTAAAGTAATTATTATTATAGTTATTATTAAATAAGATATAAGTTTAAGAAATATTTAATTGAAATCACCAACAAATATATAAATTATGTATAAATGTAATATTTGTGAATTAGTTTTAAGTAATTGTGTTCTATATCACAAGCATTTGTATAAACATAGAAGATTAGAAAATATATAAATATATAGGTAATATATAAATTTAATAGGTATAAGAATTATGAAATGCATTATATCCGAAATCATTCCAATAAAGTTGCATTGTCTAGTTTTTCAGAAGAAAGTACTTATATTTGTAATGTGAATAAATGTTATTTTATTGCAAGTGATTGGAAAAAAATTAATTCCCATTTAAATAATCACTTAACGTTGCACATTTCAGTTGAGTGTACATTTTTAAATTGTAAAAAAAATTTTTCGAATAAAAGCGCATTTAAGTGTCATGGTATTCAGAAAACACAAAGAAATTTTAATAAATAATTCTACAAATTCTAAAGGAAAATATTCACCGAATTTAGAGAGAAATGAAGAATTTTCTAATAAATATGATTATTGTTGTTCAAAAATTTGTAATAACAGTCGTGCCGAAAATATAACAGATAGCATCATTTTATTTTTTACTGATTTAAAAACCAAATTTCAACTTAGCGAAAATGCGTTATCATATATTTCAGATGAACTAGTTCGAATTTCAAATTTAAACTAGAAAGAACAGCTATATAAAATTAAAAGTGTATGCAACAAATTACATATTGCTGAAAATGATATCGAATTAAATAGTATTATAATAAATAACAGTTTTAGTGCTGGATTATCTAAGTTTAATTCAACATACAAAATTTCTAAACATATTAAAGAAAATCCTAACTACATTGAACCAAAAAAAGTATATTTGGGAATCGATGACTTTCATAAAGAATGCTGGTTTCATTATATTCCAATTTTAGAAACTCTGAAAAAACTATTATCGAATTAAATTGTTTTAAGCGTTTTTAATGAACCTAAAGAATTCAAAAATGGCGTTTATTATGATTATAATGATGGTTCAACCTATAAAAATATTACTTTTTTTATTTATATTAATATAACATTTAACTTAAGCACTATTAAAGTTTATTTTTGTATTAAATTTCTACTTAAAAACAATAGTATGCCTTTTAACTTATTAATAAAATAGTATGCATAAAAACAACAATGGACTGCATACAATTATATATATATTATTCTGCATTTATCTGGATGTTTGTAAGTTCGACGGAACGCTCCAACACATATACAAATTGCATATGTATACAAATGCATATATATACAAATTGCTTTGGCCCTTTTTTTTAACCCCTGTCTACCATGTTGAACCTTTGCAGGAAAAATTGATTGCATGAACTATATTTTTTTAATTTAATGTTAGTCTTCTCCGCAAATAATAAGGAAAAATAAAAAATAATAATAATAATATAAATAAAACAAACAATTTTTTTGATTTATAATAATTAGAACTAATAGAAATTTAATCAATAGTTTAATATGGTATAATAACCAAAAGGCAAACAGCATTTAACACAAAAAAAAACATAATTCACTCAAAAGTTATTCTTATTACTTAAAATTATACACAATAATATACATGTGTATCAGCATATTTGTATTGTATAATATTATACATTATACTACTTTATTGCTTATACCTTTTATTTTTGTCATTATTGTGTGCGTAACTCACTTCACTCAAAAAAAATTATTTTTGTTTTTTTTATTATTTGCTGTATCTGTATTCTGCATGTTCTGCATGCTCCATTCCAAAAATATTATTTTATTTTCAGTGTTAAGTGTTCGCTGTTCACTTCACTGTTCAGGTTCACTGTTCAATCAATAGAACTTGATAGAAGTAGAGAAGGATAATTAACTCTACTTCTACGTCGGATAATAAAACATTGTTTTTTTTAAATTGAAAATTATTGATGAAATTGTTTTTGTATTTTTTGTAAATTTTACCAATTTAGATACAAAATTTTGAATATTTTTTTAAAAATAACACAATACCATAATAACAGTTTATTCATATAGCAAAATAAGATCCCTATACAGTATACAAAAGACAAAATTTATATGAAAATAAGATCCCATTTTTAAATTTGCTCTCCCGGAGGCCTCAAGAACGCTAATACGGTATAATTTATACTAAATGGAACCCAACTAACGAATTATAACTAAATGGAAGTGGATACGAGTATACCATACAAAAATACAAACATTTTATACAAATTTGTTGGTATGTTATATAAAAAAAAAAAAAAATTAGTGTTAGGCCAATATAAACATAAATAAAAATAAATAAAAAGTGATATAAACATAAGTACTGTAATTTCGGAGTAAAGAATCTAATGAAAGAAAAAAAAAAACTAGGATTTATTTTGCTTCCGTCATTTATGACGGGTTACAAAGCTAGTATTTAATATATACCATACCATTAAATTAACTTTGGTAATGTTATTAAAAAATAACTATTTTGTAATATTAAAATAATAGTATAATTTAATGAATATAATGGAGTACATGAATTCTATTTTTTATTTTAAGATTTTCTTGTTTTGTTTAAATTAAATTATTATTCTTAAGCTGAAAAATATATATTATAATTAAAAAATTAATTTGTTTTCGAATTACACTTTTTTTGCAGGGAAATACAGCATCGTTGAAATAGTTGCAAATGGGATTGTAAATTACACTTTTTTGTAGGGAAATTACCCTTTTTTTGTTGGAAAACACACATTTTTGTTGAAAATCACTCAAAATGTGATAGTAAATTATTACTTTTTTGTAGGGAAATTCACACGTTTAAGATAGTAAAATTTTTACACACTTTCAGTGTGAAAGTTAACAAAATTATGGTCTGTTGAATTTCACTACAATTAATGTAGGTGGTTAGGTTGTTGAATTTCACTACAATTAATGTAGGTGGTTAGGTTGCCTACATTAATTGTAGTGAAATTCAACAAAATTTTTTAGAGTGTAGCTATAACTTTTCTATACGAAGAAAATGAAAAAAATCTGAGACTGTTATGAAAAGAAAAGGAAAAGTGAAAATTTTCTATTTTCGTTATTTTGAATGGTCGTTGTGTAATAATTATTATTATTGGTAAGGATGAGGAGAAAACACAAATTTCATTTTTCTTTTTACATAACATTAAACTATGCCTTATTTTGAGATTTTATTTACATTAATTAAATTATATGATTTCGCCTCTAAGCATTCACTCTCATTTAAGAGACTGTACTTTAATATACTTTACTTATAATATTTTGGTAGTTTTTAGGTTATAAAATATTCAAAAGCAACAACAAAAATTACTTAGAACAACTTACTCACATCCTCACATATAAAATACATACCGATACCTTATCGGAAGAGTATACTAAGCGACAAAATTTTCAAAATTAACTTTTTACATTATTCTTAAAGCTTAAACCAAATCCCACAGTTTCGCCTAATCTCCATTATTCTATGTAAATAACAAAAAAAGTTATAAGCAAAATAAATTTATACTAAGTGACATTTTAATACATTATTAATATTTATAGTAACAAAAATGTACTAAGCGACAAACAAAAAAAAAATCTGTCGCTTAGTACACTTTTATGCAACACATGTCGCTTAGTATATTTCAATTTGTCGCTTAGTACATAGCAGATTAAAAGTTTCATACAATTGTTGGCGCTTAGCATGTATTTTTTAGGTGAAAAATTAAATGATTTTAGTTTTTACGCCTTGAAGAAACGTCTTGGTTGCAGAAGACTTAACCTTTATTCAGCTGGCATTCCAAAACCCTTACTTCAACTGGAAAGGTACTATGATTTTTACTATTTTTGTTATTATTATTGTGATTATTTTTGTATTTGTTCTACTTTTACTCTGAAATTTAGTTTTATTACTTGTGGGAATCTACCCTCTAAAATATTTTTTTGAGAGTAACGCTATTTTAGGAAAAAGAAGGTCTGTTAAGCATATCTGTTTTTGTTGAAGTATTAAGTATAAAGTTAGAACTTGAAACAGCAAAAGTGCATCTAATTCAAAAAAATATTATAAAAAATAAAAAAAGAAACATTGTTCTAGAAAGGTTTTCGATCATGCTATAAAGTTCTGTAACCAGATGGATAACTTTGAAATTTTATCTGCCGCTCAAGTAGCAAGGGAAGTCAATTATATGGTTTGTCGTAAAAACCCAAAACACGCAAAAAATGTTTATTAGCTAGTGTTTTTTTCATCAAAAAAACTATTTTTTAAATTTTTTATATTTTATTGTAAATATTATTTAACTTCTTCAAATTTAAGCAAAAGAGTTCAAAATACATTAAATTATAAAAAAAAGTGCCGGCTTTTTTTATAAATTTTGAAGGGAAAAAAGTCCAAGTTTGCAGACAGTATTTGCTTAAAACCTTAAATATTTCCAGTCAAGTTGTAACTTATACTCTTGAAAAATCATCTTGTTTAAATACAATATCGAAGGATAATAGAGGTTCAGCTACTCTTGCAAATGTTACTTCTCAAGAATTGACAGCATCAGTTTATAGTTTTATAAAAAACTTGCCGACAGTCACCTCACATTATTGTCGATCTAAAACAAATTGCTCTTACCTTCCATCAGACTACCACAGCATTTCCAACATATGCAGAGTGTATAGAGAAAAGGAGAAAGAAGAATATAAGAAATATGTTTCAGAAAACATTTTTCGGCGAATATTTGAAACTTATAATATCAGTATACATGTTCCCAAAAAGGATAAATGTGCAATTTGTGAAGCCAACAAAAATTTCGAAAAAGATAAGCAACAAAATCAAAAATATTTACAACATATCAAAGATAAGAAGGACAGTCTACAATTATTCAAAGATGACCCAGGAAAGATCGAAGACTTCTACTTCATTTTTGTGTTTAAGTTTTGATATGCAAAAGGTACTTGAATGTTCCACATACACAAAGCATGCTGTTTTATAATACCAGAAAATATTCTTTTTATAATGAACATGTTTATGAAAGCGGAACCAAAACTGCTTACAATTTTCTTTGGGGAGAAATAGACCGTATGCGACGAGCAAACGAAATTTGCTCAATACTATATAGATATTTGAGTATTGTTGATGAAAGGGGAAATATTACAAATATTTCTCTTTAAGGCCGGTTTTCATGATAAATTTTTAGCTGATAAATTGGAGTTTAGATAGAGAAGAGTATAGTATACCGTTAATGTGTATGAGGGAGTAAAATTATATTATTTTTATAGTAACTTTTATAGATGATTTGAAATCTAAAATCTATATACATAACCATCCAATATTCAAAATGTAAACAAAATAAAGGTTATTTAATTTATGCAATCTTCCTTAGAATTGTTTAAAATTTCGCGAAAGTATATAAACAAAGTAAATAAAGTGAAGAAAAGTGAAATATCATATGATTTTCATCTGTGGAATTTTTATTTAGTTTTTTTAAATTTTAAATTCACTTGTATTTATTATGTTTTTCATTTTTACATAAGTATTAATAAGATATAAATATTATTTTTTTTTTATATTATACTAAATAATGAATTAAGAAAAAAAATGTATACATACATACATTCTAAAATTCATTCAACAAAATTTAAAATATTCATTCAGATAAAAAAAATTAAAGTTACAATTGTAATTAAAAGTAAATTTTTTAAATGTGTTAAATAATTAGTTTATGTATAAGATAAATAGAATATATATAATTTTAGTATAAATATATTATACCTAAAAGCTAAAATATTATTTTTTATTTACATATGCATTCAAATATTCAATACAAAAAATTAATTTTTGTTATTGTTTTTACTCAAATTCAAAAATTTAAATGTCGTTCCGTATCCATAAAATGTGTTGGTAGTATGCGAATTTTTTTTGTGTAATTACACATTATGTTAGTGTTAAAAATATCGGCGATAATTATAGTAAACATATCTTTGCGAAGATATGTTTTTTTAAATATTCTCCGATATTTATGGCGATTCTCCGATATTTATGGCGACTCTCTCGATATTTCTCCCGATATTATTGTCATTCTCCCGATATTTTATCATTGTTTCTCTATCGCACTTATGAAATTTTTGTATCTTCTGCCTATGCTCTAACAATTCGCCGATATATCGGCTACATGAAAACCGGGCATTACTGTGATAGCTGTCTTGGCCAAAATAAAAATCGCCAAATGTTAGTAATGATTTTCTTGTTTTTGAAGACTCAAGCTAAAAATATTAACTTTTTTGCTTCCTAGTCACACTTACATGCCAGTTGACTCCGTGCATGCAAATATTGAAAGGTTTTCAATAATTCCGAAAAGGTATCAGAATGAATTCAAAGAAATTATAAATACCGTGGGTGAAATAGAAGATCAGTTATCAGAAACTGAAAAAGAAGATGTAGTTCCTGAGAGAGAGGAAATTCAGGTGAAGCTGAAATATAGCTATATTATAATTATTAAAATTATATTTGAATTTAATTTTGTTGAGATAGTTTTTATTTACGCAATTTATTTTTGAAATAATTTTTAAATGCCTTTTTTGTTATTTTTTTAAATAAACTATAATGAATTAAGCGACAAAATTGTTTTTATTTTTCTTTTTTTTTAAAAGCATAAATGTTCTAAGCGACATTTTGCATTGTACTAAGCGACAAAAACGTTGTAAGAAAAATGAACTAAGCGACAAAAACTCAGCTCCTTTTCAAGGTATAATTTTCTGAAAAGGCTAGACATATTAGTAATTAAAAATCCTTTTAAAATCAGTATAATAACTTAAAATTGTAAAAAAAACCAGTGAATGAGAAGTTTTTTTCGTTTTGTGAACATTTTTCAAAATGTCGCTTAGTACATTCTTCCAAAAAGGTATCGATACTAACTTACATAACATACGAGTAATATTATTATATTGTACTTCAGTTGATAAACGATTTCAGCATGAATTATTTATGATAATTGTTAGGTTCTGGATTTGTTGGTTAGAAAAAGAGAACAGAAACAGAAAAAAAAAAAACTATACTAGGCTATTAAAAAGATTAACAATACAACATGGCGAAAGCAACAAGTTTTTCATTCTTTTTCTTAAACATTTTCATTTATTCAAGGTTAACGAAAATAAAAAAACCAACAAACAAAAAAAAGTTGTTGTAACATCATAAAACTAAATTAAATGGTAAAAAGAATAAAAATAAGTTTTCTTTAAAGGAAAAAAAAAAAAAAAAAAAATAAAACAGGAAGAAAAAAGTTTTTCTTTTGTTTTTCTGATTTTCTGAGTTTTTGTATTTTTTTTTTTTTCAAAAAAAGGAAATCTAATAAATTTGTATTTAAGGCAGGTAAGTAAGTGTTTTTTTTTTTTTTTCACACACAATAGAAAAAGTTATTCATTCAGTTCTAAGTATTTAGTAGATTAATGTTGGAAAATTTTCAATTTATTTTCATGGTCATAATATTATTTTTTTTCCTCGACTTGATTACTAAGAAAAAAATAAATGTTTTCACGCAAAGCAAGCTGTATTCAATAATTGAGAAAAATATTAGTGAAAATTTATGTGCTTTAAGAGAACACACTTAGTTAGAGGGTTGTAAATTAAACTAAATTATTATGATTGTAAAACTTAGAAAACTAATTATAAATATCGAATTATTATCTTTGAACTATTCTTAACATTATAAGTGTTATAGTCTTATTATCTTATTATGTGCTATTCGGTGCATTAGAATTTAAGATTTTTAATATTTCATTTTGTGGTGTTATTTTATTTAAAAAGCCCCAGGCTATGATTTAATTAACGTAAATATAGAAATATATAACTTTTTAACTTAGAATTTTTGGCAGAAATAATCAAAATGATTAGAAATAATATCTCAGGTCCCAGACCTCTATGATCTAATTAGAGGTGAAATATTGAAAGAACTGCCGGAAGAGAAGTCCACAAACCAATGTAATTATGTTAGACGTACCACAGGGATATATCCTAGGTCATATTTTATGCCTCATCTATACTGTGGACTTACCAACAACAAATGAAACAACCACCGCAAATTTCGCTGATGATACGGCCATATTGAATAACGCAGTACATGCTACAGAGATTCTGCAACACAGCATAAATAAAATTCAGCAACGAGTAAAGAAGTGAAGAATCAGAGTGAATGGAGCAAAATGAACAAATGTCACATTTACGCCGAAGAGAAAAACTTGTCCGAATTTCACTATTATTATTTCCTCTTTGTCACTGTATTAGTCTGCAGTAGTTCATATTATTTGGTCTGGGATTTGCCCAATCTTTATAAATATTTACTGATACATATTGAGCCGAACAAAGTTTGTAACAATTGTTTTAATGTTTTTAATACTTGTTTGTTACTTGCAAACTTGTATTTTTAAGTTGTTTTATGGAATGAACTTGTTTTCCTTCCATGTGTAAATATCTCTGCACAGCACATGAAATTACAAAAAACATAATAACTACTTTTCTCTCGTATAGTAAAACATCCGTACTAGCCATAAATTCATATATGTTATCACATCAAAGCTAGTATGAGACTCTTTGGAAATACTCAAAACATTGACGAAAATAAACAAAACCACAATAATGTGGGTACCAGGGCATGCTGGAATTACAGCTGAAACGGAGCTACAAATTATATAGCAAGAAAGACATTAAAACATACGCCTTTTATAGAGACAAGTCCGTTCTGTGTGATTAACCTGATGAGCACAGCTAAAATGCAATTAAAAGCTTGGACAAAAAGCTGAGGATATCTGAACCAACTTTTCTGGAAATTGTCAAGCAAAAATGCTTATATTAAAATGCAAGCTCAAGAAAACTAAAACTCTTCTATGTTTGAAACAAATGTGTATCATATGGCAGGAATAATAACAGACCACTGTTTAGTAAAGAAGCATATTATTATCAAGTGGATCTAACCGGTAACAACTTATGTTATTGCGAATGGCTCAATTGACTTTGCCACCTGGAACCGCATTCCCCGAAAAATGGGGATCTATTCAGCTTACCATTGAAGAATATCATGAGTGTGATAAAAAAATCAAATATCCTTAAAGACTGAGATGATTAGAATAGCACTAATTAGCACGGGTAATACAATAAGCCCATTAGCGGCTGCTGTTATATAGTGGTCAGATCCCCACGATTAATTACATAATATAATCTAATCAAATATCACATTGCTTTTTCTAATATAGAAGAATTTGATTCTGTCATCTTGATGGCTTTGAAACATCTTCTTCGCGTTTTTTTCTTCTTCGTTTGGCAACTATGTATTATAATGTTTATATAACATAGTGTAAATGATGAATTTGGTTGTTCGATTTGTGGTCTTGATTAGCAGATTTTGTATGACATTTTATTTTACAGGTAAGCGTTTTTTGTTTGATCATAAATACATTTGTTATTTTATTGGGATTCTCTTTAAGTCATTTATCGAGTCTAGCTGACGATATAATAGCATATTATTGAATCGTCGTTTCTTTTGTGAATCTATAAATTATTTAATATTTTCTCGAATATACTGTGGGCTCCAGCCCAAGTCCAATTTTCTTCATTTCACTTCTCAAAACCAGTATAATTATTTGATTAATTGTTATTACTTTGAATTAATTATATTGTCATCTAAACAAATACATTTTGTTGTAACTTCTTTCAAATTTAATTGAAATTTTGATTTTGTGTTTTATTTCAATTTTTTCGTACTGTTGATAAGCTTATTGTTTTCTATCAAAATTTGTATAAGCTTTGGATTAGTTTGCGATGTACTCCAGCTGTATAAAAGTCTACTTGATTTGCTCAAATTTCAAAAACCAACAGGTTGTTGGTTGTTTGGTACGTACGAATAAAACGATACCATTTTTTTATAATTAAAGAGATTCAGAAAATAAAAAATAAATTATCATTATGAACTATGAGTACTACAACCTAGATAACACTTATAAAACAGCGTTAATCAAAAAAGTACTCGTTAACACAATAGTTATCCAACCTGGATAGCATAGATATCTGGCAGTGACTTGACATAGTGTGTCGTGAGCCACAACAACTGATCTCCTTAAATCAAATATTTTGTCAAGCGTCCTCAACTTTGTCTAGCCATCTCCATCTCCACAACATACACATATATATTTGCTTTTTGTACGGTACCATGAGCAATAAATGCCCTCCATACGTTAATTGAAATGTTTGGCAACCCTCCTGAGCTTCATCTAGCCATCTCAACAACATGTACACCTATACTTGCTCTTTGTTCGATACCGTGAGCTATAAATCCCCTCTATACGTTAATTGAAATGTTTTACCAACCGTTCTCAGCTTCATCTAGCCATCTCAACAACATACACCCCTATATTTGCTATTTGTACGGTACAATTTCGAGTCGGCATTCTTATTTAATCGTTTATCACCATCACAATATATTTTTGCCATCTTAAAAAATTTATTTCAATAAATTTTACAATATTTTGACCTAATTTTGATTATTTTTACAAATATAAATATTTGTTTTACTATTTTTTCACTTTGTTAACTTTTGTGCCAATAAATATCATAGTG
This sequence comes from Argyra leucocephala, assembly GCA_963942445.1. NCBI lineage: Eukaryota > Metazoa > Arthropoda > Insecta > Diptera > Dolichopodidae > Argyra > Argyra leucocephala. The sequence continues at coordinate 126,400,666 of OZ012681.1, forward strand.
TGCACAATACACTGAAAATTTATTTTCAATAAACTTATATTTTCCAAATTCAAAATACAAGAGTGTTTTTCCTATTAAAAATTGAGATGGGGATGCAAGCATGTTTTTTTTAATGTAATTATATTTTCAAATAAGGAAAAATATAATAAATTTCCATAAAACTAGTTTTCTTTCATTTTTTATTAATTAAAATTTTCATCACAACTGCCATAAGAATACATAATATAGTAATATTATCTGAAAAATTAAATTTATTTATTTTCTAACCTAAAAATTTCTAAATTTATTGTAATTTTCTATGTAATATAATTAATTATGTGATGTATAATAAAATTTTAAAAATACTTCATTGCTATTAATTCTCTATTTATCTGTCTGCCTTGCTTTCTCTCTCTCTCTCTCCCACGAAATAGCTTAAAAACATTATATTACATAACTACATATATGGTATAATGAAATTCAATTAAATTTCAACCTAAAAAGACATTTTAGTTAATTAGTTCAAGAAATATAGTCATATATACTATATATATATATATATATATATATGCAGCCTAATAATATAGTTAAATCCTTTTAATTTAATGTAAACTCAATATAAACATAATAATATACACGTATGTATAACCATGACATAAACAAGTGTTATTTTATTTTTGGAAATATAACCTTGAAGCACAAAAAACAGAAAGAGAAACAAAAAAATTAAATTTCAATCTGCAAAGTTTGTTAAGAAAAAAATGAAAACAAAACAAAAAATTATATCTGTTTACGCGATGTTTTTAACTCCTTTTATTTATTGTTGTTGTTTTTATAAATTTCTTTTGTTTTTATTTTTTAGCAAAAAAATTTTTTAAACAATTTGAGATAAAAATGTTTATCGCATCCTTTTTTGAATTTCAACATGACATGAATGAATGTGTAGGGGGGTTGATTTTATATTATAATATGGAGTTTCTTAAGAATATTTTGTAACTATTTTATTTGTAAAAACAAAGTTTTTAAATTCAAGAATAAAAAAATAAATATTATATTCTGATACAATTAGATAATATGTTATTTGTTGCTTTTGTTGCTATTCAATGGAATACTACAGTTTCTAATCGGCTCTCAACATGTTGTTACATACTCTGTATGATTAATATTAATATAATTTGCGCGTAGATGTTGGGTATGGTATATTTTGTTAAACTATTTTATAATTTTTAAATGAAATAATTTAACATTCATATCAAGTTTCGTTAAACCAGTCATTAGTTTCGTTAAATTCATAATTTTGTTTTTTTTTACTGATAATTTGTTTTTTTTTTTATTTTTTAAATTCAATTAGAAATTTATAAAATTTGTAAAATCCAGTTTCGTTAAATTCCTCATCAGTTTCGTTAAATTCCTACATTTTTTTTTTTTTCCCGATAATTTAATTTTTTTTGTTATTTTTTAAATTCAATTAGAATTTTATAAAATTTATAAAATCCAGTTTCGTGAAATTCCTAAATTGTTTTTTTTTTTGCCGAAAATTTAATTGTTTTTTTTTTCAATTCAATTAAAAATTTATAAAATTTGTAAAATCCAGTTTCGTTAAATTCCTCATCAGTTTCGCTAAGTTCCTAAATTGTTTTTTTTTTGCCGATAATTTGTATTTTTTTTTATTTTTTAAATTCAATGAGAAATTCATAAAATTTCTAAAATCCAGTTTCGTTAAATTCCTCATCAGTTTCGTTAAATTCCTAAATTGTTTTTTTTTTTATTTTTTAAATTCAATTAGAAATTCATAAATTTTGTAAAAACCAGTTTCGTTAAATTCCTCACCAGATTCGTTAAATTCCTAATTTACTTTTTTTTTTGCTGGTAATTTGTATTTTTTTATTTTTTTTTATATTTTAAACTCAATTAGAAATTTATAAAATGCTTAACATGTTTTTCTGTTGTTAACTATGTGTGTAACTATCTGACCTAGCTTGAAGCTTTGAAAAAGTATTAAATTATGTGAAAGCGAAGAATATTATTCGATTATCGAATACACATAATTAAAAGTCAGTTATTGCATAACTATTATAATTTTAATTTTAGTGTAACGCTGTAACGGGGATGAAATAGACATGAAAAATTTAATTATATTTTCTGTATTAAAATAAAATTTCAAGGATATATTTATTTCTATAAAACTGCTACCATTTACGACTTCATGTTAATTTGCAATTGCTACTAGGGTCTTATTGCATACATTGATTTCTTTTGTGACCGAATCAATTTGTAAGTCATGGTAGAAATCTGTATTACGTATACGTATCATCAATGTGCATTCTAAATAGCCTATAACATATTATTTTGAAGCTTTTTCAGCATTTCAATGTTTATTTCTATGAACAGCTCCATAAATGGATGTCGCACGTATATAGTGCGACACAGTTATAATATCTATAGAATATTATCTTCTGATGACTAAGAATTATTTCAAGTAGCAGCAAACTATGTATTATACTGTCTTCTATTTTTTATTTTTTTTTGTTTCTAATGGAAGATCGGATCAGCTTTCAAGAGATTGTTAGATATCTATAAATCCACTCACTTTACCACAAATAATGTCAATGCTTACAAACCGTTAATAAATAAAATTATGATATTGTTGTGGAATAAATTCTTGAATTATGCAATAGCAAAATACTGTTTGTGAGTATGAAATTCTCAACCCCAAAATCTCCGATCACAAAATCCCGGTAGTATTAAAAAAGATTTTATTCCATTTTTGGGTATTTTGTATTACTGAGTTTATATTTTGGACTTTTGTTTTACTGGGATTCTGTTCCTAAGGTCTTACTGTTTTGGCGATCTCATTTCCGCCTCCAGCAAAATACAACTATTCATCAACATTTTAGTCTGAAAGTAATATGTATAGAAATTTGTCAAATTCAAGCCTTTAAGCGGTACTATTGATTTACATAGCATAGCATATGCACTGCAAAAGTCAAAAGTCTGATATATAAAATGATTAGCAAAAATGAATAGATTAATCAAAAAAATAAGTCTACAAAGTAAACAAAACATTTCTAGAAGTTCGGTTTTCGAAAATAATTTAAAAATAAAAAAAAAAATAAAAATAAGGTCTAAAAGCTTTATTCAAATTTATTTCTGTTTTATCCCTGACAACTTTAATTACAAACAATTTCAAGATCAAAATTCTTTCTTCTTCTTCTTCAAAATAGGCATTTAGTGTCTAATTTTTTCAATGTAAATATTTTCGCTTCAATTTTGTAATGATACCGCTCAGCATCTTTTTCTTCAGCGATCCCGCATTTTTTTATAGGTCTTCCTGGTAGATGTTTGACATTGATTTAACCATTCATTACTACTTTCGCCAGTCATGCTACTTTTCTTCACATCTTACGGCGTAACCATATAATTCTGAATTACAAAATCTCAATTACAAAATTTTCGAATTGAAAAATTCACCAAACAGAAAATCCCCAACCACAAATTTTGTCTGGAGAATAAATGTTTATCCGGTAGATAAACGCAAACTGTGAGATTTTAGTAAAATATATTGAAAAAAAAGGAAAAACAATAATATTTTTAAAGTAGGATGCTGCTGCCCACAAACCCCACGCTACCCATTTATTGACTATGGATGTGAACTGATAGTGGATTTTGATTTGAGATTTTTTCAGAACCGTGGTAGTTTGATAATTGCGGATTTTGATGCAGGGATTTTTGGATTTTTCAAAACCTTGGGATGTAGATAATTCAAGATTTTTATGCGGGGATTTAGAAATTTAATAAGACCTTGGGGATTTGATAATTACGGATTTTGATACGGGCATTTGGTGATATTTTAAAACCTTGGAATATTAAAATTCATGAACTTGAAGCGGAGCTTCTGAGATTACCGTTAGTTATGTCTAATTAACAACTATTTTTATAAAATATTAAAAACAATAATATTAAAAAAGAAAAATGCCTAAAACAAATTTTCTAAAATTTAAAAGATATAAAAATATTAAATAAAAAATAAATTCATTCATAATTTGAGTGATAACATAAAAGAAAAATAGAAACGTGAAAGTAATTTTTAATTTATAAAAAAAAAAAAAGTGAAAAACAAAACAAAAATTCTCTCTTCAGAGTTTGTAGTGACAAAACAATATTCAAGATACACACACACATACACACATAAAAATTTTTAATTCTATTTTCGAAAGTACATGGCTATACTACCTCTTCTAATAAGCCTTAGGAATAAAAATTATAAATTTTAAGGCAAATATTAATTTACTTACACATATTCGTAGCAGCAGGCTTGTTGGTATAATATAGTGTCATGAGATTTAAACTTTTATACTTAACAAATAAAAATAAAAGAAAATAAATTAAAATAATAATCATAAATTGTGAATAAAAATAATGTCAGACAATATTATGACAGGTAGGTACCTAATGTTTTGTTTATTATATCGTGTATCGTGAATTTCTTATTTTATTTTTTTATTTTTGTTCTTTTGAGATTTCTCTACAAATAATATGTTGAATCCTGCTTTTGTTATTTTTTATGTCAACATCATAAATTCTCTTGAGGTTAAAAACTTTTAAATATTATTTTTTTTTTTTTTTTATATAATATTTAATTGTTTCTTGTTGTCTGCAATTCACTTAAATTATCAAAAAATAGAAAAAAAAATAGAACAAAATTGTTATACCAACTAAAATATAAAAATAATAAACAGCTAAAAACATAAATTTTATTTTTGAATTCCCAATAGAACAAAAGTCATTTGACTGAGATAATATCGTTTATTTTGAAAAAAAAAAATAAAAAATAAAAACAAATCAACTCAGACACATATAACAGTAATTATTAACTAAGGCTAATAACCTGATGATGATGGTGATATTTTCTCAAAAATAGTATTTTGATTTTATATTCTATAAATGATATCGCTATTAAATTCAACAAAGTGATAAACATGTCTTATACGATTTAGTTTTTATGACACCATTTTTATTTAATTTTAATCAAAAATATTAATATGAAAAATGTTTATTAAAAATTATTAATACGAAAAAAATAAATTAAAAATAAAAACGATATATTTTTTTAATGTTTTCAAAATAACTTTTTTTTTATTTGTACTTAAAAACATGAATCAAGCAATTTCAATAAGTCTGTTTTGTAATAGTATAGTATAACTTAATAGGATGTGTGGCGCTTATTGAACATTTTTTTAATCGTTTTTTGGCTACATAAAAAAAAAATAACTAAACATTTTTTATTTTAATCGAGATAATTATAAATAGACCATGCCAAAAAATGGAGCATAACTTTTTCCGATTAACACTTTGTACGGATTGAGATTTTTAATATTATATTTACTATAATGTTTAAGTTCCCTTCTTCGTCAATTTACCCTATTCTGGTAGTAGTGACAATAATTTTTTGTTTTTTATCTAACGCCACACTCTTTATATGGTGTTATTTTTTTTATACAAAACCAAAACAGAAGGTGGGAACATTTTATACCGATTGATACATTTGGCTAGGGAGGTATAGGGTAGTTAGGAAAGCAGGAGGGTGTTAATGTTCGTTTTGAATAATATAGGTCATAAATATAGAATTTATCATGTTTTGGGAGCACATAAGATGGATTTTGGTTCTATATTCGGAATGTTAAGGTTATAAAAGTATTTCCATAACTTGTCAGATCTAGAGATTTCTAAGGTGTAGAAATAAGCATAAACTGCTGTTCGAGTGTCACGAGGAAACCGTTTAAATGGAGATAATACAGATTTAATTTCCACTGAGTCCATATACATACGAGATATCTATAAAAAAAAGTGAAACAGCTCCGACTGTATGACGATGACAAAGAAGAGCAGTGATATTTGGATCATTGATAAGACAAGCGGCCCATTTTTGGATTTCATCTAAATTTTTGAACGCATTACTAGAAGCGTCAGCCGTAATGTAAGGATTGTACTATACTTTGAGTAGTATGAAAGCTTAATAGGTTTTCGAGAGGTCAGAGGAGGATATGTAAGTATTTTGTATTTTGTATTTTGTATTTTGTATTTTGTATTTTGTATTTTGTATTTTGTATTTTGTATTTTGTATATTGTATTTTGTATTTTGTATTTTATATTTTGTATTTTGTATTTTGTATTTTGTATTTTGTATTTTGTATTTTGTATTTTTTATTTTGTATTTTGTATTTTGTATTTTGTATTTTGTATTTTGTATTTTGTATTTTGTATTTTGTATTTTGTATTTTGTATTTTGTATTTTGTGTTTTGTATTTTGTATTTTGTATTTTGTATTTTGTATTTTGTATTTTGTATTTTGTATTTTGTATTTTGCATTTTGTATTTTGTATTTTGTATTTTGTATTTTGTATTTTGTATTTTGTATTTTGTATTTTGTATTTTGTATTTTGTATTTTGTATTTTGTATTTTGTATTTTGTATTTTGTATTTTGTATTTTGTATTTTGTATTTTGTATTTTGTATTTTGTATTTTGTATTTTGTATTTTGTATTTTGTATTTTGTATTTTGTATTTTGTATTTTGTATTTTGTATTTTGTATTTTGTATTTTGTATTTTGTATTTTGTATTTTGTATTTTGTATTTTGTATTTTGTATTTTGTATTTTGTATTTTGTATTTTGTATTTTGTATTTTGTGTATTGTATATTGTATTTTGCACTTTTATCATTATCAATCTCCTTTTTATTTCGTCGGTACATTCCTTCGTTCGATATCATTGACTTTGGTGATTATATTTTGTTACGGTTAACCAGTAATCAGTTTCATGTTCTGCTTATTCATATTTGACTAGATTGATAACCTATCAATTGTTATTATTTTTTGTTTTGCTTGTATTTTCGGCATAATAACACGTGGTTAATTTTCCATAATTATTTGTAGCTCGTGCAAGTTCATTAACTTATTGATTTATGCATGATGATTTAGCACATAATCTTCTTTACCTATGGGAAAGTGTTTTGGCTTTATATACATCAACCAGTTCTTAAAATAGGGTTATTAAATTTTGGATAATACATTACCATGGTATTAAGTATAAAGTAATGTGTTCGAATAATGGGGTACAGTCAAATAACCTACTATAAAACTCCTAGCACATAATATGCCTTACAAACAAACCTTTTCGGAATTGAAGAAAATAAAAATGGCGTCTTTCGAATTATCTACCATTTGCTTCATTAAACAGAAAGATATCAAATACGTAACAGTAAAATTTATGTAACAGTAATTATCTTTTATATTAATTAAATTTTTAACGAATTTAAATTAACAATAAAAAAATAACAAAATAGACGAGTTGGGTATGAAATTCCATCAAAAAATCTACATCCCAAAATTCTGTGTCTCAAAATTCCCAAAATAAAATCCCAGAAAATAAAGTTTTCAAAAACACAGTCCTCAAAAAGACAAAATCCACAAATACAAAATCCCCAGTAGAGATATTTCTTTGTTTTTTTTTTATCCAACAGCCGCTGCGAAGAACAAACATTTTTGCTCAACTCTGGAAAATTAGAATTTCTGATTTGTATCCAACAATCCCAAAATAGTATCGATAATTTTATTTCTGGGTACTAATTCGGTAACTAAAATGACATAGAACTACATAATATGTAAATGTGAAATTGCGTAACGAAGCTGACATTAATAATTTGTCAAAGCAACGTCGAACCAAAATACAATAGGAACATAAGAAAATATTTCTTGGAAAAACAACAACAAAATATATTTATTATTTAGAAATAACATTGTTGAACTCGGCTTGGATGAAATTAAACATAAGAATACTATGTTTAACGAAAGTTTAACGAATAATTGTCATATTTAACTTAATTGCCGCATTATTACAATTGTGTTTACATGTATTTTCCATATACGGAATATCACATAATATGTCATGACATATGTAGTTCTATAACATTATAGTTAGTGCCAGGACTATTGTTTTTAGATATTTCATATTTAGGGCTTTTACCTCACTGTGGATCTTGTCGCACTGGCGATTTGTCTTACTAAAGATTTTGTCATAGTCCTTTTAGTGAGAATTTAGTCGCTGCAGTTTCATTATGGGATGTTATCCGTCTCTCAAAATGAACAATTAAAATTTCTGTGTAACAAGGTGCAAAACAATAAATATTTCCATAATAATTTATTCTTATTTATAGAATATTTAAAAGTCATTAGTCATTGGCAACTCTTTCTGCTTAAATTTTTATACCACAAATAAATTAATTGGTCTAGTTATAAAATTATTATTAATGTTTCAGACAAATTTAATTAATAAATCTACATTAAACAATTTTGGGAATATATTCTAAATATCTACATTTTTATTATGTTCATTATTTAAACATTTAATTTTCTTTAATTATGGTATATTTACGATTTATAACCGATTTAAATTTTTTTTAATTAAAAAAATAAAAATAACTACAATATTTTCGATTTATTTCCAAATTTTAATTTCTGTTTGGCAAATTTAATTAACGCGCACTCATAAAGTATATTGAAATTGAAAATATTGTTATCCTATTAAAAACCTATTAGTTTTCTGTCTAATTAATAATTAAAAATCATTTCATTTTTATATTATTTATCTACGGGAGAGTAGGTAGCTATGTATGAATATGAAATTTATTTTCAAAGTTTAATAAATTTATTTTGTGTTAATGTGTTTTATAATTATTATTGTTATTATTATGGTAAAAAAAATTTCCAATTTATTTTAGAATATTTTTAATTGAATTTTATAAAATAATAATTTATAAAAATTTTTGATTTATATAAAATGAAAATTTAAATTTTATTAAACTTTATCGGTTAAAAAGTGTTGAATGAATAATGAGAGTGTGTACAGTGCAATCAAAAAATAATTGTGCATTTTATTGTTTTTGTCTTAATAGTTCAAGTTGTTTTGGGATAGCACGGACAATATTAAGCAAATCACGAATGTTAATGTTGATTTATGCCATAATAAAGATTTAATTTTTTTACTTAAATTTTATTTAAGGTCGTTGTTTGATGTTACTTCAACGTCGGGTATATCTTCCAAATCTGACACATAAGCGGATTAAACGCACTAGGAAGATATACCAAACATGCATCAGGCAACACCACAACAAACAACATGACAAAGAAAATGGAAAATGTTGGTTAAAGCTAACCTGCTACAAAACTTTTCTTTCTTCTAAAACGTGGACTCAGAGGAATAACTTCTCAGCAATATACTAGGAAACAAGAATTTACAACAAATTTACATTTAATTATCATCATTAATTGTTATAAAAAATAAATAACTTACAAAAAAAAAATATATTTGTCGTGCTATTGATTCTACTTGGAAAAGGATTAGAATATAGCTCGAGCGCAGATAATCAGTCGTTAATTAATTTATTTATGTAGGCATACATGTTTTATTCGGTCACAATTATTATGCTCAAGATTTTAAAATTTAAGATTTTTAATATTTAGCAAAATAAACTTTATTTTAAGTTTATTAATAATTATACTCGTAATAAAGAAGGAGTATAATCCCCTGATTGGGGTTGTTTTGAAAATATAGGCATAAAAAAAATTTAAATTTTGAAGTGGATACTATTTGGAAGCGGAACCAATTAAAAGTATAAACACGATATAAAAGTCCTGCCATATCAAAATTATCATTTTCATCATCATCCACAGCTCAGAGTGAACCTTAACGTCTTTTAAAACTTTCTTCCATTAACTTCAATATTTGACATAAGTTCATTAACCTCAATATTTGATATCACATGACAGTTTTTGACATCCTCTGATTATTCATTCTTACCGTGTATATCTTGCTCATCTTAGTTCTTGCTTATTACCAAATTTTACAATATTTTGCATCCTTAAATTCCTGCTTCTAGTTACTCGTTTGATATTATTTCGGTATTCACCATCGTCATTTGTCTTGGAATCAAAATATTTTTCTCAGAGCTCCTCTTTTGAATACATACATACTTTTATTATTTATTTTTGACACTAATTGTATTGTCATTATCCAGGCCTCGCAGTTATAGGTTAACACCGATTATGACTTTATACATTCTTCAATATCTTTGACTTGCAAAAAGTATTTGTGTGCGTAGAAGCATTTTTGTGAACTCTATTATTAATTGTCAAACCCATGTCATTTTTATTATTTATTATATAAGTCACCTAGATACACATATAAAACGATGTTTACTCCTTAAATCATTGTAATCATTTGTTGTTATACTAGCAAAGTTACCCGACGTTGTTCGGGTAAAATATTACCATAGTTTTAACTGCTTCAAATTTCGTAGAACCACTATTGCCGCTGGTACGTTTAACTCCAAATTGTGAGGATAGAGAAACTCATTTAGAAAACACTCCTAGAAAATTTAGTGCGGTTCGTAACGCACTGGACCATATATGTGAACTGCATTCCAACTTGAGTCGTATATATGGTTTATAGACATTTTAAACGCTTATTCTGGGGAACAAAATACATTTTGCACATACTCAAAAACCTTAAACATATAGCAGCATTTTTGGCAATGTCACAAATATAGGTATTCTACATCATGGCTAAGTCATGGCTAAGTCAAGAATGGCTAAGTCATGGCTGACCCAACTGATCATTATGTAACGTTTAGTATCAGTAATGGGTCATGTGATTTTCGAAGAAAACTGAAGGATGCTAATGGAGTGCTAATGTCTGCAAAACTATGGATAGGATTGAAAATTGATTGGAGAAGATCATTAATGACGATCAAAAATAGGGTAGATAAAAATACAGACCATTGTCGAACACCACCGTTAATTATGATATTTTCTGGATATGAATCCGTCAATTAAGAAACGAATCAGGCAATTCGAGATGAAATTTTCAATCAATTTTATGAAAACAATAATCAGGCTTATGTTTCGGCACTTGGATAAAACTTGGAGCGTTATGCCAGACTCGATCAAGCCTTTTGAAATATTCAGGACTACAGCAGTAGATTCAGTGATGTTGAGTTTCTTGCTATAAGACAAGTCAGTCAATGGAGACGGTCAATCCGTCGGAATCAGACCGTCAATGGAGCGTTGTGATCTAAAGCCATATTGACAAATGTGGTATTATGAATAATATCTTTGAATTCAAAACACTTCATTCGGATTTTAGGGATCGTTTTTATCACCTTTTTTTCGAATAGGATTAACAGTTTTTACTTAGTTAAATCCTTTTTTGAAATATCGTTACGGATGCGTTTTCTTACTTAGATAATCCTTCTCAAAGCAGATTATTAGTTTCAAACAGCTGTTCTTCATAGTGTCCATAATATTGCTGGCGGCATCAATTAGCTAATACCAAAATTATTTTCTATTTATTTCTATTTTGACTGTATAATTTTTTTAAAAAAAATTATGTCCTTGTTCAATTACATATTACGCTTCTTAGATATACATACTTTCTAATATTTCAAAAATATTCCTAACTTATAACAATTCCCACTTAAAATTATTTTCAGAAGATTCCAAGTATTATAAAAGTTTAATTCAATTTATTATTTTCTTTTTGAAGTACACATATTTATGCATATAAAACTCATCCTTACTCTTTGGTTGATTTCTAAAAGGGATTTCAATGTTAGATTTATGATCTTGAAATATTTTTTTTTTTTTTATGATTTTTTTCTTTTGGTTTTTATTTCTGCTGATGAATTTTCTCTTTTGTACAAAAAAAAATTGATATGTCATTGCCATACAAAAGAAAAAAAATTTTCTTTTACTTACTAAAACCTTCGAAGTAATTTTTAACTAACGAAGAAAAAAGGACGAACTTATTTTTGTTACTGAAGTATTAACAGAGAGAGGTGAATAGAGAGAGTGAGATAAAATAAATCTGTTTTATTTTAGTACCTAAGTGGGTTCAAGGTTATTTAAAGAAAACTGAATGATGATTAATTTATTAAATTTTAATAAAAAGAAAAGAAAATATTTTCTTAGAAGTAAAATATTAATATTTATACATGGCAGCAGCCTATATACACTCAGTGATTCCAGATTATTAAATTCTAAAGTAAATTTAAGTACCCTCCAGGCTAAGTGTAGGTACCTATACGATTATTCTAATATTGGGTATTTTTTTAAATTAAATTTCTTTTATTGTGTTTATTTTAATGATTTTGAAATTTTTAATATTAAATTTATTTACAAACACAGAAGTAAAAAAAAAGAAAAATTATTCTCAAATTAATAACATTTGAATTAAAATTTTGATTTTCGGAAATTAAAAAGAAAATTTGTCTATAAATTTTTTGCAAATCCAGTCACTTTTAAAAAACAAACTCTAAAAATATGTCATGTGAAAATTCTGAATAAATAAACTTTGATTTGGTTTCGACTGTTATATTAACATCCCGATAAACAAAAGGTTTATTGATGATGTGAAAGGAAGTGTATTTGGTCCGATACTGTACCTGTAGTACACTTGTGATTTCCTGCACTATAAAATAATATAATTGCGACGATTCCAGATGATATAGCGGTTCCGGCTGTTGCAGAAAAGCTGCAGAGAGCTATAACAAATATCCAAGAATACATAAAAAGATGGAGGCTAAAATTAAATGAACCTATAAGTCAGTACATGTGAATTTCACAAATAAAAAAATTTATCAATAATCAGTATAAATTAAATCGTCAAGAAATACTCCATTAAAATACTGCCAAACATCTTGGTAAAACTCACATCAAAAACAAGAAAGAAGAGTTAAAAATCCGATATAAAAAAACGTACTGGCTCATAGGTTAGAATTCTATCTTGATACTACAAAACATATTTATGCTCTATAAACAATAATACTGAAACCAGTATGGTCATATCGTATCCAGCTATGGAAATGCAGCAAAAAATGTAATAGAGATAATACTCAGGGGTTCCAGAATAAAGTACTAAGAAATATTGCTAACGGGCCCTGGCTTATCAGCAACTCTGATCTACAGAAAGATTTGCAAATAGAATCTGTAGATAAAGAAATTCAGAAATTTGCAAGAAGTCACGAAACAAGCATCCAACATCATGTAAATGTCGACGTAGTCCAGCTTCTGGGCAATATAAATATAGCCAGACGACTCAAAAATGGTAAAACCTTTTAACAGCAATAACCGGTCAAAGGAAAAGTTAGATAGACATCGCTGGATGAAATCGACACTCAAAATTAAAATAAAGTCAAGAAAAAATTGCTCATCATATTGACTAGATTGCAATATAGGAAGGCGGTGCGGCTTAGTAGGGTAAGAATTCCATCCGCAATGTCAAGAAACGAGGCAAGCAATAGTATAGCAATAATCGGTCAAAGAAAAAGTTAGATAGGCATCTCTGTACTTTTGACTCAAAATTAAAATAAAGCCAAGCAAAAATTGCTCATCATATTGACTAGATTGTAATTTAAGAAGGGTGTGGCTTAATAGGATAAGAATCCAATATGCAATTTCAAGCAACGGGGCTCATTGTGTCTACTAAAAACTCCCACCAGCCTACGTATAAAAAAATAATGTCAGTATAAATATTTTGTTGTTGTATTAATTACAAACTTATACTGCCTCAATATTAATCTGAAAATTGTAAATAGGAGTTGTAAATTTGCAAGTCTACTTCGACTGCTTTTTTTTTCCACCAAAACAAATCAACGATAGTTTTTAACTCCAATTTAATACTACATAAGCTTCCACAGACAGATCATTAACCGCCAGAATCCAAAGATTGTGATAGACTGCCGCAATTTCTCAGAGGGAAATGGCAATCCGGTTCTTTATTCGTTTATGCTTGATGCAAGAAGGTCATAGTAACATTCCAGGAATTTGTATCGCAGATAAAATTAACAAAACGCAGGTGGTTTATCTTCCCATTTTTAAAACTATACAAATTAATTAATTAAGTATGTACTATGGTAAAGGTTATCACAGTACAATATATTATAGGGAAACATGCTAGAAAACTGAGCCAGAGGGTGTATCGGCTCAACATTCGTTCATGCTTGGTGCAGTGTTATAATATTGCAGAGAACTGTAAAGAAATGAACTTGCATAATAGATCCTTCCTGAAAGTAGTAGTCTAGAAACTCTTCTATCTCCCTCTAATCTAATACTTCACAAAGAAGCAATCAAAAATTGTCTGATAGATCTGACATAACTGTATGATAATACTGGACAGTAAATCCATCCATAGTTCTTCTATCTAGTCTTGCTAGTATGACCAAAGGCCAAACCGGAAAAAATTTTAAACAAGCTGAACCTATCATATTGGAATATTATGAGCATAAAGTAATATGCATAAAGTTGTTGTTGGCATAGATGAAATTTTAACAGAACGATTGCGACCATAAATGTGATAAGTATCGCATTTGAAATTTAACCGGCGTATAACCTCCGGTCTCTTAACATACTATCGCTAGCAAGGTTAGAAGATATAAGTAAAATGGTTTTGACTTAAAAACATAAATTAAATGTAAATGTACATTGGGCTCAAAAAAACACAGGAGATTAATGGGTATTAAAACTATATAAATTAATTAATTAAGCACTACGGTGGCGTTGTCATGGCTTAAAAAATCAAAATACATCTAGGAGCCCACTTTCTGGATAAACCAGTGTGTATAAAGTTTGTTTACCGATTTATAGTCATAATATTATATTTATATATTTGATAAATTTATAAACAAACTCACCTGAAACATTCGTACGACATCATCTGCCATTTTAGTCCAATTATCTTTATACAGAACATTTAATGACTCTGTAATTGACCACAATTTATCCACAGTTCTGAAATTAGAAAAAACAAACCAAATTTCAAATAAAAAACATTTGAATTTAATAAAAAAAAGGTTAATTAAAATATGGTTTATGTAATTTAAAAATAGAAAATTTTTTTCAAGTTAAATACCTACCTAATTGGAATTTAATAGACATTTTGAATTAGTAATAAGTGGTTGGTTCATAACTTAGATAATATAGCTAAATATAGTTTTATTTTTCATAATTATTTTAAAATTTTAATTAAAATTGCAAATAGCTAAATTAATTAATAACTGAATTGAACTGGCTTAACCTGATAAATAGAAAAAGTGTACATCACTGGACCCATTTTGTAGGTTATATACCGATTATGTTCAAATTTCTGCTCATTCAAAAATTAATGACGAAATTTATGGTGTTACTTGTTTTCGTATCTGATTTAGTTTAATTGAATTAATTGAGGAATAATTCGTCACAATATGAACATTATAGGCGTTTCCGGACCTCACGTACTTGCACTTGATACTCACACTAAACCTGTCAAATCGCACTAAATTTTTTCCGAAAAATTCCGAATAAATTTTAGTGCGTCCGAATCCGCTTTTTTGATTTGATTTGATGAAAATTTTAGTGTAGTCCAATTTGTCTAGTTTAGTTATATGTTAAGTAGCTATGTAATTAAATTACTAATATTCTATAATAATTTTTATTTTTGTGTACATTTGTAAAGACTCAACGTTTAATATAATATAATGTAATAACTAGTATATTATTATTCTATGGATAGTGCTTTATCCATTGCGGATGTTAGCTACTATAACCGTAATTTTTACTTTACCCACTGCACCTGGAAACAAAGAATTATATTATACCAGTGATGTAGATTTTTCAATTACGATATCATTCTTCTTTCGCCTTCCTCGGTTTCATTCAATTTTACTTTCGACAATAATATTCCCGGATACTGTAACTGTATATAATTGTGCTCGAGATGTTCCAGGTGTCTGAATTTGATAAAAACTTTTGTCAGAGAAACTTTAATACTTTCGTACTAATAACTTCGGATCTGACTATTGACTAGAACATTTTAAACCTTTCGCACTAGTTGTTCGAACAACAACTTTTTGATCTTGATTTTGATTTTTGTGACTATGTTGACTTCATAACACAACTACTATTAGAGTTCGATATTGTACTTTATCCTTCAAATAATATGTATTATAACTGTATTAACACAAAATTAATTAAATTATGGGATATTCGATGAAATTTGACTACCAGACATAAGACATTGTAATCGTTAATGTTTGATATAGTGCGAAAGATTAAAAATTTTCTAGCCAAGAGACTCTTTCAATTCAGATCCGAAGTTATTAAATTGCGAAATATCAATGTATTAAATTGCGAAATATCAGTGTAATGTTTAGATCAGCCTTTTCTGAATCATTTTCTGCCACCTCTGGTGTACCACAAGGCAGCCATCTAGGTCCCTTACTATTCATTATCTCAATTAATGATGTCAACAATCTCATTAACAATAGTAACGTGATCATATATGCTGATGATATGAAAATTTATAAAAAAATATCTTCATATAATGATTGTACTGTACTACAGAACGATCTTGATTCGTTTTTTAAGTGGTGCGGCTATAATAATCTTCTCCTTAATATTGATAAATGCGCTGTTATTTCCTTTACTCGTAGATTGATTCCAATAATAACTGATTATACTTTTAATTCTAAACTAATCAATCGAGTTTCTCATTTTAAAGACCTTGGCGTACTTTTTGACGATAAACTCACATTTAAACTTCACTTTAATAGCATAATTAACAAGGCAAATTCTATGTTAGGTTTTATTAAAAGATGGTCTAAGGAATTTGATGATCCATACATTACTAAATATTTATTCACTACTCTTGTTCGCCCTCACCTTGAGTACGCAAGCCCTGTCTGGTCACCTCACTATTCCCCTCATATTAATAGAATTGAATCTATTCAAACAAATTTTTTGCGATATGCTCTACGTAATCTTCCCTGGTCTAACCCAATAATCCTACCTCCATACATAAATCGTCTGAAGCTTCTTCAGATGAACACATTGCAATCAAGAAGGGTTGTTGCAGATATCTTATTCATATCCAAAGTATACAATGGTGAAATTGATTCCAAAATTATAAAAGATCAGATTAACTCGTACATTAACACCAGTATGCGTTTTCGTATAGAACATCTTTTTAATCTTCCTTTCCATAGAACTAATTATGGTAAATTTGAGCCAATTAATAGAATGTTAATGGCAGTTAATCAATACAAAAACAGTGTTGACTTTTCTTTGAACAAAACCAGTTTAAAGAAAACCTTGTTTCACTTGCTTCCTTAGTCCTCCTAATTAATCTTGTTTTTCCGCTACTAATATTAACTAATTTGTAGTATTATAATTAACTTTTAATACTTTTAATAACTTTTCATCTTCTCTTTTTTTTCTGATGAAATTTATTTTATCTAATTTTGTTTTTTGTTTTTTGTTTTTTATAAAAACTATGTTGTATTAAATTTCAAAGTAATTTAAACTTTAAATCATAAATCTTATTTGATACATTGTGTTAATTCAAAATTTTAATAATTAAATTGTATTATATTTTGTAAACTGTTTGAACTAAATAGTAAATGAATAAATAAAATGTTTACATACATGGTCTGCTGTTACCTATACATGGTCTGTTATTACCTATACATATTGTTTTCTATTACCTATACATGGTCTGTCTGTATATATGGTCTGTTACCTATACATGGTCTGTTATGACCTATATATACATGGTTTGTTATTACCTAAGCATGGTATATTTCCACCTACGTAAATTATTCTAATTCGAAAGCCAAACAAAAGTAATTTATGTCATTCATCATTTAAATCACTTCTTATACAAATCATTTCAAATAAAAAGTTATTCCCTGACTATCCATACAAGCAGCTAGGATTCCATTATCATCACAATTATCAAAAAAAAATTATTTCAAACCAGAATTGAAACATTTCAATCGTCTCCATCCGTTGCAATTAAAAGTAATTAAAACTAAATTCTTAAATATTTTGATTTTTAAATTTGAAAATTACTTCAAACATTTTATCGTAAGTCGGGGCTGCTACCTTATGTATAATTTTCACTTCAAACAATAATATACATTTATATAAATTTTAATGCGATTAAAGAACCTTTTAATTAAATAGACAATAAAAAAATTATTATTTTTTTGTTTTTGCATTTTATTTAATTTCCCTATTTTTCACAGTAGTAATTTTTGCCTTTTTATAACTACATTTTCACAAACAAGGGAATATTATAAGATATCCTTGACCTGTTTTTATTATTATTATTATTATTATTTTTTTTTTTTTTATTTCTAACATTATTTTCTTTTTCTTATTTAATTTTTATATTTATTATATTATACTATATTATATTATAACAAACGTATTCCGTCTAAATTTCACGGTCGAAATTCTATTATTCATTTCAAATGTCAAAATATAAGAATAAAATATTATAATATAATACAAAAATAAAAAAATACAGTATTGTAGAATTTTCTTCAAAACAAAAAAAAAAAAAAAGCGAAAATAAAATAGAAAAAAAAATAAAATTGTTATGAAAAATATCATTCTTGTTAAATAAAATTCCCAGGACAATAGGATTAAATTCCTAAAGAGATTTTATTTTTTTATTTTCTAGTTTCAGTTTTTTAAATTTATTTTATAAAATTTTCCCTTAAAAAAAAAAAATAACATAGAAACAAAACCACGTTATAAATGTCCTTTTTTTTGTACAAAAAAAAAATAAAATAAAAATAAACTGCGAATAAATAACAACAAATCCTATTGTTCTGGAACTGAAAATCGTTCTGATGTGATTTATAAAAAAAAAAACAAGTTTCATTTTTCATATTATATGTTGGTGTGTATGAATGTTTGTACATGTTGCATATTTGCATTTTTGTTTTTCTGCTTCTATACTCTCTACCATATTCAAAATGTCCTTCTTAATACTTTATTCCGTTATTTTGTAATTTATTGACTATATGTACGGTTAGAGTTTAGATTTAACTGTGACAGTTGAATGCAATTTTTTTTTTTTTTTTTTTTTTTACTTTTATTATATTCTGTTTTTGCATATGAAATTATTTTTTTTTTTTTTTTTTGCTATATTATGTTCTTTTTTCATGTAATAATTTATCATTTCCGGTGCGATGCTTTATTCTCAAATATCACTTCATTGCATTTTACCTATTACATAGAATAAAAAAAAAAAAAGAACACTACGCAACTATACGTATATAAAAATATAGATTTCACGATTTAAATTGCAAATTTTTTTTTATTTTGCAATGTGTGTGTGTGTGTTTGAAGTTTACATAAAGTGAATTTTTGTCCTATATAATATACACATTATTGTTTAAACAAAGCTTCAGCTTAGACTGTATAGTAGAATATACTTGCAATACACTTGCAAAGTTTTATTTTACAATTTTTTTAATAACACTTTCATTATCCTCTTAGTTTAAGTGGTAGGTAGGTAGGTAGGTAGGTAGGTAGCTAGGTAACGATTTTTATTTATTTATTTTTTTTTTTTACATTTTGATGTTGCATGTTGTATTCTACGTGTTTTCTTGTGATGCATACAATTACTGACTGTTTTGTGATGTGACCTTTATTCACCGGCAGAGAGAAAAAAAAATAGAAAATAAAAATTATGCAAATTTCAAAGTGTTGGTAGTCCATGAGCTAGTTTATGGTTAGTATTTCAAGTTGTTATTTAGGTATACATTAGATGTACAATGATGGTTTGATATGCCCATAGGGCAATCACAATTTGATATAAATTCAAAATTGTTTATCTATATAAAATGATGAAGGAGAGGTAGTAAAAGAGATTGAGATAAAAAATAAAGTGGAATTTAAAGAGAAAAACTAAATAAAAATAATTTAAAGAATTCAATGAGTACAGAATAACTTGTCAATACATCAGGCTAAAGAATTGATTAAAATTAAAGCAAACTGATTTAATATTTTAAGATTGATGAATACAAAAATGTATGTGTGTTATCATATTAATTTAACGATTAAATAAATTACACTATAGGTATTAAGACAGTAAGCTTATCAGCTCATTAGACCCCCACATAAAAAACTTTTCGTAAAGATCTTGGTATACAGTCAAACGAGATTCAAGCCTAAAGCCATTTGAACATAATAAGGATTGTTTGTTTGGTGATTGGGAACATCCTAGAACAGGTTCAAGTTGATTCAATTTTTTATCGTAAAACTATGTTTTCTTTTCTTTTTTTTTTTTTGTAAACTGTTGACAGGACCTTAGGTAAAAATACCTTTTCATGCTTAATTAAATACGGTACTGCAATTTTACACTACAATATCCATGCCCGAATTAACCTCTTCGTAGGTCCTACGCACTTTTACCTTTAACCCTATCGAATAGTTTTTTGCCAGTATCCCTAATGAAGTCAGCTGTGGTTTATTTTTAAAATGCGTTAATTTAATTCCAAAGTGTTTTTGTTTAACAACACTTTATTTAAATAACAAAGTTTAGTTTCATTCCATATTGGCTTTTTTTTTTTTTTTTTTTTTTTATATTATAGCCAAAACTTAGGTTTTGAACCTTTTAGCACTTGCCTACCGTTGACCATTTGAAAAAGGAAAGGAAAGAAAAAGGAAGAAGAAAAGTTTTGTGGGAGAGAGCGAACAATGTTGTTAATATTCGTCTTAAATCTCTGTAAATCATAAATAAAAAATCCTTCTCTCATTGGGAATGCTTCGATTGGGACGCGATTCCACAATCGAGATGTTCTTACTATAAAAGAATTTCCATAGCCGGACTTAAACCATCTCGGAATTTCCACTGTGAAAGGGTGTGCACTTGATGCCTCTCGTGTTATGCGACAGAATTGCTTGAGAGGAGGAAGAAGTGACTTTAGTTCCTCGGAACAAGTGCCAACACCAAGTAGATATCTATAAAATAGAGAAAGTGCTCCAACAATACGACGATGACCAAGTGGTATAAGGGATGAGGTCACATTTATGTCGCCTATAAGACGAATGGCGCGGTTTTGAACTTTGTCCAAAAAATTTAAAGCAGCTTTTGGTGCACCTGCCCATAAATGTGAGTTATACTCGAGCTTGGGTCGTATATATGCTTTATAAATTTTTAAGAGGTCTCGAGATGAAAAATAACCTATTGCAGCGACTTAAAGAGCCCAAACATTTGGCGGCGCTTTTCGCAATATCGAAAATATGCTCATTCCAGTGCATATTTTGATTCACTCGCATCCCGAGAATGTTCAAGTCTTTGAGTCGCTGAATAACTTCATTTTGAAGCCGGAGAATTGGTTCGAATGTTGTTAGCTTGTTACTAACAAGACAGCTTTGAATTTTTGAAGTGTTAAGCTCGACTCTGTTTGCTCTACCCCAGTCGACAATTTTGGCTAGGTCGTGATTGAGTGCACCAGCCATCATTGTTCTTTTGGAGTTGACTGCTGAAGCTGTAGCATTATTTGTTTTAAGAAAATCATATGATGCTACTACAGTGCTGTCATCAGCAAAACTATGCTGGATTGGATTGAAAGTAAATTTGAGAAGGTCATTAATGAAAATGAGAAATAGGGTGGGTGAAAGGACGGAGCCTTGTGGAACACCAGCATTGATTTGAAGTTGGTCGGAAAAACTACCGTCAACTGAAACTATGACAGATCGGTTTAAGAGAAAGCTTTCAATCCATTTAGAAAAGGTTGAACCAAGGCCTATAGCGTTGCATTTTGCTATAAGAGCAGAATGCCAGACTCGATCAAAAGCCTTAGATATATCTAGAGTTACAACAGCAGCTTCACCAGATTGATGAAGACTGGTGTTAAGCTTTTCGCAGAGGCATGTCATGAGATCACCGGTGGAACGCTGAGCTCGAAAGCCGTATTGACTATCATGAATTATACCTCTACTATCAAGATATTTCTTCAACTTTTGATTGATTAAGATTTCCATCGTTTTGGAAATAATGGAAGTAATAGCTATGGGCCTATAGTTCGAAGGAATGCTTTTGTCACCTTTTTTAGGAATAGGATAAACTTGGGCAACTTTCCAATAGGACGGGTAAGTTCCTGAAGAAAAGGACAAATAGAATAAGTTGCGCAGAGGTTTAGAAATGGCGAAGGCAATGTGTCGCAGCACAATCGCAGGTATACCATCGGGACAGGTAGATTTTTTTATATCAAGATTCTTCAAGACTTTTACTACAGCTCTTGTTCTGAAGTATACCCTTCCAAGCGAAGAGTTAACAACAGGGATTGTTGGCGGATTTTGGGCTGTATTAGGAAGTGTGGAATTGGCTGCAAATAATTTTGCAAAAAGGTTAGCTTTTCCAACAGAAAATATTTTATGAATGGTTAGCTTTTCCAACGGCTTATTTTATGAATGTTATTTTGTGAATATGATATTGGTGCCTTTATTTCGTTTTATAACCCTTTTTCTACTACGACCGAAATTACATGAAAGCGAAATCTTTAACAAAAAAGCTGAACAATTTTGAAACAGCATTGATGTGTGTTATTTGGAATGATTTATTACAAAAAATATTGATATTGTCAATAAAGCTCTGCAGGAGACTGGCATAGAATTATGCACTATTGTAAAATTATTTGATACTCTCATAGCTTACTCTCATGATATTCGTTTAGAGTTTGATAAATTTGAAACCATGGCAAAAAAGCTTACATCCTCCGAATATAAAGAATATACACAACGTAAACGAACACGAAATAGATTTTTTGATGAAGTTTTTGACAACACAGATCCTAGTTTGAGGCTAAGTGCAAGTGACAAATTTCGTATAGAATCTTTTTATATAATAGTAGATAGACTTATCATTGATAAATGCGTAAGCGACTTGGAGCATATCAAATGTTATATGAAAGGTTTAATTTTTTGGTGGACAAAAGTTTAACAAATAATGAAATAGTTTCGAAACCAAACCAGTTAGTACAAATATATTCTTCAGATGTTGAAGATGCGTTTGTTGACGAGTTTTTATTATTTTCACGAATGTATGGGGAAAAAAAAATCAGTGAAGGAAATGATAATTGCACAAATAAATGATAAACTAGTTAGTTACCAGTTTTCCTAATGTAAATATTGTGTTAAGAATTTATTTATCGATATTTGGAACGAATGCGGAAGGGGAGCGGAGCTTGTCAAAGCTTAAAAGAATAAAAAATTGCCTCCGATCAGCTATGGGAAAGGAACGATTATCATCTCTTATGCTTTTATCAATTGAAAGTGATTTAATCGCCAATAAAAAATGTAGGAAGGTTAGTTTAGGTAATAATTAAATAAATTGTTTACTAAATTAATGATTTTTTTTTGGTTTTTTGAAAATAAATTTTGAATTATTTTGGATTAAGCGAAGTTTTTCTTTTCATGCTTTGATTGAATGTTTATTATATAAATTTTTTCGTAAATAATAATATGCATACATTTTCGTAGGCCATTTACAGTTCGTAGGCCCTAGGCACTGTGCCTATTGTGCCTATGGGATAATGCGGGTGTGACAATATCTACAATATTTCGAGTATTTATTTAACAAATTACCGTTTTTGGTTGAACGGCTGGGTAAACAAGTTGAATTGCTTTATATGGAGCGGAAATAATCCTAAAAAAATTCAGCAGGTTTCATTGCATCCTTAAATATGCTCTGTGTATGATGTTGTTTACACACTGGAGAAATTATCTATCCACATTTCTTTGAAAACTATATTGGAGCTAATTGTACAGTAAATGGTGCTTGTAACAAATCCATAATCAATGTGTTATTGATCAAATAAGGCCTGAATTATTCGAAAAAGTTGTCCAAAATTGGTTTGATGTAATGCGGTTCCTATGTCGTGGTGAACGTTATGCCGGAAAATATTTTGTCAAATTAAATGTCATCAAATTATCTTATAATTAAAGCAAAAATTTTTTCAACCCAAATTTAAATGTGTTTTATTTCAATTTAAAGTTATATTATTTTAAAACAAACACCCATAACTACGGATAATGTAGAAGCTTTTTTAAGCTATATTTTTTATTAATTTAATAGCAAAAATATATCTTATTAAGCAAATATGTTCTGAAAAACAATTCTGCCAGACAAGAAAAATGAAATCTAAATTTTCAATTTAAAATTAAGGGGATTGCAAAGTGGAAAGCTAGAATTGTATTGGACCGTATTTCTACTTAGATCGTAAACATTGTTGAATACTCAATATCATAGTAGAAATGAACTGAATTACAGTAGAAATGAACTGGTTTCAAAATCATCCACTATGCAATAATTTTCTATAGCCGTTAATAAAAAGATTGATAGTTTTCTATTAAATAGAGCTCAGTGTAAAGATCTTTCGATATATATTTTTGAATAATTTTAACTACTCTCTTTTTTTTCCCCTCTGTAAAATCGTGCTTGGTAGACGAATAAATAAATAAATAAATTTTACTATAGTAATTTATACATTAACTAATTCACTCTGATGGGTCTCTTGTAAGTACTCAAAATCCGATCAAAGTCTAAGTACATAATAATAAATTATACAATATAATATAATTAATATACCTAATACTTTAATGCAATCTAAAAAATTAAAACAAAAAACAATAAAATAAATAAAATAATGCAACAAAATAATTTTCTTCAATCATTATCATTTTATTATCATCATTAACAACTACTACATACTAAAATATTTGATATTCATTTGAGACATAATATATTTTAATAAAATATAAAAGAATTTATAAAGTTACAAAAGATATATCAATTAAATGCAAGTAGATAAGAAAAAAAAAAAACAAATATCATCATCATTATTCATTATTTCATTCTTATTAAATTATCATATTTGAAAAATTTTACAGTTTTCATAATACTCTCACATAATTTGATAAAATTTTTTTTATTATTTAACACCCTACACTCTCTCTATAAAAAAATCATTATCAAAATAAATGTATATGTTTGTGTATGAAATTATCACATATAAAATTTACATAACATTTTAATAAATCTTCTTTTAATTTAATATCACCTTCTGAAATTTTAAAAAACGTGTTACTCTTCGTACTCTGTTTCTGTAACTAGTTAAAAGTTAGGTATCTAAACTTATATAAAGTTATCCTTTTTTTCTGTGCATTCATATAAAACAATTTTATTATTATATACATAAGAATAATCCTTACTGTATCCTATTATATATGATTTTTATCTACTCTTTGTTTATATTGTTTTTTTTTTTTTTTGTTATTATTATTGTTTTGGTTTTCTTAACTCCTCTTGTAATGATATAGCAGTGATGTTAATGTGAAGCATAATGCAACGTAATTGAAAATAATTTGACACAATTTTTTTTTGTTGTTATTTTTTATTTTTTTGATTTTCTTTTGCGTATAGTTTGTTTTTTCTTATAGTACAACTTTATTTTCTTTTTTCTGCATTTATTATTATATTTCTCTTTCTTATTTATAATATTCCAATATAATATCTTTCTCTTTTCCTTGATATTATTTATTTGTTGTATGTCGGTAATAAGTTTTTTTTTTTGATTTTATTTTTTTTAGTTTATAAAGAAAAAAATAATTTTTAAAGAAATGGAAAATTCCATGACATTTCTAATGATAAAAGATTAACAGTAGCAGCGAATAATACTGTTAAATTTCATAGTTGGAAAATTTAAAGGAAGTTTATTAGAAGTATGTATATAAAAAAAATTTAATTTAGTTTTTTCTTGTCAATAAGTTTTGTAATTTGTATGTTTTTTTTTTGATATTTTTGGGTATCCAATCTTAATTTGTTGGAAAATGGTAAGATGTACATGTATAGGTATAGCATGAGTATTATAATAGTAATACACAAAAACATCTTCTGAAAAAAATTAGTTATATTTAACTGTGTACATATTATATGGTTTTATTTACGTATATTTGATATATATATGTATATATAGGTGTAGGAAACTTTGGTTGTATTAGCACTACTAGACTCATCGGAGGGATGTGAAGGTTGATGATTATGCCTAGATATCACCAAATGAAATATTTATAATAAAAATAAGTCTCAACCACACAACATTTTGAAATATTATATCTATATAACGGGTCGCCACGCTACATTATAACTAGCTTTCTTATTTTATATTTAAAACAATTTGTTCTTTAAGACCATAATTTTACCCTCCAAAATTTATACGAATTATCTGCATACGAAAATATGATATAAACATACATAGCTACATACCTAAATAATAATAAAATATCATAAATTCAGTATATTAAATAACAATCATTCACCATTCACCATGCACCATGCACCATGCACCATGCACCATGCACCATGCACCATGCACCATGCACCATGCACCATGCACCATGCACCATGCACCATGCACCATGCACCATGCACCATGTACCATGCACCATGCACCATGCACCATGCACCATGCACCATGCACCATGTACCATGCACCATGTACTATGCACCATGCAACATATATAATGTACCATACGAGACTTCTTAGTTAAAATATCAGTTAAGTCAGTGTAATTTAATTTTATTTAATTTAGCTTTCTTATTTCGACATAAATATCCAGTGAAAGTTTGGTACCTTTTTCTTGATGTATTTAATTGTTTCACAATAACACTTAAAATAAATAATAATCTTACATAATTATAATCTTATAAATAATAATAAAATATCATAAATTCAGTATATCAAATAACTACCATGTATATTATAATGGTACTACTGTATGTATTGAAGTTAATATGAACTTAAACATACAATAATAAAGTTAATAATAGAATCACAAAATCTAGAAAAAATTCTAAAGATAATAGTAATAAAAGAATAAAATATAATAGCAGTTATGCATTAAAAATCGTGAATATTGTTTACGGAATACCGCTTTGCTTGATTTTTTCGCAAAATTTCGTTGAAAATCGTATTTCTATTACAATTTTACTATTTTAATTTTTGAAGAAATTAAAATATTCAACAATCCATTTTTGATAGCCCTATGCTACCACGCGGAGTAATAGGAGAAAAAAAAAAAAAAAAAACAAAAAAAAACATACATAAATACATATTTATAAATGATTGATAAATAAAAATAGGCAATATTAACAAAATCAAAAAATATATTTTTTGCCGAAAATTTATAAATTAACCTCATTTGTGGTATCTATACTTTTAAATCTATAGGTACCTTAAAACAAATAAAAGTTCATATAAATAAATAATGCACGTGAATAAATCCATTGTAGATAGTAATATTGTGTTTACATTTTTTTATTTTTCTTATTTTGAACCTTTGATTTGAAAAAAATATTGAAATATATCTACATGGATGGACTGAATGTTGTTGTAATTATTTTTGTTTTGTTTTTTCTTAACAAAATTATAATTAACTCTTCTTTGCTCTTTTTAATTTTTATTTTCGTTGTATGTTCTTACTTTCCCGTACGCATTTAAGTTAAAAAAAAATAGAAAAATATTCAGATGAAACTGTTTGTTATTATAATATTATGTTCTTTGATATCATCTAACTAACATTGAACAAAAATGTTAGAATTTATATGAAAATACAAAAAAAAAATTATCTGTGAGGTATAAATATTAGTTCAAAAATGCCACATCAGTGTTATTTAAAAAAAAATTAAAAAAAAAAAAATATGTCTAAAAATATTCTTTATTGAAATTAAAGTTTTTTAAATATTTTAAATATTATTAAAATTTATAATTTAAAAAAAGTTATGCAATTTATTGTTCCAATAATAATAATCTAATAATAGTTTTTAAATTTTAGACATATTATGGAAATTCTAGACATATTATGGCTTAATTTTGTGAAATCAATCAAATTCGACAGATTATTATTGTTACAAAATTGTCAAATCTTAGATCTCTGATTAGGGTGTTGTACAGAAATTTTAGTAAACAGTTTAGCAATTTGTTAATACGAGATTGCAATTTCAGACAACTATACGTTGATAATACAACAACAATGTTCGCATATTATTTCATAATTATTTCGTAATCAGCAAATAAATACAAAATTACGTTATTATGATTTAAAAATTAATTCTTAATCATTGCAATAATATATAAAATATGTACTTATACACGAATGTACAGCTTCGACTAATTAAAGATTGTAGAAAGAAAAATATCCCTTTGAACAGTAGGAACAATTTGAATAGATTTATTAATATTACTCTTGAGCTTTTGTAGATTGTACTTAGGTATATTTTTGCATTGGGCAAACACTTTTGTTGGAATATGGTTCCACAATCGTGAAAATTAGGCTACAAACGAATTTCCATAGCCAGTTTTGAGCCACCTTAGAATTTGCACTGAGTGGGGTGGGCACTTGATGCCTCTCTTGTTCCGCGCCGGATTTAATTTCATCTGAACAATTGCCTAAGCCTACGAGATACCTATAAAATAGGAAAGGGAAATAGGGAAATTTTACAAATTAAATGTGTACTAATGATAAAAATCTATCTCTGCACTTCAAGGCAGTGCAAAAAAACTAAGAAACAAATGAAATATCAAGACAATAGAATATTTTAATGTACGCCAAACAACTCATAAAACATCAAATTAAAAAAGGATAATGCCAGTATTTTACAAAATAACACAGGATGTAACTAAAAAACTGTATTCAAGGCTGTTAGAGTTATTTTTAACAAATTTAAGGAATTAGAATTAAGTAATATACTTAAGTTGAAAATTTTATAAAAGGTATTTAATGAATAAAGACGAATTCTACAATTTGAGTTATTTCGTTTAATTAAATATTGATTTTCTTTTTTTGCTAAGTCTATATGTATGTTAATAGATACTGTTACTGAAACAGGAATTCTAAGATATTTTTCAATTATAAAATCATATTTTCAATGTAGGTACTAAGCAAAATTATGTTCCAATACCACAAATAAAAATTCATTCTATTTCTTAGAATTTATAGCTACTGAGTTTGAACATTTAAAAATAAAAATAAAATAATGATATAAAGAAATATTTCGTTATTTTTAATAGGAATACGGAAATTAAATAATGTCAAATGCAAAATAATGAAAAAGCGTTTGTTAAAATTCATATGAAAACATCCTACACATATTATTCAATTTTATTATTAATTTTATTATGTAAATATTATAATTATATAACATTAATTAAACGTTATAGCTATATTTAGATAAAGAAGTAAATAACCTTCTGAAATCAATCAATATAATTGGAAATAATTTAAAATTTATAATAATTATTGGGAATCAAAAATTAACCTAAATAAATTATTTTTATTTGGTCGGTTTACTTGGACTCAGTAAAAAAATGTATGTACAAAATTTGAATTGAAAAAAAAAAAAAAATTGGTATACAAAAAGCTGTACATATAACTTATTAATTTTTCAATGTTGTATGAAGAAAAAAAACCGTATTACAAAACAAAGCTGCAGTCTTATTCTTTTGCAACGCTGTCATTTTTGTACATACCTACCTCATTTTCATGGCAATAAATTCTGTAGATTGGAAAAAACAAAATTGCAGCAGTTACAATTATTATGATTTTTTTTTTTAATTGAATATTAATCTTTCAGGTTAAAAATTTTGTACTGCAATCTTAGCAAATGGTTACAATTTAAGCGTGTTGCGTTTTAGCGATAAGCATTTTGCTCGCGCGCGTGTTTATTTTAGTTAATATAATATTATGTAGTTGTGATAAAGATTAGCAAATTTTTGCTTGGATTAGTGTGAGCGAGTATGAGCGTGTTGCGTGTATATTAAATCAATTTGAATACACGCGCGTGCTAAAATATGTTTTTCAATATCAATTCATATTTCAAAGTGAGTTTTTGTTTTTTTACATTTTTTTATTCAAATCTATTTAACCCCTTAGCGGCTACTTCAAATTTTAAATTATTGCAATTCGCTTTATTTAACATTATAAATAATAATTATAGAAATTTTTTTTGAAATTTACATAAGAGTCGCAGTAGAGCTAAAACAGTGTTCGTGTGACTGATTTTACAACAGTGGTTCAGGGTTAAAAAAAATATGACCAAAATGAACAATTAAATTTTATTAAGTAAAGATTTTAAGTGGAAGAAGTTATGCGAAGTTTAATCAAAAGAGTACAGTAGTTCAGCCAACTTTTCTTGTATTCCGTTATGTTGAAATCAAGTGCTTCAAAAGCCATTTAATAATACTCATGAAAACTTTCTTCATTATTTCTCATTTCGACATATAAATGTGAACTATTTTTTTCTTTTTTAAATCATTTTCTGTATTTTGAAAAGTAAATTTTCGAACAAGAATACCATGTGAATTCAAAGACAATTCTATTTTTATCATTTTGAGGTCATGACCACCGAAAATAGAACTTGAAAATCTGATGATATTCAAAATTTAATTTCAAATAAAAATATTGTAAATATATTATGATTTATGAATGTTTAGATGCTTGTAAACGTTTAAAATTATAACCGTAAAAATATTCTTACACGCTACACGATACTCTTTCTAACACGCATTTAATCGTAACCAACGCCTTAAGATATTTTAGAGAGATTATAAACGAAATGTACAGTAGCCTTCAATAGTTTTACCGCCAATATTAAACAAAATATTAAAAGGACAATTTTCAGTGTCTATTTTGACATTGTAGAAAAAAAGTGGCTTCACTATATTTGAACCTACAACAAAAATTTCATTCATGAGGCAGCAATTCAATTCTGACCAAATTTTTAAGCTTGATTTCGTCAATAGAATTATTATCCTGCCTTTTTAAAAAGTATTTTTACACAATGCAATTAATAAACTCTACTTCCAAATATGTACGTACTTAATTAAACACGAAAAGGTTATCTACCTAAGTTACTGTCAAGAACATTAAAAAAAAAACAAATTCCTGCATTCAAGTTTTCTAGTGTTATTGATTTTTTACTTCTAATGCAATTTATTTGGAAGAT
This sequence comes from Argyra leucocephala, assembly GCA_963942445.1. Taxonomy (NCBI): domain Eukaryota; kingdom Metazoa; phylum Arthropoda; class Insecta; order Diptera; family Dolichopodidae; genus Argyra; species Argyra leucocephala. The sequence goes on from OZ012681.1 coordinate 126,431,534, forward strand.
AAATCTGATAGTCACGCTTTGCTTTCACTGCTGAATTTAACTATTAAACAAGAACATTGGCTTTAATGAAGATTTCGTTTTTAGATGCAGTAGGATTGTGTGAGGTTTATGCAGAAGGATTTTAAGCTATTTTTTATTAGGAACGTATTACTTTTATCTTACTATACTAAATTATCTTACAATACAACTTTAGCCCAATAGAATTTTTGTTTATAGTTGGGTACAGTCGATTAGTTTTATTTCCAAATATATAAAACTGGGTCTCAACAAGCAATATTAGTCTTGGTTTTTTATTTCAAAATAACAATATTAACTTTCATTTTAAAAATATAGCAAACATAATAAAAAACCAACCATAATTTTTAATAATTTTCCGCTGATTAATTTATTAAAACTGATAATAAAGCCAATAGCCCTGGTATAGCTACTGCTTATTAATTTTATTATAATTTCAATTTTAATTTAATCTTATAATAACAATACTAACAGTAAAACTGCAAACTACCAACATTTTAATTTTATACTGAAAATATGTCATATACATTTCAAAGCATTCTTGATTAAATTTCATAAAAAATGCTGTATTCAAAAAGCATGTGAGGTAATGATCAACCATCACGTTACATCTTTTTCATGTACAATAATTTGTATACAGTCTGTTGTTGTACAGTATTTTGTATTAGAGGTTGTTTTAATACAATATTTTGTGTATAGAATTACGTAGTTTTTTATGTCGTACCATTGAGTAAATATATTGTATATAGAGAGTCAAAGCTAGAACAAAAGTGTAAACCAAGTTTTGCGATCGAGTTATACTTAGAAGAGTAAGAAAAACATCAAATTAATAAGAAAAAATTCACAGGGTACTAGACCAGGTCGAAAAACCAATAAAGCATTTTTCTGCTTCATCGGGGCTCGAACTTTGGACCTTTCGGTTGAAAGACAAGCCACGCTCTACTTACTCCACCACCCAGCGTGTTTGTTTAAAAGTGTTATTTGTGTAGAAATATTTCATATCAATGCAGTAAAATATATTTTGACATTATCATACCAAAATATAGTGTCCATATATATATAAATAGTTGTTATTTGTTTTTATATTTTAGTTGAAATGAAGAATAAAAACTTTTAATGTACATATAAAATAAATGTGCTAATTTCTCAAAATTTCAAAAATTGGTTTACACTTTTGTTCTAGCTTTGACTCTCTATATATACAAAATATTTACTTATTGGTCGTACCCAACCCGGATTATTTTCAGACAATTGGTTTTGTCTTTGGAGTACTATTCTGAGTTGCTAAGAGGACTTATGAAGTCCAAAAATAATTGTACAGTTGTGATGCTGAATTTCTATAATTATTGTTAATTCGGAAAATTTTATTGCATTACCTGTTAAATTATATCTACTTAGATACCTACTTATCACTTACTTTTATAATTTTACAACCTCTTCTTTTTATTAATTTGTTTTTTAAATTTTTTAATTATACTTAACACACGACACTTGATTAATAATTAAATTGTACTCATTCTTTTTATCTCATACTACTTCAAGACAACTTCACTTTCTGAATATTTTATTACAAATTTTTGTATAAATTTAATGAATTAAAATTTAAAAGAAAATAATAATTACATTTTGTCAGAAAAAATAAGTAGTTAAGAATTCACAAAATATAAAATTATTATGACAAATGATTTTAATTTTTTGAAAGTTCCTTATTTTACTAATTTAAAAACATTTGAAAAATAAGAAATGAACTTTTTTTTAAAAAAAAAAACTTAATGATATTGTTGTCAGCGATGTCATGAATTATTTTTATTATTTTTAAGAAATTATTATCATTTCTTGTGTATCATAAAATTAATTTACCAAAACAAAAACAAAATATGAAGAAAATTAAAACCGAAAAAAAAATTGAGGATTCAAGGATTTCTAGGATTAAAGTGAGATGGTTATGTGAAATAAAATAGAAAAAACAAAAACAAATTTTTAAAATAAACAAAAATTTTCATTATTATCTCCTGGGATTGTGATATATGAATATTGTGGTATTGTATATGAGATAATCAACAACAATAAAGCAAGTAGAGGATAATGATAAAAAAAATGTCCGTGAATATGATGCATATAAGTGTTAAACTCTGTAATATTATTTTGGGAATAATACGAAATCCCCAACACAAAAATCCGCAAGACAGAAAATCCCCAGATTTTTAAAAAGCCGTAAAATAAAAGTCCATAAACACAAAACACAAAATCAAAAAACATAAATTTGTTAAGCCTGCAGAAGCTTCTATCATTAAAAATTGTAATTTTTTGACTTTTGTGCTAAATCTTGCTACCTATATTTTATTACCGTCGTGGAAAATAGGGTTTCAATAAATTGATGTCGACATTTTTGAAGTTACCACGTTTGAAAATATAATTTTAAACCTTTGGACATACTGTACCATATTGTTTAGACGTACCGTATAAAAATATCACATAAGTAATATTTTTCTATTCCGTTAAGCGCAAACGTAACAGTTTTAAATTGACATGATAACAAAGAAACTTTCCAATACTAACAAAATAGTAAAATTTTCTCTTACCCATCTTACAGAATCATCCGAAAATGTATATTCAGGTTGTTAGTACGTTTTTTTTGTTTTTTTATGTTAAATCTTTATTTAAGTGTCGGTAGAACATTAAAAAGAAAAATGTGGATAATACCATTGACATGGTTTGTGTCTAAGAAAAAATATTTTTTTAACGCATGACCTAGTATCATTGTCATATGGCCTACTTTTATTTTTTTAAATTTTCTTAGCGTTTGTGTTTTTAATATTTATATATTTTTTTTATTTTTATAATGACGACTTACAAAATAAGAAGAAAAATTATTTGTTAAAACATTATTGTAAATATAATGATTTTTAGCATAGACCTAATTATATGAACTTATAACTCCCTCTCGGTCTTTTTTAATATCTCTGAGTTGTTGTTAGTACTTCTTTTTTTATTTTTTGATGCTAAATCTTTATTTAACTACATTTTTCTATTATAGAGGTGTCGGCAGAACATTAAATAGAAAAATGTGAATATACCATAATTGACATGGTTTGTGTCTAAGAAAAAATATTTTTTTTATATTCATGACCTACTATCATAGTCATATGACCTACTTTTATTTTTTAAAATTTTCTTAGCGTTTGTGTTTTTAATATATATTTTTTTTCTTTTTATAATGACGACTTGCAAAATAAGAAGAAAAATTATTTGTTAAAACATTTGTAAAGAAAAGTCAAATAAAAAAAATAGTTAATTAAAAAAACATGTTTTTAACACATTAAGTCTCCAGTAGTATAGGGTGTCTGTGTTAAGTAATTTTTTTTTTGTATAAATTTTTGTTTTTATTAGCCGCAAAATTTATATTGTTTATATTAAAGCTTGAAGTGCAACGACTAAGGTTTGAATTTTCTGCAAGCCTATAGACATGGCTTAGTTATTTTGTTATTTGACAAACCCCACTACCTACCACTAAGCCCTTACTAATCAGAACGTTGCGGGTATGAATTATTGGTTTTTGTCAGGGAAATGGCTGATGGTTGGAAAGTATTACCTGGATGAGGCTACAATAATATAATGACTAGAGTGTTACAGAGAAGAGACTAAAGTGATTATAATATTACAATTACTTGAATTAAAAGAATTCAATATTATGATGATAAAAAACACATTCTCTATTTGAGAATACTAAATATTGTACTCAAGTGGGATAAAAAAAAAAAAGAATAATAATTGAAAGGATCAGTTAATTTTATAAAAATAAAAACAACTGTAACAAAACCGAAACAAGGATTCAATTTTTTTTTCTGTAGTAATTTTCATAGGTATGTAAAATGTTTCTAATTTTTTAACCCTTGAATATGTCGGAAATTTTTTATTAAGTTGATTTTCCTTTTGTTGTATTTTGATTTTATTATTTTATTTTGCTTTTATATGGTATATTTTTTTTTGCAATTTTTCATTTTTGTGTTTCGTAATTAAAGTTCTTGTAAATTTTATTATCTCTAGTGTAGATATAAAAATGAAATAAAATGAAAAATGTATTTAAGTGTTTTTGGGTTCTCATTATCATATTATTATGCATAATAAACGAGTGATATATTTTTGAAAGGTATTACAAAATTGAATTTTAGTTTAGAATAACTTGGAAGATTCTGCTTGAAAATTATTTAATTTAAAATATTTACTATTTTTACTACTATTTAAAATTAAATTCAATTGAAATCGATATTAATTACTAGCATAACACAATTTTAGATTTAGATTACATTTTAGATTTTTATTTAATTTATTATAATAAAATACAATACTTAAAATATACATTTACTAAATAAAAAATAATGAAGCATATTATTATGATGGAAATTAATTGATTGTAATGAATTTAAATACAATGCCAAATTGGTTACCATGGTTACAAGTGGCATACATAAATTGTCCTGATTACACAAATAAGTATACCAACGTTAAATTATAAATAAATAAATTGTTTTTCATCATTTCAATTTACTGTTGGCACTAGCAATATAATCGATATATCTTAGACAACAACCGCATAATATGTAATAATTTATTTGAAAAGAAAAATTTTAATTTGATTTTGATGGGAAAACAAAAAAACTCTCTACCTTGGTTAGTTGTTGCCAATAAATTTTTTTAAATGTGTATAAATATTGTTTATATGTTTATATGTGTATAAATGAGGTGAAATTTTAAATTTTTGCAAAAATATTTACTTTCGCTACGTCTCCTTTTAAATATCTATCATTTATAAGATTAATCATTTAAAATCGGTTATGAATAAAGGTAAATATATTATTGTATCGTACTTTTCCCAATTTACAGATTAAATATATTGATATGGTTTATCATTCCCATTTTCGTCCAAATGTACTGTGATATCAGTATAGTGATATTTTGTCTAGTTCATTAGTATATAATAAGTATAGTTATATTTGATATTAGAATTTGTAACTATGTGAAGAAAAAATTCAGTATCACTGGTGTTCGCAATACCAGATAGAGACATTCACTGGTGGTATATTGTTAACCAATGTGATTAAGTTTGTTTTACTAACTTAATTCAAATAATTTTGATGGATTTAAGTTGTTACTCTTTGGAACTAGACTGTTATTTATTTAATTCACAAATTATTTACCATTATATTAAAATGTTTTATCTACAGCAAACAGCATATTCGATTAATGACTTCATACTAAGTATTAAATTAGATTTATCCGAGTGGATTATACCGGTTAGATTATACCGGATGGATATGTATCCTCTCTATCACCACAATCATAAATGGGCTAATTTTGATTACCCGTATTAATGTAATTAAGTTTCTGAGCCTCAAATGATGGCTAATTTGATGATAATACTCAGGATATTATTCAGCGGTATACTTTCCAGCTTTCATTGTTCGGAGAATCATATTTCTAGATCGCAAAGTCTGCTACCAAGCCCGTCACATTCACAGAGCAGATGATAAATACATTCTTTTTCTATATCACATATTTGGGAGAAGATGTTTTCGATTAGGCCGATTTTATAAAAATGTTTCTTTACTAGGTATACTGGGTTGCTCCCATTATTCGGGAAAGTCATTTCCAGATCTCAAAATGATCTGCTACAAAGTGAGCGCATCGCAAAGAAAATCTTAACTCCTTCAACTTTACATATCCGGCATTAGTTGTTTTCTATTAGCCCGATTTTATAAAAATGCTTCTTTACTAGGTATACTGGGTTACTTCTATTGTTCGGGAAAGCCATTTCCAGATACAAAGTCTGCTTTAAAATGAGCGCATCGCATTCGCAAAGCAAATGTTAGCTTCTTGTACTTTACATGTTCGGCACGAATTGCTTTCTTTTAGGCCGATTTTATATAAATATGCTTCCTTACTAGGTATACTGGGTTGCTTTCATTGTTCGGGAAAGCCATTTCCAGATCACAAAGTCTGTTACAAAGTTCGCAAAGCAAATTTTAACTTCTTCTACTTTACATATCCGGCACTAGTTATTTTCTATTAGGCCGATTTTATAAATTATTAAGAAGTGGCCAGTTTTTATCCCTGTCATTATGCGGATCTGTGTCCTATATGAAAACCTTAAAATTCCTACCATTTTAAGAATTCAGACTACTTGTAGCTTCTATACATACAAAAAATATTTTCAACAGTATAAAAGTAACATTTGAAATACAATCAAGAACTTATGTACTAAGAATACAAAAAAATCTCAACAATATTAAAAAATCCAAAATGTTAGTGTAGACTGTAAATATGCATTTGGAACATGATGTAGTAATTTTATCTTAATTTAATTTAATTTAATAAACATTATACATTATTATTTTCTTTGTAATTTAAAAATGTGATAAACACGTATTTGTACTTTTTCAAAATTTCTTTTTAATGGTTCCTTTTTATTTTTGTTTTAATTTTTTTTTTTTTTTTTTGTTTTTGTTGTGGGATTTATACACAATGAAAAAAGAAGATTTGTACATTTTTGTCGTGATTATTTTATTTTTTTTTATTTTTTTGTGAAATATTTTTTAATGACTCCTACGAGTTTGAAAAATCAAGGTAACACATAATGATTATATTGGGAGGTGATGGTGAGAATGAAAACTCAAAGAATTTTTGTTTAATTCTATAGGATTTAGGAAAATAATTTTAAGAATAAAAATTTTTCATTAATGTAGGTATAGGTACTCAATGATAGTATACAATGGTATACTCTCTAGGTATTTATATGAATAATATAATAGAAAAAATTTAATGATGATTAAATAATTTAAAGGAATACCTAATTTTATTCATTTTTATTAATTATAATAAATTACTGGAACAACCATCATGGAATAGAATAGAACTGAGAATATTTTGTCATATTAATTAATGTTCATATAGGTATTCCAAAGGATTGAGGCGGATGAAATTTATTTTTTATATTTCCGAAAACTTTAAGCTTGTAGTCGCCGTTTATATAATTCAAAAATTTATATTTTTGCTAAAACTTGAGGTATATATTCTGTTTTAAGATAAGGTAGTGAATATTCGATGCAAATTAATTACTATCAGTAAAGCGATGAAAAATTAACGTTTTTGAAAGAAAAATTTTGTGAGTAAAAAATTATAAGTGCACCATGCACCATGCACCATTTATAAGTGCAACATGCACCACGAACAAGATTAACCTTTATTTCAGTCTGCAGCACCATTCAAAGGAAAAACAAAAATACAATGTAAAGAAAAAATGTGCAAAGAAAATGTTGTGGTTCTGGGCTCAAAATTAATCGTAAAAAAATATAAACGGTCTGCATGATGAAGGTCTGTGCTCAATAACTGTTTGCAGCACCATTCGAGAAATCAAAAAAAAATACAGAGTGTAAAGAAAAAATGTACTAATAAAATGTTCTGGTTCTGGGCTCAAAATTAATAATTGTAAAAAAATGTAAGTGTGGTGCATAAAGAAGGATTGTGCTCAATATCGATTTGCAGCACCATTCGCGAAAACCAAAACAAAAATACAGAATGTAAAGAAAAAATATCGTAATAAAATGTTCTGGTTCCGGGCTCAAAATTAATAATTGTAAAAAAATATAAGTGTGGTGCATGAAAAAGTTTTTTGCTCAATATCGGTTTGCAGTACCATACGCGAAAAGAAAAACAAAAATACAGAACGTAAATGTGCTAAAAATATGTTCTGTTTATAGGCTTAAAATTAATAATCGTAAAAAAATATAAACGTGGTGCATGAAGAAAGCTTGTGCTCAATATCGGTTTGCAGCACCATCCGCGAAAACAAAAAAAAAATACAGAACGTAAATGTGTTAAAAATATGTTCTGGTTATAGGCTTAAAATTAATAATTGTAAACAAAATATAAGTTTGGCGCATGGAGTAGGTTTGTGCTCAATATTGGTTTGCGGCACCATACGCGAAAAGAAAAACAAAAATACAGAACGTAAATGTGCTAAAAATATGTTCTGGTTATAGGCTTAGAATTAATATATGTAAAAAAATATAAGTTTGGTGCATGGAGTAGGTTTGTGCTCAATATTGGTTTACAGCACCATTCGAGAAATCAAAAAAAAATACAGAGTGTAAAGAAAAAATGTGCAAAGAAAATGTTCTGTTTATGGGTTCAAAATTCATCTTTCGAAATATTAATGTACCATATTATCAATTTTATAAATCTAGCGTGCTATAAAACAATATGAATAGTCTTATCAAACTTATATAAAGGTATTTTCTATTTTCGAAATCAAAAACATCACTCCTAAAACAAATTTATAGTCTGAATGAAAAAAATATATAGTACCAAAGTTATTCTGTTTCATCAATATTGAAATTTAAAAATATTATTTTTGACTAACATTGAGTTAGTGATGGAAAATGCTCCAATGATTGAAAAACCTTCAACGTCAAACTTGAAAGGGAACATAAAACGTTGAAAATAAAAAAAAAACTTTGCAGAAGAGCCAAAATATCGAAATATATGACAAAACTTTAAAAGTAAAAGCAAACAAATTGAAAACGATGCGGATGAATTACATCCGTGATGAAGGACATATTATGTCGTCTTTAATGTCATAATAATTATTATGTATTGCTTATATTGTGGTTTAAGCAATCTACTAAAAAATAAATATTATCAGAAAACATCAGCTGCCTTAATAACAACTAAATATCTATAAACACAATTCGTCTATTGCGCGGTTTTTACCCAAAAAACTTAAAGCAGAGTTTGGCGCATTTGTCCATAAATGTGAATCATAGTCGAGCTGGGATCGTATACTTTATAGAGTTTTAAGAGATCTAAAGATGAAAAATTAGCTTTTCAGGGAGTAGAAAAGTACAAACATTTAGCGATACTTTTCGCGATATCGAAAATGTACTAATTCCAGTGCGTATTTTGATTCACTGTCATTCCGAGAATGTTAAGGAGTTTTTGAGGCGTTGAATATCTTCATTTTGAAACTGGAGAGTTGGTTTGAAAGACTTTGAAGTGTTAAACTCAACTTTGTTTGCTTTACCACAGTTGACAATTATTGCTAATTTGTAGTTGGCTGTGGAAGTTGTAGTATGAGTTTTTTTTAGAAACTAGCAAAATTATCTTTAGTTTTCTGTTCTATTTTTCACTTATAACAGGACAGTGGTAATAATTATACCTATTTACTTAATTTCATCTCCATTCGCAAAAATAGGCATACATTATTATTTTGTTATATAGGTGTAGAAAAATTCTCGAGCACATCACCAATACCACATTTACTGCGCTACCATTAATTCAAAATTTGTGGTATCATAATCAATATTATTCTGGAATTCAAATTATTAAAAGTTAAAATTTACTTAGCTTGCTCTCTTCAATTTTTTTTTTCATTTCGAATACATATTGTAGTGACTATATTGTAATCTAACTATTAATCAAATGGTCTTAAACTCTAATCGAACTAAAAGTCTGCTTTATTTTAATTTTTATTTATTATTTATAAAAGTTGTAATAAAATTTTATAATTTTTTTTGAAAATATTATAATTTGGTAAAAGCGTAAGTATAAATGAACATACGATATTTAAGAGAAGACTAACACCAAAGAACATAATAATATAAAGAAGTCTCATACTTCTCTCTGATTAGTCGTTCTATATTATTGTAATATGTTAAAACATTTTAATTGTAAATATTAGAATACAGAATTTTAAAGCTAAGACTTACTTAGCTAACTCTCATTCCATGCAATATTATTTTCATATAGCGGGTCATCACATTACAACCGCTCTCTGGATTTAATATACTTTTGTATTAATTTTTTTGTTTTTGGTTTTTTTTAATACAATTGAAATTACTTTTTTTGCTCTCTTAAATTTTCTTTTTTCGTTTGATTCGTCTTACCCGCACGTATACATCTAAATTGAAAAGATAGAAAAATATCCAGATGAGACGTCTTGTTATTATATATTCTTTGATAATAGTCAGTAATAACGGTAATAGTTTTCCACATTTCAATTGTTTCGTATATATTAATAAATAATTAATAAATATAAATATAGGAAAATCATTATAGCTATTATTTCCGCTTTATGTAATAAAAATTTAATTCCTTTATTAAAGAGAAGACCAACACCAAAGAACATAATAATATAAAGAAGTCTCAAACTTCTCACTGGATTAGTCGTTCTATATTATTTGTAATATGTTAAAACATTTTAATTGTAAATTTAACAAAATTTAATGTAGGAAAATGTAATTTTGCCTAACTTATTGACAAGTACATGAAAAAAAAATAGAAACATTAATATTGTTGAATATTTAAACAATTTTGATATTTAAACTTGACATGCATGTAAACAACATTATATGCATGTAAACTACCTAACATAAAAACTGTCAATCTTTGTAATGTAAATTATTATAATTGGTATTGCCATTATTCTACCTCCTCCTTAATTGAGCAATCAATAATCATGTATTTAATACCTTTAAATTATATTCGTGGAAAATAAATAACCTATCCGAATTACGTACATGTCTTTGACAGATACAAAATGTGTAATCGTATCCAGATAATAAAAATAAATATAATTTTAAATATAAATTCTTTAGTATAGACCGTTTATTCAAAAAAACACAATTCATTGAAATGAAAATATTTTAATAACTGTATATATAGTGACACCTTAAATATCTCTGAACTGTAAACCTAAATTTTGTACTTTACATAACAACCTAATTTCAAAATTAACATAATACAATTAAATAGTTTAATTAATTTTTTATTTCTATTTTTTTATTTTTATTTTTTTGTTCTTTCATTATTTTGGTAATTTTTCCACCCCACTTATTTTAATAGTATAATATCACTATATATACATGAAAAGTTCAATGATGCAAAAATTTAATTCACAATTAGAAATAATAGTATTGGTTGAATAAGGGACGATAACAGTACTATATACCTATATTTACAATAATATTATTCTATATGTTATCAAAATAGGTAATTATGAAGGTATTCTACGTATGTGTACACCAACCGGATGTATGGAAAATGTAAAATTATAGAACAAAATAGTGACCTACGAATAATGAAAGAGATTTCAATTACTTAACAAAATTTTAATCTTCATTTAAATTTGAGTTGAATTTCTAGAATATTTTAGTATACCTAATCTTAAAATCACTCTGTAATGCTTGTAATAGAAAATTAAAACTTTATTAAATTAATTTTGAGCTTTCTTGTTTTAGACCTTTAATTTGTTAAAATTAAATTTTTTTCACAACAACTGTGATTTGGAATGTAAATACAATCCCATTACTATTATATTTTTTAGCAGAGTTTCTGTTAACATGCAGAACACATGGATTGAGTTCAAAATGTACGGGGAAATCCCTTCTGTGTTAGGTGCATTAAATTATTGATATTTAATGGCCACTACTACACTATTGAGTTTTTGAGAACAAAATTTAGATCGAAATATATAATGTGTCACGTGCCTTTGAAACCATGAACAGAAACATAATTTTAACTGCTCTAAAAAACACCTCAGAAATGAGCCATAATGACATTGCACGAATCAAAAGTTAAAGTTGTAATACAAGATCAAGTAACCCGTGAATTTACTATATTGAAACAAATAATGCGACAAGGAGATGCGTTATCCGCATTATGCAAACATTACGCCATAGGCAAATTATAAACGAAAGCCAGCATTTTTAATATGGCAATCCAAATAATAGCACATTCGGATGACATACTAATAATGGCAACAAAGTATATATATATGGCAGATGTAGGATTAAAAATCAACGAAGGTAGAAAAATATATCTAAATGTCAAGAAAAGAGCAAATACGAATTTATCAGAATATAACAATCGAAGGGTATAACTTTGAAGGAGTTACAAGTTTAATATGGCATATATCAACAACAATAAGAAGCGATAATAGTTTTCCGTGGAGCATAGGGGGGAAATAAAACCTTTCCATCGGTTCCTATCTGCGGCTAACCTGTTCAATTGCGGTTCCGTTCTTTACTTAGTACTTGTTTCGACTAAGACAGTTGTTCTCCATGTTTTCTTAGCCTTCTGACTATATACTCTGAACAATCCATCCAAAACATTATTTCGCGATGTTGTTGTCATGTTTCCACATTTCTATTTGCTTTTTCTTCGTTTTTTGCCACAGCGTTCTAATACGGATAGGGTTTTACTGATGCGGGCTTCAATATCCGAATTACCATCTTCATCTGATAATACGATGCTGTCCAGATAATGGAACGTACTCACTTCTTTCATTCGCGTTTCTTCATGGGGGATCGGATGTTGTGATGTTTGAGTTGTGCACATGATTTTGGTTTTAGCTGAATTTACTTTTATTGGCTCGCACTTTTTCCAGTGTCATACAGCTTTTGGAGCATATCATTTAAACCTTCATTCGTATGTGAAAAGAAAAACATCGTCGGCGTAATCTAAGTGGCTAATACGTTCGAAAGGACGCCACTAAATACCGTTACTCTCGTTCACACCCACAGTAATAGTCATTACGTCATCCATTACTACTAAAACCAATATTGGTGATAAAATACATCTTTGTAGCGCTCTTTAATTATGGCTATACTTTTCTGAAATGGCTCTTCTACTAAGCGACTCCCAAATATACTCGCGGTTAACTCTAGCAAAGGCTTTCTCAAAATCTACAAACATTAGATTTTGCGATGCTTAATAGTACGCCGTACTGCCTTTATAACAGAATTCAGGCCGAAAACAGACATTATTATTCAAACAGAAATTTACTACAATCATCAAGAAAAGCAAAGATGACAATACATAAAACTGTAATACAACCATGAATGTAGCCTACGAATATTTGAAAGAAAACTGCTCAGTCCAAGAATATTGGAGAATGGAAAATATATAATTAGAAATAACAGTGAGATTAATAACATATTTTTTAATACATTAATATTATAATATAGGCCTTTGCAAACCTTAAATGAAGACATTGTAAGGTTTTCAAAGGCCCAAAGACTAATATGGGCTGGCCACATAATTAGAATGATGAAACTCGCAAACAGACAATTATTCGTGGTAGGGGAAGACCAAAGAGAAGATGGGAAGACGATGTTCAAAATGATGCCCAAGAAGCCTATACAAATCCTAAACTGGAGACAAGCGGCCCAAAATCAATCTTTTTCCAGGATTATTTTTTTATGAAGACCAAAGCTCACCCAGAGCTGCAGTGGTACAAAATGATGATGATGATGATGATGAATTGATAAACACACATCAAGTAGTTAACGTAAACATTAACCAAAATTGAATTGTCTCTATTGATTGCTCTTTTGTTTTCGATTTTTACTTGCATGATAACTTGAACAGTCCAATTAAATGAAATTATTTTGGAACTCTCTTATATATAGATGGTCATAGAATCTAACAGTTACAACTAACAGCTTCATAGTATTAAAATCGTTAAAAATTGGACAAAAATATAATATTTAAATGTACCTATATCCAAACTCTAGAGCACTATCATTGTAATCAATATACCATATAGATATAATAATATATAATATTTAAATATTATATTTACTATGTTAATCTTATGCCCTTGAGTACTTCTATATTTTTTTTTTTAGTTACAATACAGCTTTTTCTTCTCTATACTTTAACCATACCAAAGTGTTGTCTTCATTATAAGAATAACGAGGTAAAAAAATGGTACAGAAAAAATAAGAAATTGAAATATATATACATAATATATATTATATACATATTATTATTATACTAACGTACAAGCATAATATAACAAAAATGTTAATTAAAATTTCAATATAAGGCTAAAATCACAGAACACACTGACACTGTTAATTATTTGATGTTGTTTTGGTTTTAAAGTTGTTGTTGTTCTTATTGAAGAGGTTGTTATAGTTATTATGGGTTACTTTTTAAGTAATACTATGAAAATGGAATGAGAAGAAGTTTGCTTCATGGAATTGAATTTACCTAATTTATAATATAGAACATTACTATACTGGAATATACTTTTGGGTAAATCCTTCTATTGATGTGTGTAGTATGTAGAGTATGTACAGTTATATAATATCTAGTTATTTTTTTTTTGTGTATTATTTTCACAAAATTGACAAGAGTTGGGGTCTTTTTACATCAAAAAAATTGTTATGTTTACATATAACATAATATTATATACATATAGATTATCATTATTGTTGTTATTTTATTTAAATGTTCTATTTCCATTAAAATTATTCATCTGTAATAGTTAAATGTATGATTTTAAATACTTATATAATATATTACATAATATGTATATATGGGAATATTCATACGTGTATGAAAGAAAGTAATTTCATAAAAGCCACTAATTAACAAAAATAGTTTTATAGAGTCTACTAAGTACTTAGATGCTACCTTTACAATATTATATTTTCTATGCCATAACTATTGATTACCAAATATATGAATATGGTATGAATGAATGTGTACATTTCTGTTAATTTACTTGACATGATCCTGATAACACAAATATAATATAATATTATTATATATGTTATACATGTGTAGTAGATATGTATACAGGGTGTATAAATATATATATTAAATATTATTTGTATGATTATGTGTAATACAGGATGTTTGAATAAGATATTTTGTATGGTTCTATATATTTGTTTTGTGAAGCTAGTTTGAAGGGAATACTGTAAAATAGACAATATTTGCCAAAGCTTTAATAAAATACGATAAAAAAAAATAAAACAAAAAACTTAAAGAGATAAACAATTTATCACTATTCATATCCATTGACCTATTAATTAATTTTCTCTTAAAATGCTGCCGAACATGTAGTTACAACAGTATTACAGGTATAGATCCAACATGTACATAACAACTAAAACATTAAAATTTCAACTACAATGCTACATAGTTGCTCTAATTGGTAACTATATAATAAATAGCTAGTATATACTATATACATAATGTACTATTATCTATTCGGTACAGTATGTATATACAGGGTGTATAAATATGTATATAATACTAAATAATATTTGTATGATTATGTATGAATTTCAACTACAATGGTACATTATTGCTTTAATTGGTAACTATAATAAATAGTTACTATATTCTATTCCGTATAGTATGTGTATACAGCGTGTATAAATATGTATATTTAATTTGTATGATTATGTATAATACATAATGTTTGAATAAGATATTTTGTATGATCTAATTTATTTATTTGTCTGTTTAAAGTAAGTAGTAAACTTGTAATGAGGCTATTTTAGTCAGTTTAGAGACTGAACAATGTGCATTTTTTGGAATACCTACAATTTACATAATAATTAGTTTCGAACTATATTATTGTACTATGTTAAAACATTTTGATTGTAAATTTGAGAATAAAGAGTTATGAAACTAACTTCTAGTGTTGAAAATCAGAAACAGATTCAAACCAATATCTGTATAGATTAATCCTATCCGTCCGTTATCCACTATTCAATCGATTCAAACATGAAGGACAGAAGAAAATGATTTGAGCCTTATTACAATTTTTAAAATGATTGTAGTTTCGGTTCTTAGATGACAGAAGACAAATATAAAAAATGCAGCTGCAATCATCACTTGTAATATATTTATTTATAATTTTGGGTATGGTATATGGAAAATTTACGCTATTTCGTATTATGATGTTACTTTTGGTATGTGGAATCAAATTTATTTAAATGTAATATTTCAGTATATTTCAGAATATATCAGAAAGACCATATTTAGAATTTTTTCAGAGATAAATTTTTAATAAATAATTATATTCATTATTAATGAACAGAGACTAATATGATAACTGATTGGATCATATTTTTTTGAAAATTCTATTGTCACATTGCTACTACACTCAAGGAAAAACATACTATAAAATGTTTAATAGTACAGTTATTGATTCAATAGGCCGGGTATTAATAGGTTTTTACTATAAAAACAATAGTTTTCTGTTGAAAACAATACATGTTTTGTAGTTTTGATTTAATAAGATGCATACTATTATTATATTAATAGTAGATGGCATTAATGTTATTAGAAATACTATAAATTTAAAACTGTTCTACTCATTGTATTTATTAGATTATACTACTATTACTTCAATATTAGAAAATAGTTAATTTTTAATAACATGACCAAAATTAATTTAATGGTATGGTTAACCACATGTACTATTAAATATTGTACGCATACTATTGTTTTTATGGTTTTAAACTATAATATTGTCACTGTGTCCTGTACTTGCCGCGCTTTTTTTAATAATGACACCAATATTTAATATAGTATATACTATAAAATCAACGATATCATTCGGAAATCATTTAAAAAATGCGCTAAAAATAACCTATATAGGACCCAGTAATACAATATTTGTTTAAAAATTAAAATGAGAGAGAGAGAGATAATATCATATGTTTAAAGAGACAATATCACCAGTTTGAATTTGATTGCTGTTAAAAAAGATTTGGAGTTAAAAAAGTTAAAAGATTAAATGAATAAATCAAAAAATTAAAGCATTAAAAGGAAATTTAAAAATAAACATAAAAATAAATTAGAAATAATTGAAATAAAAGAATATGTAGAAAAAAACAAAAATAAACTTTAATAGTACTTAAGTTAAATGTTATAAGATAGCTTAAAAAAAATCTAATTTCGATAAAAAATGTTTACTTAATTAAAGTTACAAGTTAATAAACTAAATACTATATTTGAGTGGACATTAAAAATAAAAATAATCGTCATTCAAATAATAGTGCATAGCAATTATAATTAAACTAGCTTTGTAACCCGTCATAAATGACGGAAGCAAAATAAATCCTAGTTTCTTTTTTTCTTTCATTAGATTCTTTATTCCGAAACTACAGTACTTATGCTTATATCACTTTTTATTTATTTTTATTTATGTTTATATTGGCCTAACACTAATCTTTTTTTTTTTATATAACAGAAAAAGAAGTACCATACCAACAAATTTGTATAAAATGTTTGTATTTTTGTATGGTACACTCGTACTCACTTCCATTTAGTTATAATTTGTTAGTTGGGTTCCATTTAGTATAAATTATACCGTATTAGCGTTATTGTGGCCTCTGGGAGAGCAAATTTAAAAATGGGATCTTATTTTCATATAAATTTTGTCTTTTGTATAATGTATAGGGATCTTATTTTGCTATATGAATAAACTGTTATTATGGTATTGTGTTATGTTTAAAAAATAATTCAAAATTTTGTATCTAAATTGGTAAAATTTACAAAAAATACAAAAACATTTTCATCAATAATTTTCAATTTAAAAAAAACAATGTTTTATTATCCGACGTAGAAGTAGAGTTTATTATCCTACTCTACTTCTATCAAGTTCTATTGATTGAACAGTGAACCTGAATAGTGAAGTGAACAGTGAACACTTAGCACTGAAAATAAAATAATATTTTTGGAATGGAGCATGCAGAACATACAGAATACAGACAGATGTAGCAAATAATAAAAAATAACAAAAAAAAACAAAAATAATTTTTTTTGAGTGAAGTGGGTTACGCACACAATAATGACAAAAATAAAAGATAGAAGCAATAAAGTAGTATAATGTATAATATTATGCAATACAAATATGCTGATACGAATGTATATTATTGTGTATAATTTTAAGTAATAAGAATAACCTTTGAGTGAATTATGTTTTTTTTTTTGTGTTAAATGCTGTTTGCCTTTTGGTTATTATACCATATTAAACTATTGATTAAATTTCTATTAGTCCTTATTATTATAAATCTAAAACATTTTTTGTTTTATTTATATTATTATTATTTTTTCTTATTATTTGCGAAGAAGACTAACATTAAATTAAAAAAATATAGTTCATGCAATCAATTTTTCCTGCAAAGGTTCAGCATGGTAGACAGGGGTTAAAAAAAAGCACCAAAGCAATTTGTATATATATGCATTTGTATACATATGCAATTTCTATATGTGTTGGAGCGTTCCGTCGAACTTACAAACATCCAGATAAATGCAGAATAATATATATATATAATAGTGATAAACCATTTTTGCTAAATCAACTATAATAAAGAACTAATATTTCATTTAAACAAAAACATTGAATTGTCCGTAGCAAAGTGTATCAAAAGAATAATATTTTGATGGTTAATTTATAGAAAAAGTTTCTATTTAACAAAGTTGGATATTTAAAAAGTTTCACTTTATCAAATTGAAGAAATAGTTTAACACAAAACTGGGCCTTATATCTTATGCAAACAGTGACATGATAATTATTTTAACGAGCATTTCCAAGCCTGTGTTGTAATTGTTACAAATAATTAATGTTAAGAATATTTTTTCTTTTTGTTAAATCTAATTTTAATATATTTATATATGTTAGTTAGTTATTATTTTTATTAGTGATTTTGATAGATTTAATCTATATTTCTATATTATTTTTATATTATTTTTAATAAGATTCAAATTGTTATTTTAAAACTGTATATCACATAGACGAATTTTAATAGTAAAATCTAATTGAATTAATAGGAAATCATTTTAATTTTATAGGATTTTTCCCTGAGTGTACAAATGAGACACTGTAACGGTTTTTATTTCAGTTATAATTCCATTATTATGACTTATATTAGATAACGAAAAGCTTTTTCAATATTTTTTGATGAAAAATATATATAATATATAATTAGTATAATGCAATTGCTAATCTATAAGTAAAGTTTGTGTGCAGTTTAAAAAAGTATGCATATTATAATTGAAAACAACAATAACAATGTAAAATAAATATGACGTATCATCTCTCATCATAATGCTTTAATAAAAATATAATTTTCCTGCTACATTTTACTTCTTCCTACTACCTACTTACACCATTTCCATAATACAACAAAAAATAGTCTATTTATTCTTTCAATTCTCATTCATAATGAACTGGTCATAAGTATAATTGTTGTTGTTATAAAAGGCTTCAGACAAAAAAAAAATTATTATATTATATAAGATATCTCAAAAATGTTAATTTTTATAAATGTAAGTAATTTATAACTGCTTGATTTAAGCTTGAAATAAATAAATAAATAAATAGATATATAAATATATAAATATTAGGATTTATATTAGATAACAAAAAGCTATTTAATATATATATATATATATATATGTCCTACATGTAATCCACGAACCAAAAGTAATGTAAACCTCTTATTGAATCACCCTGTTTTTATATTCTACTCAAGTATAGTTACATTCATGTAAAATTATTTATTTGAATTTACCCAAAGAAAATTTATAATAGTATTATTTAATAAGAAACAAAAATACAGGATGTATAAAAAATACTAATACAATTATTACCACTATATATTACAATATTTCAAAAAATTAATTCCATTCTATATGACCTGTCTTTGAATTCAGATTTCATAAAGATTTTATAATATAAAAAAATTGAAGATGAAACAAATTTTTTACATTCTTGTAAAGTACCCAACAACAACAAAAAATCAAAACAAAAACGATCAATAATCAAAATCATCTCATCAGAATTACATAATATTTTAACCACGTAACATTTAATTAGAAAAAAACAACAAAAACAAAAACGCAAATCCTAATCTTGAAAATCCAATTTTATTAAGTTTTTTTTTTTTTTTTTTTTTTTGTAATTTTTATACCCAAAGGCGGTTAATTTTAGTTTTATACGATAAATTTTCATTCTAATTAGAATCCTAACTTAACATCATCTTCAATTTTGCAATAAATTTTAACAAGCCAATATATTATCAACTTATATACAAATTAACTAAGTTATATGTAAATGGGTCCTTACTATACTATACTATAGTTTATGCACTCAATAAAAGCATACAATCATTTGTACATGTTGATACATCTATATATACATACATCACTATGTAAAATTATAAATTCCAATATCTACATGTCGGTAGATGATGTTCAATCAATTCAGAAGATTTTGTAGTGGGTAGATTATTGGCAATGCTCGAATATTAATGAATTAAGCAAATAAAAAAAACAAATCAAATAAAATGTGGTGTCGTTAAAGTAATTGCCTATTAGTGATTTATTTGATTGGATTTTGTTATTGAAATACGCAGGTTATAATATGAAAAATGTGAGTTCAGAATGATAGATATTATGATGAAAATCTGAAATCTAAATATAATAAATTAATACCACAAAGTTTTTTTTCTTTATTTCAATTTTAGTACAATTTACTTAACCTAGTGATAAGCTTTATAATACATTAAATAAATCAATGTTTTGTGATCTAGTCTGAGCTGTCTGGTATAAATATTTTCTAAAACAATTTTAGTTTTTCTAACACGAATTAAAAGTCGCACATAATTTTCTGAAAGTAATGTAGTTATTTTACTACACTGCACATATTTAAGTAAATCAGTATCTAGTATATGCATAGATTCGAACCGACTAGATGTAGATACCACGTCAAATAAAATGTCACGTTAAATAAAACCTTGTTCAGACTCGTTTAATTGTGAGTTTTGACTACAGAATTTGAAGTTAATTCCTAAGAGACGGCCACAATACATGGATCAAAAATGAAAAAAAATTTGGACATACTTGAACAGCTACAAAGTGTTACAAAATGCGCTTAAATAAATTTTAATTTAAATCAAAAAAAATATTTTTTCACAAAATTGCATAATCAAAACAATTTTATTTTAGCCAGTTCAAAGTTTAACCAATAAATTAAGAATGTCTAATTGATTTTCGAAGAATAAATAGGATTGACTAAATAGGACCAGCTGATGCATGTTGTTATTAGTTAGTGTTGTACATCAGCTGGTATTATTAGTTAAACGCTGCTACCATGACGGGTTGATGTAGTTATCACAGCTTTTAAATATCGCAGACTGCTAATGATATATATATACATATATATAAATATATATATATATATATATTATATATATATATATTAATGAATATATATATTTATGTATGTATATATATATATATAAATATATATATGTATATATATATGCTAATAATACATTTGTTTTAAAAAAAGACAGACAAGATTCCGAAAAAATTTGATTTTCTGAGACAAAATCTTTAAAAACAAAATTCACAAATACAAACTCCCCAGAAATAAAAACTGCCTTAATCCATAAGCGATTTTGTCTTTAGAGATTATTAAATTAGGCATATTTATTCCAGACTTTTGTAACCAACCCGACAACAAAATTGAGATGTCTGTCAATGTAAAATTTTTAGTAACATTGAGAACTAGGTAAGTTGTGGTGAATCCAACTTATGAATCCAAACCCGAAAGCCATTTTTTTTGTTGTGCATAATTTTAGCACACTTCGTCGGGAGTATCTAAATGTGTTAGACCCATATCTGCGTTAGATTTAACACATTTTACTCAAATATCACAAATTTTGAAAAAAAAAATCTGATTTAACTTTGGGACTTTTTTCCTCTAAAAGGTTTAAATACAAAAACTCTTATTTTTTCTATGAAAATATTTTGGAAAAATGCCGGAATCCAAATTATCCGTAATTTCTACAATAGGAAAAAAATCCCGAAAGTATGTATGAATTTAAGATTTTGTGTTTAACATTCTGAAACACAATCGGCAATCCGTAACAATCAGGATTTTGGTAATACAAAAATTATATCCGCCCTATGCTCCACGGATAGGGTTGCAGGACAATGATGATGATGAAAAATTATATATAAATTTAAGACCTTTTTTCAGGTATTTGTAAAATTCGAAATATAAATTCGGACTTTATTTTTCCGGATTTGTTTGATTCGATTTTTTGTTTCAGTAAAATATGCGCTCCTTATCGCACTGCAATTTGTTAAAAAGGTTTTCATTGATTAGATATTTTATAGTATACATACCATGATTTCCAAAATGCAGTGAAATACATTAAAATTTACAATGTAGCATGTTCCAAAATGTATATCAAAACCTCTTGACTTTGTACCCTATTCCAAAATGTTTAAAATAAACGTCAAATGACAGCACAATTTAGGCTACATTTTATGTACATGGTATATATAAAATTAGCAGAATTAATCAAATTATAGCTTAGTGTATATTTTCGGCGGAAAAATAAGTTTATTAAGAAAAATTATTATGTTAATAAAAATATATAATGAAAATATATTATGCTGACCTATGAATATCTGACAATATTAATTTTCATGTAACGAAATATGTAACCAAAAGCAAATTTATCGAAATATAAACAAAAGGTCAGATTTTTACCGATTTATAATACCAAAACACAAAATTATAATTTAAACGTCAAAATATATGTGGATACTTATATTGTCAAATTTGTGTTCCAAAATGTAGAAAAAGTTTTATAATACATTTTACAATTGAAGTTTTAAACTGTATTAAAAAGTTGTATGCTGAATTTTGAAATCCACCCATAGTTAACAGATAACAGTACCAGTAGTCAGAGTAGATTAAAATCAAATAACTGTTCAGTATTTTACAATAATAGCTGTATTATTTCATCCGGTTCAAGGTCCAAATGTTTAATATGAAATTACAATAACAACTGAAAGCCTAAATGATATTTATCTGGTTTTTTACAGGTGTCAAATATTTAGTAATTTTACTTGTCACAAGTGGCGCTAGCATAGTTTTGTAACAGAAATTTTTCATAATTCAATTGACAAGTTTACCAACTTAAAAAAATTATTCAGATCATTAACCTACATCGTTATTTTGAATTTAATAAAACCTAGACTTTGAACCATATGAATGTACAAAGTCAAGGTTCTGATTTTTAATATACATTTTGGAACATGCTACATTGTAAATATTACGATTTCACTGCATTTTGAAAGTCACGGTATGTATACTACAACATATCCGATCAATATAGATATTTGAATATAGTATTATTAACAAATTAATCAATTTTAATTAATTCAAAATATTGATTCCAGAAAAACCAAACAATTTTAAATGATTGTAATTTAAATACCAAAACAATAATATTGTTTTTTTTTTGCTCACACATGAAGGACAGACAAATTTACTTTCAATTATATTATATTGTCAATTAAATCGAAATAGCTACCATTAAAAAAATAGTAAAAACTAAAAATATATCATAATAAAGTTAGGTATATGTATCAAGTTAGTACACTAAATCAAAATTAATTTTCACATCAAAAATTTTTAATTCAAAAAACGTAGCTATTGTATAGTAAAGTTATGAGTGAGTGTATATTCAGTTGAACGGAAATACATTTTAGTCTGTATCATATTTAAAAAATAAATAAAAATATAACCTTATCAAGGATCATAATATGATGATACCGAACTAAGGAACACATGTAGGTACATCTATTAATTATTACCTATATAAAGGTTGTAGACTTATCATTCTTGAATAAAAATAAAAGTGAAAAAGAGATAGAAACATTTTTTTTTTTTTTTTAATTTTTGAAAAATAAAATATTTCCATGCAGGATAACGTACATAATATGCAGAGATCAAAATGGAAAATTATGAGTTTGTATTGAAAGTTAATGGGAAAAAGCTTTTCATAATAATTATTATTATGTAGGTAGTTATAATATTTTTTTTTTTTTTTTTTTATTTTTGCTTTTAGTTTTTATTGAAGTTTAACTTTAATTAACGAGCTGGGTTATATGAGTTACATCTAAAGGGACATATTTTTTTTGTTTTATATAAACTGTAGAATAATATTATCTCTTGTAGTTGAAATAATATTATATATTTGAGTTTTAGTATGCTAAATGTAAATTCCATTGTGATTTTATATTAACTCTCTAAGACAATATAAATATTATATCTAGACTTTATTGTGAATCTGTAGAAGAGTATAAAATTTTAAATAAAAATAAAAATTAAATATAACAAAGATGGTATGTTTTTTATAATTTAAAATTTGTTCATTTCAACCAAATTCAAGAATGCAACTTAAATTATTTGTCAACAGGACAACCGACATACTGGCCTTCTGATCTTAACAAAGCTATATTTGATCTATTGGATATTTGTGTCACTAATGGTGTGTCAACAAAAAAATTTCAATATAAAAGCTAGTCTCGATCATACTATCTCCAGATCATACTCCTATAATAATTTCAGCTTCAACTGAAGTAAAAATAGCTCCAAAATAATAATGTTTGTACACAAGGCAAACAAACTGGGATAATATTATAGAACTGAAATAGAATTAATTAAATATTCAATATTATTAAAATACCAAAGAGATTAATGCAGCTATAAATCACTTAAATAAAATTTTTATAGAAGCTGCAACATCATCAACTCCTAAACAAATAATCTCTAGAAAAAATATTACGAGCCCAACATCATTGAAGTTCGTACAGCTGATTAAATCTAAAAAAAATTTATTAAAGTTAATATATAAACAAAGTTTATGAATTTATTCAGGTTTTTGGTATTTGGTATAACAGCGGTACAACATTAAGGATTTCAAATCATGTTAAAACAAAAATTTATTCATAATATTAATTAACCAAATATCGTACGATTTAATGTTGATTCATTTAAGTTCGTACGATGTACATTAGTACTGTGTAACATCACATTTAAATTGGTAAAACGAAGTACACTGGTAAACAAAAAAATACGTCTGATGCAGATGATCGATGTTTAAGAAAAATCATTACGGAAAATAGGCGTGCAACAACTTCCGAATTGAAGAATCTTTACACGGACAGAATAAAAAAAAAGTATTTCAACCTCTACTTGCCTCAGGCGAAAAAAATCAATGGGACATAGATTTTTTAAATTAAGTCTATCAATATTAAAAAAAGGATATTTATTCTAAAGAAATTTAACTGCAAGCAAAAGCAAACCCATTACTCACAATTAAACAAAAAAAAAAAAGGGTTAGCTTGGGCTAAAGATCATATCAATTGGACGCAACAACAATGGAATTCTGTTTTGTTTAGCGATGAATCAAAACTTGATGTTTCAGTTGGAGATGAAAGAAGTCGTGTTTTGCGTAATAAAAATGAAGCATATCATTCTGATTGCTTGAAGAGGACAGTCAAATTTCCTGCGAGTGTGATGGTATGAGGATGTATGTCCAGTAAAGGAGTAGGACATCAGTTGTGCTTCATTGACGGCATAATTAATGCTGAAAAATACCAAAATATTTTAAGGGAATATCTACTTCCATCGATAGAATGTTTTGGGTTTGGGGGGTGAAATAGTGTTTTAACAAGACGATGCAAGCAGTCATACTGCTAAAAGTACTCTAAAATGGATTGCTGAAATCAAATTTAATGTAATGGAATGGCCATCATCAAGCCCGAACCTAAATCCAATCAAGAAAATCTGTGGAACATAATGAAAAGAAAATTAAGATGCTCTCCCTCTCGCTCTCGGACAAAAGATGAATTGAAACAAAGACTGGCGCAAATTTGATCTGAAATAACACCAGAGGATTGCCAAAAGTTGTACCAATCTTTACAAAAAAGAATGGAGTGCGTTATTAAAAGTAAAAATGATGTTACACAGTACCAAATGTACATCGTACGAACTTAAATGAATCAAAATTAAATCGTACGAACTTAAATTAATTAATGTTTTTTTTTTTATAAATTAGAATTTTGTTAATCAATATTATGAAAAAATTTTTGCTTTAACATGATTTGAAATCCTTAATGTTGTACCTTTTATACCAAATACCAAAAACTAAATTCATAAACTTTGTTTATATAATAACTTTAATAAACTTTTTTTTAGATTTAATCAACCGTACGAACTTAAATGACGTTGGGTTCGTATTTGTTCACCTGAAAAAAAATCCAGAAATATAGAAAAAAGAAATCTTAGGAAATATTGACAAATAAATAGATTTCCTGTAATAAAAGCTAAACTGAGCCGATCTCAGATATCAGAGTTAAATATCTCAAGTACCTGTTAAATAAAACAAGAGAAAATTTGCTGAATTGTTACCTATAAAGCCTAGCATGCAAGGACACTAATAACTACTCTCTATGAAAGGCAAATATAAAATTAGAATGCCACCGACTGATAGTACCACCTCTTAGAAAATCAAATGAAAACTGATGGACTAGAAGTGATCGTGAATAGCACTAATTACTACTCTCTATGAAAGACAAATAGAAAATTAAAGTGCCCCCAAGTGGTTGTACAACCTCTTAGAAAATCAAATGAAAACTGATGGACTAGAAGTGTTCGTGAAAAATTTGAGTTATTTGCATTTCATTTACAAAATGTTTTAAAATTGAGATTAAGCTACTTTCCTTACCACTCGGCAAAATGGGCCAAATTATGATAATAGCTAAACCATGTTAGGTACCGAACGAAGCAAGTTCCTACAGAACTATCAGTCTCCTATCTGTGATTTCAAAAATATTTTAAAAGCCAGCAGATTGAATAAGGTGCAATTGTCGAACGAAATATACTACCTAATCACCAGTTTGGCTTTCACCACAAAGACGGTACAACCGAGCAAATCCAAAGTGTAATTAATCATATAAACAACTTACTTGATAAGCAAAAGTATTACTCCGCAGCTTTTCTGGAATTTAATCAAGCTTTCGACAAAGTTTGGCATGAGGGACTTCTGCACAAACTAAAAAAGCTTCTACCATCAACTTTTGTCATCATATTTGTCAAAGACAAAATTTTTTCTAAGTAGGTACAATGTTGAACAAACTAAACTAAGACAAATTGAATCTGGTGTTCCTCAGGGAAGTGTTCTAGGACCCTTGCTATACCTCACTTTCACACCAGATCTTCCATCGAGCGTTCACCATCGAGACAACACTATCGAGCATTCTCACTTCTACTTTTACCGATAACACAGGTCTGTCCTGGCATTCCAATCCACATTTGGCTTCTGAAAAACTTCAGAATAACCTACTTGACATTCAAAAGTGGCTAAAAACTTCCAGAATCAAAATAAATTTATCCAAATCATTCCATATTACTTTTACCCAACTGTAAAGGGCATTTTGTGCTCCCGTTATAGAACGAATGAATAGTGAACATCAGAGAGTCGGTGCAGAGTCGGTAAAGTACTTAGGTATGTACTTGGATAGACCCCTCAACTTGGATAAGTCACATTATCAGCAAAAATAAGCAGTTAAGATCTAAGTTCAATAAACTTTACTGGCTACTACTAGGAGGCTACTCCAAAATGACTTTAGAGTGTAAATTGGAGCAGTATATATAAACAAATTATCATGCCAATCTGGAGCTATGGGGTAGAGCTTTGGAGAACCTCTAGTAACTTCAATATCGAAATAATCGACCGGTTCCAGTCCAATGCTCCCTGATGGTATGTGCGCAATGGCAGAATATGGTTGAATTTAAATATTTCATCTGTTACAATAACAGAGAAAGCTGCAAAATATTCAAATCGCCTAGAGATTCAACCAAATTTATTTGCTAACTCAACTAACTAATAACGAAGCATGAAGCGAGGGTAGATAGAAACGTTTTAGACCACTGAATTTAAAAACAAGATTTACTTGAGTATCTATAAATATAACCAAATTTAAATTTTTCCTTAGAAACATGTCAATTACTCTCAAATATTGTACTCAATATCTTTGTTTATGTTTAAGATAGTTGTACAGTTGTACAAAAAAAAAACAGTTTAACAAAAGCGCCATTTTATTGTTGTTTTGTATAGTATCTAGCTGTCATTTGTCATTGTGCGTGATCAGTAATGTTCATAGAAAATTAAAGAGTTAAAATATAATAATTTAAACATACAAAAAAGAGAAATTATTTTTAATTACACTCAAGTCCTATCATTGTACAGATCCGGTTAAAAATTAAAGTAATATTCAAAAAAAAAGGACCTTTTGTATAAAGCAATAACAATAATAAAAATATTTCAACTTTTTATAAAAACAAATTTTTACTTATCATAGAGTTTCGTTACAATAATGATGATGATTATGATAATAATGATGATGATGATGATATTGATGTTGATGATGATTACATATAACACAAAAAAAAAATATTATTAAAGTAATAATTGAAATTACTTTAGTTTTTTCATATATATTATAATTAAAAAAAATTCATCTTATATTTTTACTTCTCTACCTCAATTTATTCAATGTATTTTCTTTCTATTTGAAAAAATTATTTCCGATCTATCTAGTATGGTGAAACAATAACAAAAAACCACTAGAATATAATTCCATTATTTCATTTAAATTTATTCTACCATTTTATGGTATATAGCTATAAATATTCATATCTTGTTATGCTCGTAGTAAATTATCATCATTATCATTATCAGGATCATCATAATCATCATCATTATAATCAATATTAGTGTAGTAATATCGTAAAGGATATTTTTAAAATTAAAATAGAAAATTTTTTTAAATTAACAGGACTAAATTTCGATTTTTATTTTTGTCTTTCTTTTACCTATATATATATACGTACAATAAAACAATCAATAACAGTTTTCATCAATTATAATCAGTATCAATAGTTTGAAATTACTATTCTAATGATTTTTATCAGTGAAAATAAAAATTGTTACCTATTTGTATGTGTGTAATACTGTGTATAGATGTAAAATTAACTTTATAACTGATTTTGAACAAAATTGGTGATTGCAATTAGCTTACTACAAGTCATATAATATTCTTCAATAAAATACACTTACGTTTATACAGAATGTTTGAATGCATGTGTTTAAGTGAATATTATAGGTTCTATAGTTTGAATTGGAAATTTATGAAGGATAATAACACTATGTATTAGTAGAATTTTTCTAAATTTTCATTTTTTAGCATTGCAGAGGCTTTGGCTTTAGTTGACGAGCTGTAATTTGACTAGAAAATTTTCGATTTATAGAAATAGAAATTTAGAAAAGATTAATGCAAAAATCAATTAAAAATAAAATTGAATTTGGGGAATAAAATTATTTTTGTACACATGGAAATGCTTCTAGATGGTAGGTTAAGATAATATTTGGGTGTTAAAGTGTAAAGATTTATGGATTTGACTGTAGAATTTAATCTGTTCAAATAATTAGAGATTCATTATGTATGGTGTAAAAGAGACTGACATGAATAAATAAATTTGTCATATTGATGAATTTGAAATTTCGATTAACATTTTAGTCCTACTAACTGGAATTACAAACATTTTTTCACTAGATAGTGAATTTTCTACAGAATTAATTATCATTTTTAAAGCATTTTGTTTTCTGTTTCACATTTTTCTATTTAACGTAAATTTGACGTTGTATTTTATCTCATGGTGCCATTTTGGACCATGTTCTGGTCGACATTTAACATTACAACCATCTGGAGCTAAACGTTTTGAAGAATTACGTGATGGTGGTCGTTTGCACCTATTTAACGTTAATTTGACGTTGTACTTTATACCATTCAGCCATTTTGGTCCATGTTCTTGTCTATAATTAACATTACAACCATCTTGAGCTATACGACCACCATTACGTAATTCTTCAAAATGTTTACGATCATATTTTACCACTCCAACGTTTGGAAATGAAAATTTTTTGTTTACCTGGAAACTTGAGTTTGGCGCAACGTAGAGGAATTTATCAGTGGAACGAACTGACATAATTGATGGTTGTCTAATATGTACACGAGCCACTGTATCTTGTGGTTTGTCAAAATCACCTTTTATTCCTGTTTGAATCTAATGCCAACATTTTTATAATTCGGATAACGTGGAATGGATTTAATCTCATTCGAATATGGAACTTATCTTGGCCACAATGTTTAACTAAATAATTTATTGGCACAAATACGTTTTGCTTCTAAAGAGTCAGAACTAAACGTTCGTTTGAATGAACGTTTATTTGAAAATCCACAACTGATGCATTTTTCTTACCCAAATCAAATGCAACGCATTTTAGGATCCGGCACACCACGATAAAATCTAAGTTTTGGGGACGATTTATTTTTGCAATATCGATCACATCTTATTGGACATCGACCAATCTTGTCTTTTCTTGTCGTCAACAAGTAAAAGGGATTTATTTACCTATTAATTATATTGCTCTTCATTAGCTTAAGTAAGGAAAAAATACAAAGGCTTGTTTAAACCCTCAGTATTTATTGTTTTACAAGATAGCAGATTGCAGAAATATCAAATTTGGTCAAAAAATTAATTACCACAAAATAGCAAACTCTAAAAAGTTAAATGCTCAACAAAAATATTAGCTAAATAACATGTAAATGAATTATGAAAAACGGTAAATTAATATTCAAAATTTACAAAAAATCAATGTTTTCGGAACATTTTGAATTAGTTCTAACTCCACCAATAATAATTCGGGTACCAGGACATTCTGGCATATAAAAGAAAATGAAGCCGCAAATTATATAGTAAGAAAAGCATCGGTTCTATGAAGGATGATAGAGCCAAGACAGTTATGTAGGATTCCCCTGAGCGTAGAGAAAATGTAACTAAAAGCCTGGGTAAAACAAAAAGCTGACGATTTGTGGGCCAACGTTCCTCAAAATTGTCAAGCAAAAATGTTCATGAATAAACGTTCGCTCAAGAAAACTAATAGGTCTCAATAGGAAACAGATACGTATGTTGACAGGTATAATAATAGGCCATTGATGCCTAATTAAGAAACATTGTTATAAAATGGGTCTAGCCGAAAACATTTTGTTCAGAATATGTGAAATAGACGAAGAATTTGTGGAATATCGAGCCCTTCGCTCAAGTAGACTGCGACACTTGGGAATAGCGTTCCCTGAACAATGGGAGATACCTAGCATACCATTGAAGGATATCCTGACTGTTATCAGAAATTCAGATATGCTTAATGATTCAGACACTGGTTATCTTAATAATTAATAAGCAAAGATTATTACAGTAAGCCCAATTCCGACTGCTGTAATTTAGGGGACAGATTTACTCCTGAAATTTAATGTAATCTAACCTCACCATACTTTTATAAAAATTCATTATTTTTTTTAATAATGCTATTTTTTTTCATATACAAGACTCATACTATTTTTTTCAAATGTTGTATAAATTAAGAAATTCAAAGAGTTTAAACAGCTATTGATCTGTCTCACTCTTAAATTCTACTTTATAAATTTCTATTCTAGGATCTAGAAATTTCAAAATCCAAAAAATAGGTGTGCTATCTGTGATCCGTGATGTAAACAAAATTTATATAATATTAATTGTAATAACTGTATTTGCAAATCAAAATATACGGAAGTGATGTTGTACAGATATACCAAATTATATTTCAGCTCTGTGGAAACAGTATTATTACTTAAGGTATGGTGATTATTCTCACAAATATAGAAACTAATAAAATGAACATTTAAATAGCATTGCAGAAGCTGAAATAAAGAAAATACAAATATTTATTCAACCGAAATGTAAATAAGTATCTAAACATTTTTTTTAATAGATCTATATTATTTTATTTCATTGTATTGAGTTGAACAAAATATTACCTACTAAAGGCAGACAAACTAAAATAATTTAATATCGAAAAATCAGAATAGGTAGAACCAAAATTATTATTTTTTTTTATTAAAATTTAATGTAGTGAAAAATCAACATTAATACCACTCTACATTGATATGGCAATATAATAATTGTAATTTAAGCGATACCTGGACACAATACAGTCATTAAAAATACCTATATTTTTATTCTTAATTAATAATAATATAAATTTAATCCCATTTTGTTAAGTTAAAATAATAGAATATTAGTAATTTAGATTTAATACGAGATGATGTGGGGAAGTAAATTGGTTCAACTTACAAATTTTTAATTTTCGAATTTAATAGAAATAATGTTGAAAATTAACCCTTTAATAATTAGCCACTTAGCCATACTAAACCACTTTTGGAAACAAAACGGTAGATAATTTTAAAAATAAAGCAGATACCATATGGTTTAATTTGTGATACCATGGGGTTTAATTTAGTTATTTAAGTGTTATTTTCTAGCTTAAAGCATATGCTTCTTCGATATTATAAATAATGAATTGGTAAATTGTAGATTGAATCCAATCATAATAACTCCCGCACTTGCTAAAAGAACATTCTCATAGAAATTAATCGCATTATTCCCATTAAAACATCATTATAACATCTTTAGTGCTTATCGGGAGTCATATAGGAGTCTTATAGCACTAATTTTGTTTTAATAACAATAAAATGTTACGTGGGCAGGTTTCTAAAATAATTCCAGGAGTGTGTTTAATATACGCAAATGAATTTATATCTTCTAAATGGTGCTACAACTCATCGAAAGAGTGTTGGCCTTCTTGTTCTTTCAACCTAGCTACTGGTAATATTATACACCTTTGTACTCTGATTTAAAAGTAATTTGTTAAAGCATTCCTAGCAAATATCATCATCATACAGCATTACAACGTTATGTGGATTTTAAGCTTCTTTGCAATTTTCCGCCAATTATAACTTTTTCATGCAGTCGTCTTCCAATTTACTATTTCCAGATTTCTCAATATTGTCTTTCCATCTATTTCTCGGTCTCGGGGCTTATCGATCGGGAAATGATCTGGGTTTTCTGGCATTCTTATCATATTATGCCCGGCATCATTTTAGTCTTTGGCTTTTTATTATACCGTAAACATTGGTAAATATTTTCATTTCATCGAATTGTGGTTTCTTGCAATAATTGCTATGTTGTCAGCATTTGTTATTATTTTATGAGGTGTTTATTGCCGCCTTTGTCAACATTAACAAACCTGAACCTGAAGCGATCCCTTAACTTACTAACTTTGAAAAGGTGTGACATTAACACTATGATAGGGGTCATTACGGGTCATTGTCTTGTTGATAAGCATGCCAGAAGATTTGCACTCCCTTCAAACGACTTTTGCGGAACGTGTAGAAAGAAGAAGGAAACCAAAGCTGTCCAACACTTACCCCGTTCCTACCCTGGTCTTTATCAAAAGGAAAACCCTTCTAGAAGCCTTCTTTCTGGACTCGCTGGGTGATCTTGAAGGTACTAAAGTCAAAGATCTCCACCGCTTCGTAAAAAGCTCAAACTGGTTCAACGGGTAGAGTTGTATGCGAGTAGTATATGCGAATAATAGAGTTAAAAGTGTCAGCGTAAGGTCGGCAGCCACTACTACCTACCTATCTACCTTGTCAACATTACTCATCGAATAGTATAATGCCATTGTTGAAAACCATAGCCGAAAGTGCATCTCTTTGTCATACTTCGCTGGTTATTTCAAATTCTCGGGATACTGCACCTTTATAGAAGAACTTTACTAGTGGAGTGTTTTGTTATCATATCAACCAGATTTATCAGCTTCTTCGTGTTGTATTCGAAACGTTTGTTTGTTTGACAAGGAATACTTATGATCAATGGCAGATCTATTGCTTCTAAATTCACATTCGAATTCGTCTATTTCTTCTTCATATATAGATTTCAAGCATTCGTATATTATGTTCGACATGACTTTATATCAGCAATTTGACAGTGTAATTCCCCAATAGTTCTGGCAATCCAGCTTACCCCCTTTTTTACGTATTGGGCATATCATGCCTACACACCCATTTTTGGGCATCATCTCATAATCCCATATTTTGCGTACAATGCGGTGTAATTTACTGTAAAAGGTGTGATCTTCAAACAATCTTCACTTTTTTTTAAAATAATTTTTCGATAATCCTGTCAAATATGATATTTTTAATTTTTTTTTATATAATTCCAAGTCTATGGGATAAACACCCTAACTGCTTTTACACAGAGATTTGGAATACACAATCACATACAATAGCTTTCTATAGAATTTTTATGGTATAGACTAATTTTAATGTGGAAAATTACAATATTTACTACTGTAGAGTACTTCGCCAGCATAGTTTCATTTTTAGTGATAACAAAAGCTGTCAACTATTTCTAATTTATTTTATTCCAATGATAAAGGGTAATGGATCAGGTCGGATCCAGAGAGTATTTTTTCTTTCGTCTGAAATCCAGTCTGAGACATTTCGGTTGAAAGGCTGCCGTTTTACCTATTGCGCCACACAGCACGCCTGGTAACAGTAATTATTCAATTCAGCAGCTGAATCAAGTATAGGTAGTGTATTCCTTTCGGCTTTTACCAATTCATTTAGACTATTCAGATCCATTATTGTATCACATTATAACTTCTCTCGCATAAATCTACTCGTTCAGTTGGATGAAAACAATAGACTTAAAATATTTATAAACTAGTTATTTTGTTTCATAGAATTAATTTTTTCAGGTTAGCCGAATTTGCTTCTAAATAAGTAATATTTTCTAATATTCAATGGATATCCTAAATCTGCAAGGATATTTTATCAAATAAATGTATATTTCTATGACATGCATACATGCATTGCGCATTGGTCTAATTTAACTTTAAGACACAAAATATTTTATATACTCGTAGAGCAATGTACTATAATAGCTACTTATTAGGTTTTTAAATAAAATAAAATATATTTTTGTAATAAAATTTTATTTTATTATGAAAATTAAAGAAAATTAAACAAAATTATAGAAAATATCATTATTATGTCTAAAAATATCTCTAATCTAGGAAAAATAATTTATTCTGATGTGATTCTATTTTAGGAATGTAAATCAAATATCTATACTCTATAGGTATGTGAAATTGGTATATGTATGCAGACAAAACTAATCAGAATCACAATCGTAAACTGATGATTTTGGATAATAAATTTTAATTTTTATTTAGAATTCTATCCTAGCTTTTAAATTTTAATTAAGACTAAATATTTAGTTTAAATTTTCCACATTAAATAGCACAGAAAATAAATGCAATCACAATGGGGTTCTGCTACAAGACTTATGAGCTGAAATATAACAATGACAAATAACTTCCGTGTACAGTGATTGTTACTATTCCCCAAAATTGCTTGTCACGAAATAAAAACAAAGTAAATCCGGATGATTCGAGCTGAACCCACCAAACAAAGAATAAATGACTCGTTACTGCAGTCGAAGCCAAAATAACAAAATAAATAATAGAAACACAATGAACGAGCATGGAAAATCTAGAATGTCTTATAATTATTATTACAAACAATATAATAATTACACCAATTACGTTGACAAATATGACCTGAAAATGAAACATTGTCGATAGTCACGCTCAAAGAAATTCAAGACAACTGATGCAACACGAAAAATGTAGGTATTCAACAGTTTGGTAGAAGACTAAAGAGCTGTCTGAAAACCCTGAAATCGATGGCAAAATACACTCACTGTAACATTTATCCAAAAATAAAACTGGAAACTAATTGCTGGTAGTCGTTTGAAATGGATTATTAATATAGGCTACGGTTTGGTTCCGGCTTTTAGTAAAACAAGATAATTAGGTTATGTAGCGCTAGAAAATAAATAAAAAAAATTCTTCATTGCATCAAAATTCAACAGGATTGTAAAAGAGCTCATTTAAATGCCAAGCTCAATTCACAACACAACTCAAATTTTCGATTAGTTCACAGTTGAGTTAAGCACATAAGCTTAAGCTTTGAGCCAGCTCAAGCGTTGGAGGTTCAAAAATTTAAGCTAAATATACTAATGAGCAAGCTCAAATTTTGAATCGAAATTTGAGTTATTTTTTTTTTTGATAGCCAAAACTTGGGTCAAAATTTAAGCTAAATATACCAATGAGCAAACACAAATTTTGAGTCGATTTGATTTGAATTTTTTTTTTTTTTTTGATAGCCGCACTACAGAATTGTGAAAGAGCTCATTTAAATGCCAAGCTCAACTCAAAACTCAACTCAAATTTTAAATTAGGTCCCAGTTGAGTTAAGCACATAAGCTTAAACTTTAAACCAGTGCAAGCGTTGGAGCTTCTAAAATTTAAGCTAAATATACCAATGAGCAAGCCCAAATTTTGAGTCGAGATTTGAGTTATTTTGTTTTTTTGATAGCCACACAACATAATTGTAAAAGAGCTCATTTAAATGCCAAACTCATCTCAAAACTCAACTGAAATTTCAGATTAGTTCACATTTGAGTTAATGACATAAGTTTAAAATTTGGGCCAGCTCAAGCTTTAGAGGTTACAAAATTTAAGCTAAACATATCAATGAGCAAATTTTGAGTCGAAATTTGAGTTATATTTTTGTTTTTTGATATTATTAGCCAAGGTCAGAGAAAACTTTATACTTTTATACCATTAGCTTTAAAAAAGAAACGAGGAGCGATATTTAGAAAGAAGAATAAGAGAAAGAAGTATGATAAAGATTCGGCACGGAGTTGCGAACCATGTTATTTATGTTCACTTTGAATGTTTTGTAAATTAAACAAATAAAAACTACCCGTTCTTGTGAATGATTGTATTGGAATGCAATTCCAGATTTTAGAAGTTCTGACTAGGAACAAATTTCCATAATAAGCCTTAAAACATCTTGGTATTTCCATGGTGTAGGAGTGGGCATTTACAATCTTTCGCTTTCATAGATGGAAATTGCTTAAGAGACGGAAGTAGTGATTTTAGTTCTTCTGAGCATACTACATACCCTCACGAGGTATGTATATAGTAGTGTTAGTGCTCCAACGATACGATGAGTCAAAATTTGAATTTTTTACAACAATTCTGTAGTGAATGAGTTAAAAATTCAATATGATGAAATCAACTAAAAGTGTTAGCAAAAATTTGTATGTATTTGAATTCAAATGAATTAAAACAATTCTAAATTATTTGAATAAGTTTTACAAAGACTACACAGTTTTAATCATTTATTTAAATACAATTTGTAGTACAACAGTTAACATTATTGTGTAAATACAAGGTCTATTTATATTATAATATATAATTATCTAACACTATATAATGTGAATTTTATTTAAAATTTAATTTAATATTTTTGTTAGTCAAATAACACGACAACTTCAATCATCCTAGTTATTTTATCCCAACACAATTGTATTGTAATTTTCAACACAATTGAAAAGTTTTTTTTTTTTTCTAATTTAAAATAGTAAAATTTTTCGGAAATAAAATAAAAAAAGTTAAACTTTTAAAATATTTTGTGGTCTGTAATTTAAAAGGACATAACCTAATTATCTTGTTTTACTAAAAGTTTTTGTTCTTTTTTTTTTTTTTATTTTTATCAACATTGTTACAATGTTCAAATTAATTGTATTTATTATTTTACTTTTTCTTTTTCTCATATCCAAATAATTTTTATATTATTATTTAACTTTTGTTTTATTTTTAATTACAATAACCATTTTAGTCTTTTGTATTTTATTAAAGTTTAAAAAATAAGACATAAAAAAATATAAAACATTATTTGGTATTTTTGTTTTGATGTTTATAAACATTGTTGCAGAACATCATTTTAATACAATAAAAATAATTTATCGGAATTGGAATTAGAATTTGAATAGGGTAGAAATATTATATTGTCAGAGAGTAAAATTCTAAAATTGGAAATCCAATTTAACAAAGCTGTTTGGGAAGGATAACTTGACCAGGAAGCTGGAAAAAGAAATACAAACTTGGTTGTACAATGCAAAAAATGAATATTTTGTTGTCAAAGATGGGCATGGCTGATATGTGCCATATTATTGAATATTTTCTGCCTCAATAAACCCTCTTAAAACTCCTAAAGGAATGGGATAATAGGACCTATTCTTTCAACACAATTTTCTGTTTACAGGACATCCTGTATGTACTTACTATGTACTCTTTTCCAGATAAATGCATTTTTGTTTAGGTACTCAATACAATTTTCTGCTTACAGGACATCTTACATGTACTTACTATGTACTCTTTTCTAGATAAATGCATTTTCGTTCAGGTACTATAATAGTCAATACAATTTTCTGCTTACAGGACATTCTGTGTACGCACTTACTATGTACTCTCTTCTAGATAAATGCATTTTCGTTCGATACTATAGTGTAAATTTAAATTTTTACAATTTCCAATTATCGAGAGCTTTACTGCAAAAAAATATAAATTTGTCGAATTCTACAAAATTGATTATTTTGTTAACTCTACAGAAATCTTGCTACTTATTTGTTATTCATAGATTTTTTTTTTATATTTGCATTTTATTTATATCATAAATGTCTATTTACAATAAAATTAAATATGTGACAACATGCTGCTAACATGCTACCAACGTGGGTCCGCAAATATTTGTATTTGATTAATATTAATTATTACCGGTTTTGAGTCCTATCTACTTTTTGTTGTTCATATAGCTTTTGGCATATTAGTTTTAACCAATTTAAGTCCTATATGAGTTTTAACCGAACCATCACTCTGCCTTGCGGTACCCCTAACTGCTATTTGATACATATTTGAATATCTAGTTTTCTATTTTACAAACCTGAGCTAAGCAAATTCATATTCAAACAATCGAAACGAATACTCCAACCATGATAAGGTTAGCTTGTTTATGTCCTCTCAACATAAAATACCCTTATTGTAATATTCAATTATAGAGTAACAGAAAACTAATGTTCTAAAATCTAGAATATTTATTTTTATTGAAATTTAAAGAAAAAAAAAACTTATCAAAGAATGAAAATTGTTGTTTTTCCTAACAAATGCAGTTTACTGAAAAATTTACTGTAGCAATTTGTTTTTCTTTTTTTTTTTGTGTTTAAACATGAAATTGAAAAATTTAAACTAATTTTTATATAAAATAATATTATATATTATATTTATATATATATTATTTATATTGTATATATAAATTGGTGTATAAATAGAAACTTTGAAATTTTCTAACATTAAATTTGTAAATTAGGTACAAGGATATTAGAATAAAAATAGAAAACAAAAAAAAGAAGATATTAAGCTTCAAAAAATATCTTTAATGATGTTCTCTATTTGTTTCTAAATTGTAATATTTGTTTTTCCTTTGTGTTTTACTATTCGTTATATTATTATGTATGTACATTACAATATTAGATATAATATAGTTGTAGCACATATAATAAAGATGTGTTACTTAACTTACATTTGGAAAAATAAGTAAAAAAATAAATAAATACTTACTGAACCACATAAAATACCATTAAAATCTATGAAGATGACTACACGTTTCTGGTTTATTTTAAAAAATTACAATCGAAAATATAAAAACCCCACTTATTAGAAATTTTTCGAATATATTCAAATACAGTGATGACTATTGGAATTATATCAATTTAATCTGTGGTGACTTTCATGAAATGAGACTTCAGAAATTTTGAACACGAAAAACAACATCAATCTCCGGTACTATAGTTAATGTAAAAGTAGTAGTGTCCTCAGAACAAGTTCTAAATATATAATTAAAAGTAGTGGAATTAAGTTTAAGTTAGGCTAAGTATAACAACGAGAGCAGCAGAATGTAAAAATATATAAATGTAAAATAAATACTGTAAGAAAACTATAAATCTTTAAAATTTCTCTGATATATCCAAGATCTACAAAGTAAGTTTTCATTGCATTTTTGGTTGATTTAGAAACATAAGATCATAATATTATGTTATAAGGTGGGTGGTAGGTTTTAATAGATTTGTATTTTGTTTATGTTCTTGACAGTAACTTAGATCAAAGAACATAGAATACTAAGATGTCTCATCTGGATATTTTAAAATTTTTTCCATTTAGGTAGATAAAAATATGAAACGAAAATAAAAATTGAATAGCGTAAAAAAGTACAATTTTATAAAAAAGCAAAAAAAAAAAAATATACTGTAACCAACGATTAACCATCGATTGAGATATATTTTAATATTTTGTCAAATCAAAGGTTCAAAATAAAAAATATAAAATCAATTGAAACACATGCTAAAGTAGGTATATTTTTAAATTTTCAGCTTAGAATTTTTTTGATTTTGCTAATTTGCTCTGTTTTTATTTATCAATCTTGTATAAATATGTATTTTATATATGTATATATGTATATCTCATTACAAACAATATGAACAAACAAACAATTTATCAATAATGGATGTTTTATTTCTTCAAAAACTTCTGAGAACAAATCGGTGTTCCGCAGACAGTTCACGATTTGTAATACATAACTAGTAAATTTTATTCTTATAACTATTATTTTTATAATTTTTTCTAGAATTGTAATTCTATCATTGACTCTATTATTATATGTTTAACTGCATATACTTATTTCAATACATATCATTATTATTTAGGTACATATATAGCTAGCTATCTATATTCATATCAGAGTATACTGTAAAACATAATAATTATTCTAGAAAGATAGAAACAAATAAAAAAGAAAATTTTGTTTTTACTGTTCTCTTCACCCCTTTTTCTCTTCTTCTATGTGTGGGTCTCATATGAGAACCCACAGTACAAAATTTTTCTTAAAAAAGTT
Source organism: Argyra leucocephala (assembly GCA_963942445.1). Classification (NCBI taxonomy): domain Eukaryota; kingdom Metazoa; phylum Arthropoda; class Insecta; order Diptera; family Dolichopodidae; genus Argyra; species Argyra leucocephala. Next base: position 126,472,031 of record OZ012681.1, read on the forward strand.
ATATGAGATGAGATGTCTTACTATTTTGATATATACTTTGCTTAGATATAACTACCGTTTCGAGCATTAAGCACGGTATTGATATAGTAACTACCTGTACTGCTAATACAGTTATGTGGCTTATTACGTGAAAAAGTTTAAACAAATTGTTTATATTTGTTACACATTTGACAATAAATAATGAATCTCAGCAATTGGTTTTTTGGTGTATCATAATTTAATAGTATATAAATTAAATAGGTCCAAGTAATACAAACAAAATCCCTCAAATAAATATTGTAATACTTTTCAGCAGTGTCGGGGCTGTTTTCAACAGTATCGACTGATAATTATTGGATTGGTTTTAGATTGATTTAAGTACCCTCATTTTTATTTTTTTATTACAAAATTATATTACAAAATGTTTGTGTTAATTATTAAATTTGTGTAGGCCACTAAAAACTAACAGCTAGAAATTTGGAAAATATAAATTTAATGATTTTACATGTTTTGATTTTGTCATATCCATAACCACCACCCACCCACCTTCACTAATAATATATGCTATACATTTTTCTTCTTTTAAAATTAACATTTTTTATAATATTTTTAATGGTAATGTTAAAACAAGACCACATTTTTCGACATAAAAAAAAATAGTGTGAGACATCTATAATACACAAACAATGTACAGAGTGAGAGGATTTATAAAATGAAAACTTACAAGAGCGACAAGATAAATTTTTTCTCTTTATTGTGTTTTTTGTTTTTTTTTTTTTGTATTTATTTCACTTGGTCCCATTTTTACAATTTAAAATAATTGAAAACATGTAAAGGACCACAATATTTTATAACAATATTCTAAATACCATTTTACTGTGTTAAAATTTCTATAAAATGAGAAAAAGTAAAATAACAACAAAATAAAAATAAAAACATGAATTTAAATGGGTAAGGCGACAACAATACCTAAGTCTAAATATTATATTATATTAAATATACGTACATAAATATAGAACAGGAGCGAAGAGAGGTGAATATGGATGATGTAAAAAGCAACCATTATTTGGTCTGTTATCGAGTAATATAACAAAAGAGAATAAAACAATAATAATGATGATTTTTGTTGTTGTTTTTTGTTTTTTTTTCTTACTATTTTCATTTGTTTACATAGCTATATATATGCAACCACCACAACTCACAAAAGTACCTTTATTTTTAGGAAATTTACAAACATCTACTAAGTCTGTTTTTAAGTTTAAATTATTCCCATTAAAAAAAAAAAAAGAACAACAAAACAAAACAACAATAAAAAAAATTTTCAAATCTGTATAGGTATGTAGTGTACCTACTTGTCTCTAATGGCTTGTTATAAGGCTATTTAACTTTATCAACTCAATAGCTTTAATTTTGAATGAATGAATGGTGTAAAAATATAACAAAGATTTTTACAAAAATATCTTTGATGGTTTTCTTTTCATCATTTATATCAATGAAAACAAAAACAACAATAATAAAAGCAAAAAAAAAAAAAATTTAGTTGTTTTCCTTTACAGTCATTAGTTTTGTTTTTTTTTTTTTTTGCTTTTGTCTATGTCCTTTAAATTCTTATATATTCGTTTAGTGCTATTATTATTAATTTTATATTATTATGTTTTTCTTATTGTTATTTTTTTTTTTTTTTTTATTTCAGTTAACATACCACACCAAATAACTAGCTTAAATGTGCTGATATAAATATACTTAAGTTTAAAAAAAAAAAAAAAAAAAAACAATAATGAAAAAAATAAAATTTTCAATTTAATGGTCTTTTAAGGAAGTCTTACTACTACTATATTCTATATTTAATTTTTAAACTTAGCTATATTATATAAAAATACAAATAGTTCAATTGTTTAGGTTCTTGACAATGATGGTGATGTTTTTCAGGACACATTTTTTTAACTAACCAAAAGAAAAAAAAAATCCATTGTATTCCTCCTTTTTGATATTAATACATAGTTCGGGGATATTTTTGTATTTGTAAAAGGATTCATAAAGAATACGGACTTTCGAATATCAGAATTTAAGAGAGTAGAAGGATATTTAATAAAAATTATTATTATTATTTTTTTTTTTTAAATTATTTTTCAAAAAGGATATTTTTAAAATTCAATTTTTGGTTTTTTTTTTATAATCTTCAATCCTAACTAACTTATAAAGAATAGCTATCATACAAAAATATTACATAAAAAAAAAGTTTAAAAAAATAAAGTTTATAAAGGATAGTAAATAAATATAAAATTAAGACAATCGTCTATTAAGTTTTTCACTTTTCACAACCAAAGATTAACTAAACTGTATTATTGTAAACGAAATATAGTTTTTCTTTTTTAAGCTACAAAAACCATAATAGTTATTTTGATTTATAAATGATAATAAAAATTTATTTCTGAATATATAATTTTATTGCAAAAGTTGGAATAGAAAAGATTTTTCCTTGTGTATTCTTGTAAATTTAAGCAAAAATAAAAAAATGTAATTCTTTAATTATTGTAATTTATAAAGAGTTCACTATCACTTATTCTATCACTTTTTTGATAATAATTGTCCTAATAAAAAATGTTGATATGAATAATTTTGATCCTGTGGTGATAGAATATGATTTTTATTTATATTTTTTAAAGAAATTTAAATAATTTTTCATCCTTTTGGATTGTAATTTTTTTTTATTCCGATTTACATAATTTTCTAGCAAAATAATTATCTAATATAATGGAGTTAAAATAATTAGTAATAATATTGTTATTCATAATTATTATAAATTCAAATATAGCTAAGATAATTTTAGTAAAAATAATTTAATAAATTAATTTAAGTCAAATGATTTGCAATAAACTAAACATAAGATTTGTTTGTCTGTCTGTTTGTAACGTTTGCAATCGAAAACTACATGTACAACTTCAATGAAGTGTATTTCAGTGTATATTATATTACTAGCTTTGTAATCCGTCATAAATGACGGAAGCAAAATAAATCCTACTTTCTTTTTTTCTTTCATTAGATTCTTTATTCTGAAATTACAGTACTTATGTTTATATCACTTTTTATTTATTTTTATTTATGTTTATATTGGCCTAACACTAATCTTTTTTTTTTTATATAACAGAAAAAGAAGTACCATACCAACAAATTTGTATTAAATGTTTGTATTTTTGTACGGTATACTCCTACTCACTTCCATTTAGTTATAATTCGTTAGTTGGGTTCCATTTAGTATAAATTATACCGTATAAGCGTTATTGAGGCCTCCGGGAGAGCAAATTTAAAAATGCGATCTTATTTTCATATCAATTTTGTCTTTTGTATAATGTATAGGGATCTTATTTTGCTATATGAATAAACTGTTATTATGGTGTTGTGTTATTTTTAAAAAATATTCATAATTTATGTATTCAAAATTTTGTATCTAAATTGGTAAAATTTACAAAAAATACAAAAACATTTTCATCAATAATTTTCAATTTAAAAAAAGAATGTTCTATTATCCGGCGTAGAAGTAGAGTTAATTATCCTACTCTACTTCTATCAAGTTCTATTGATTGAACAGTGAACCTGAACAGTGAAGTGAAAAGTGAACACTTAACACTGAAAATAAAATAATATTTTTGGAATGGAGCATACAGAACATACAGAATACAGATACAGCAAATAATAAAAAAAAAAACAAAAAAAAACAAAAATAATTTTTTTTGAGTGAAGTGAGTTACGCACACAATAATGACAAAAATAAAAGGTAGAAGCAATAAAGTAGTATAATGTATAATATTATGCAATACAAATATGCTGATACATATGTGTATTATTATGTATAATTTTAAGTAATAAGAATAACCTTTGAGTGAATTATGTTTTTTTTTTTGTGTTAAATGCTGTTTGCCTTTTGGTTATTATACCATATTAAACTATTGATTAAATTTCTATTAGTCCTTATTATTATAAATCAAAAAAATTATTTGTTTTATTTATATTATTATTATTATTTATTATTTTTTCTTATTATTTGCGAAGAAGACTAACATTAAATTAAAAAAATATAGTTCATGCAATCAATTTTTCCTGCAAAGGTTCAGCATGGTAGACAGGGGTTAAAAAAAAGCACCAAAGCAATTTGTATATATATATGCATTTGTATACATATGCAATTTGTATATGTGTTGGAGCGTTCCGTCGAACTTACAAACATCCAGATAAATGCAAAATAATATATATATATATATAATTAACTATGAGATATAGATCAATATAATGGAATTTAAATAATTAGTAATAATATTATTATTCAGAATTAAATTCAAATAAGCTTATTTTTAATACCTTAATTTTTATTTATAAATTTTAATTTTATCAAAAATAATTCAAAAGCTTAACTTAACTCAAATAATTAGCAAAAATCTAAATATAAGATTTGTTATGTCTGTTTGTCTGTCTGTTTGTAACTTTTTTTGCATTCGAAAACTACTTGCACGACTTCAATGAAGTACATTTTTGGGTATATCATTGACTATTTGGTGAAAGTTATAGACCAAATTAAAGGCACAAAATGCCTTTAAGGTATTCATAATTAAATTCAAATATTTAGATATAATATTTGTTATGTCTGTCTGTCTGTCTGTTTGTAACTGTTTTGCATTCGAATTTAAATTTGCATGGAATTTAAATAATTAGTAATAATGTTTTTATTCATTATGCCATTCAAATATGTAGCCAATTTTATTTATTTTTTATTATTATGTTAAATTTTATTAAAACTAATGTTATAGTTTAATTTAAATCAAATGATTTGCATTAATCGTAAAACATAAGATTTGTTATGTATGTTTGTCTGTCTGATTTTAACGTTTGTACTCAAAAATTACCCGAATGACTTCAACAAAGTGTATTTCAGTGTATATTTTTAACTATGAGCTGAAGATTACAGACCAAATCAAATGTATAATTAAAATATTTAGTAATAATATTATTATTCATAATTAAATTTAAATATAGCTAAACTAATTTTAATTTATTAATTTTAATTTTATTAAAAATAACTCAATGGCTTAATTTAACTCAAATGATTAGCAAAATATCTAGATATAAAATTAGTTATGTCTGTTTGTCTGTCTCTTTGTAACTTTTTTGCATTCGACAACTATTTGCACGACTTCAATGCGGTACATTTTTGTGTATATCATTGACTATGTGGTGAAGGTTATAGACCAAATTAAAGGCATAATTAATAATATTGGTATTCATAATTAAATTCAAATAGCCGAGCTAGTTTTAAAATATTAATTTTAATTTTATTAAAAATAATTTAGTAGCTTAATGTAACTCAAATGATTTGCATGTATCAAAATATAAAATTTCTTATGTCTGTTTGTATATCTTTTTGTAAAGTTTGCACTCTAAAACTACTCGCCGGACTTCGATGAACTGCATTTCAGTGTATATTATATAAACTATGATATATAGGTCAATAGAATGAAATTTAAAATAATTAGTAATAATGTTGTTATTCATAATGACTATTCATTATTATGTTAAATTTTATAAAAAATAATTTTATAGTTTAATTTCAATCAAATAAATTGCATTAATCGTAAAACATAAGATTTGTGATGTATGTCTGTCTGTTTGTAACGTTTGCACTCTAAAACTAGTTGGATGTATTCAAAAGAAATGTATTTCAGTGTATATTTTTAACCTTAAACTGAAGGTTATAGACCAAATTAAATGTATAATTAAAATATTTAGTAATAATATTATCATTCATAATTAAATTCAAATATCTAGTTAATTTTAATTTATTAATTTTAATTTTATCAAAAATAATTCAAAAGTTCAATTTAGCTCAAATGATTTGCACTAATCAAAATATAAGACTTGTTATGTCTGTTTGTTTGTCTGAATGTAACGTTTGCACTCGAAAACTACCAAAATGACTTCAACGAAGTGTATTTCAGTGAATATTATTAACTATACACTGTATACCCTGTGTATATTATTAACAATGCACTGTAACTATAACTGTAAACTAAATTAAACCAAATAAAACTGAATTGAATGTTGTAATAATTGCATAGTAAAAACACTAATCGTCTTATGTACAATTTATATAAATTAAGTAAATAAATAAAAACTATGAGGTGAAGGTTATAAAACAAATTATTAGACATAATTAAATTCAAACAGCTAAGCTAATTTTAATATATTAATTTCAATTTTATTAAAAATAATTCAAAAGCTTAATTTAACTTAAATGATTTGCAATGATCTAAATATAAGATCTGTTATATCTGTCTGTCTGTCTGAATGTAACGTTTGCACTCGAAAACTACTCAAATGACTTCAATGAAGTGCATTTCAGTGTATATTTATTAACTATGAGGAGAACGTTATATGGACAATGTTGTTTTCTACAATTATGACTGGTCAGATATTTATAAAACGGCTTGAACTTAATGTTAAGGCTATTATTATAAAAACTAAAAGTGTTATAGATCTGAAAAATTGTACTTACTGACTCTCTCAAAATCAAATAAATATATACATATATTTTAATTTTTTAAAATTTTATCTTGTTCAGCAACACGGTTGACTGTCAGATATAAAATTGGTCAATGAATTAGAAAGTTTTTATGTTAAAAGTTAATTTCAATTAAAAATATGTTTGTTATTATTTGTTTTATTTAATATAGGTTATAAAATGGAAATTTAAGTTAGTTTAAACTTGAACTACTTAGATTTGTAATAAAATTTACATTATAATGATAAAATATCATGTCAACATAATTGTTTTAAATTTTGGACATCAAATATTATTTAAATGTGTTATAATACTAAGCTCCAAAGCACAAAAATTGAATAAAATGGAAAAAAAGAAAATAATAAGTACAAAAATATAGTTTATACATAGCTATTATATTTAGTGTTTTTGTCTTAATATTTTCCAAATTACAATAAACATTTTTGTTATATTAAAATAAGTCAAGTAAGAAGTTATTCAAATTGGCTCTACGTCAAACCTAATAAATTAATGTCAAATGCTCACTTTTAAGAATTGACACTACTAATACAACAAAACGAATTTTTAACAGAAATTACTAACAATTATTGTGACATATTACCAAACATTTAAAAATGATTCCACTATTTTATATAAAATAATTGTTAGGACTTTTAGAAAATTTTACATTTTTTTTTGATGAGAATTGACATTTATTAGATTTGATGTAGAGTCGAATTATTTTTTGTTATATATATTTTTATTCATTTATGATTTTTTTTTTATTATATATACAAAAATAAAATGAATATCTGTATCGGAAAATAGATGAAAATAGCACAAATAACTATACAACACACTTTATTTAGTCTACAATAATACTGAAAGTGACAAGAAAGCCTGGGATGTAAACGGAAAGCTCGAAAACTAATTTTAGTTCTCATATGAAATTGAATTTAAGAAAAATGTGATTGAACATAACCCGACATAACCCTACATAACCCTAATCCGACAAAAATTTAGTCTTACTAAATTAGAAAAAATATATGAAAAAATATAGGATTAGGTTGCTCTGGTTGAAGACTAATTAATATAATTAGTTCAAAATTACAAACTAAAATCACAAATTCAACAGTTTTGCAATTTTACATAACAACATATGTCATATCGTTTATGATTATTGTATCTCATATCAAATTCTACATCTTCTGTCAATATACAAACAGAAACAAAAACAACGTAATGAGTAGATTTTGTAGCTAATTTATTTTTTTTTTTTTAAATGTTATTAATTGCAATTGCATGTAGGTCCAAAATACAAATTCAAGTGTCACATATTATTGTTTAAACAAGAAAAAAAAATTATAAAATAAATTTATGCGTAATTAAAAAATTTTTTTTAAGTGTAAAATATTAAAATTTTCATTATTAGAAGATTTCAAAAATACGTCTGTGAGTTATAAGAATCGACCAAAATTTCAATGTAAAAATTTATTTTTATAAAATAAATTTATGTAATTATAAATTTTTTTAAGTGTAAAATATTAAAATTTCCATGTAATTTAACTTTTAATAAAAAGGACAAGTTCGATTTATTAATTAATATTGAAACATAGATCTTTTATGTCACCATTGTTTCTATATAAATATTATCATTATTTGTGTTAAAGAACAAAATTATTTTTAGGAATTGTTTCGTTCATCATAACACTACTAGAACTCATCAATAGGTATTTATAGTGTTAGACTACCTATACAACTCCTATTTTCACTTTGATTGATTTTACAACTTATTAGAAGATGTCAATAGTACATCTGTGAGTTATAAAAATAAATCGAAAGTGTTTTTTTTTTGTTAAAAGTAAAAGACATGGAAATTTTAATATTTCACACTTAAAAAAAATTATAATTACATAAATTTATTTTATAAAAATAATATTTTGCTGTGAATTTTTGGTAAATTTTTATAAATCACAGATGTAGGTACTATTGGTATCTTCTAATAAGTTATAAATGCAATCAAAATGAAAATAGGAGTTGTATAGGTAGTCTAAATACCTACTGATGAGTTCAAATAATGTTATGATGTACGAAACAAGTCATAAAAATAAAAAAAAAATTCAATTTGCTTTGCTGTGAATACTAGATATTCTGTCCTATAATTTTAATTGATTTCCATCTCTGATATACAACTGAACGATATAATTTTATATTAATTTATTGTTATAAAACATATCCATATTAAATCACTAATAATTATTTATTTTAATATTTAATTACAAATATCGATTTTTCGGAAGCAACATACAGCTCAGTGCTTATGACTAACTTCTAATAAAATAAAAAATATCCTTTGTAGTTTTATATTCCCTACAAATCCCATTAATTACAAATACATGTGAATAATTAATAAAATTATTTAAATCTGGCTTCCAACCAAAATGTTATTACAAGATCTTTGATTAAAACTTCCTCTATTTTGAATTAAAATGGAAAATTTTGTAATTACAAAAATATAGCTATTCACAAAGAAATTTATAAATTGCAAAAACATATCCCACACTATACTATATAGATATAATGTGGGTCAAGTGATTACAGTTTACTAGTTTTAAAATTCATAATGATTAAAAATGTCACTTTTAATGATTCTTAACTCTAATTACAACTAATTTTGAAAAGAGGAAAATTTTTAAAGTGAATTCAAAAAACAAAAATAAAATAGTTGAATAAAATATTATTACATGATATTCTCATGTACAAAACCACAAAGGACTATTACATAATAATCTGTATCAGAACCGTTTTAAAATTTTCACGAAATAGCTACATCCATGTTGTACATTACATAAATTTGTTAATACCTAAAACATATGTGGAGTAAAAATTTCCTGTAAAATTATTTTTCAACTTTTCTCAACAGGATTTATTTTATATTTTCTTATTATCCTTTAATTTTAATTAAATGTTCTCTTTACGAAACTGATACCTATATAAATACTCTATGCTACTTAATACTTGTTATAAAACTTACATTAAAATAATATACAAAACACTGATACTTGATACTTAATTTATATAATATAAATTACATAAACATTATCGTATATATATAATATATCAAACATTATATAAAATAATGAGTAAATATGTATGTAGTCACTAAATGAAAACATTTTTCTTTTTTTCTATAATAAATCATAATTGTGTGGGTGTATGGGAGGACTATAATGTATGTTTAAAATGTATAAATATAGGAAATAATAATAGGACTAAATGAAGGATATTATAATAGTGCACAAGGGTTTCCTTTTTCTATTCACACTATTACAAAGTAAAAATAAAAAATAATAATTTTTTTTTTTACTGTTAAGCGGCAGTAGGCACCTACTCAATTTCTATCCTTTATTAAATTAATTTTTCATTTTCATTTTTGGTTTTTTTTTTTGTGTTTTTTTGTTTTTTCTACCACAAGGTGACGCTATACAGAGAAAATGAATATTGAAAATATGAAAAGATTTTCTTCCTTAATTTCACATTAACAGTTACTTGGGTATAAATTATTATATGTATACAAATACACGTATGTAATATTTACATAAGTACATTTAAATGGGTGAAAATGTATGTGTTTTTTTTTTACATTTTCTGTTCTCGGTGTATAATTAAAAACGTGATCCTTAAGAAAAATTAGTTTTTATTTTTGTTGTTGTTGTTGTTGCATGCATTTAAATAAAAATGGCGCGTAGAAAGGTGAAAATGGTTTTTCTTATTTTACAATTTATGTTAGTACATGTAAACAGCATGTTCAATTTTATTTTTCAATTATTTTTTTTTTTTTTTTTTTTGGTTGAAATAAAAATAAATCAGTGATTTCATAACTTTTGTTTAAGATTGGGATCACGATGAACTTGAAACTAAGTAAATTAGATGCAGGTTTTGAAGATTTGTGAAAATAAAAATGATGCGTGTATGTCATAATATTAGTCAATTTAGAAGTACAACTACGCTTAGCTGACAACCGATATTTTGTTTGACGATTTTTATTAGTGGGGTATACTGACGGCTCCAAGAAAATGAATAAAGTAGGATCGGGAGTATATGGAAAAAGCCTCAAGGCTCATATTTTTTTAAGCACAAACATTTAAAGCACAAAAAAGTCTCAAGGATCATATTTATTTCTACAAATACAGTTTTCAAAGCCGAAGTACATGCTATCGAATTCTGTGTGCCAGAGACATTGATAAGAAATTAAAAAAAATGTAACACTTATATTCTATAGGACAGCAAAGCAGTCATATAAGCTATTAATTCATATACGATTACATCAAAGTTAGTCTGGGAATGTTTAGAAATCTGCACTAAAAATTTTTCGTTATTGTTTGCGTCAATTGTAGGAGCCATTATGCTCTTTTAGGTTATTTGAATAAATAAATAAATACAAAAATGCTTAAAACCCTGACAAAAACAAATAATGTCACGCAGGAAACGAAGTTGCAGGTGATGTAGCAAGCAAATTATCGGACACGCCCTTCATAGGGCCAAATCCGTTTTGTGGGATTCCCCTCAGTGCAGCTAAAATGCAATTAAACGCCTGGGTAGAGCAAAAAGCTGACTATTACTGGGTCAATGTTCTTGGAAATCGTCAAGCAAAAATGCTCATACCTAAACGCTCATAAACACGAGTTATCACAATAAGCCTATTTGCAGCTGTATTGATATTAGGGGTTAGATTACCTTCCTCATAATTCCCTCTCTCCGTCATAATCTAATCTAAATCTAGACGGTTTAAGCTGTTTTTTTCATAGTTATATAAGGCCAAGAACACTAATCTTACAATAATTCATAGTGGGATTCTGATAGAAGATATCTGAAGTAATAGAACCGAAATAAAATTGTATTAATGGTTAGTTTAAAAGTAAGCTTTCTCAAACGTTCTTTAAGGTCTTATCCCCGGAAAATAGAACCAGATATAAAAAAAAAACTATTCATATTGTTCTGTGATTCACTTGTCCCTTTCTTTTGTTTTTTACGCTACCCAAAGGAAAAATTACTTTGTACAAAATTATTCATAATAGAATTCAGGCCGGAAATGATGCTACTATGCAAACAGAAAGTAATTTCAATCAAAATTAATATCAAAAAAGGCCAAAATGACGATATATAAAACTCTCATACGACCCATAGTGACGTATGGATGCGAGGTATGGACTGTGAACGTGGCCGAGAAGAATAGCCTGCGCATATTTGAAAGAAAACTTCTTCGAAAAATACTCGTCCCAAATAGATTACCGAATGGAGAATATGTAATCAGAGGCAACAGCGAGTTCAATAGTATGATTGATAGTGAGGACATTGTACGGTTTGCAAAGGCCCAAAGACTAAGGTGGGCTGGCCACGTAAGTCGAATGAACGAAAGCTGAAAGCAAGCAGTGGTGCTGAATACAAAGCCCGATAGCAGCCGTGGTAGAGGAAGACAAAGAAATAGATGGGCAGACAACGTGAAAAACGATGCTCAAACCCTACCGATCCCAAATTGGAGACAAGCTGCACAAGATCGATATTTTTGAAGGAGCATAGTGATGAATGCCAAAGCTCACACAGAGCTGTAGCGCTATAAGATGATGATGATGATGACAAAATTATTGTAGGTTCGGATAAGAAGAAAAATGATTAGGAGGGAAATAAAATGATAAAGAAGAATCGGTTAAGATCCTGAAGATGTCCATTTTGAAAAGTTTCATATTGTATAATGAAGGGTTTCTATCATGGGGGGAACACGTGAGATGGAATAATGTTCCGCATTTTAGCAGTTCTTACTAATTAATAAATGACTTTCGATACAAGCTTTGGACCACCTAGGTATTTCTACGGCTTATAAATTAGCACTTGAACCAACCCTAATGTTGCGTTGATTTTATTTCAACAGAGTGTCATTTAAAACAAGGTATCTATACCAATTTGCAACAAAGTATCTATAAAAACGAAGTAATAGATCCAACGTTTCGACGTGTGCTAAGAGGAAGGTCAAAGGGAGAAGAAGGGGAGGGTCACCTGGACGGTAGAGTCGCAAATTAGGCGTAAGCCGTAATTTTTGATTTAATGCTAACAGTCCATATATTTGCGACAGTCCATATATTTGGGGTGCGTCAGTACATAAGCTTTGATATCGGTCGGATAGAAGCTTTATAGATATTGGACAAATCTATTAAAGAAAAATAGGGCTTACATCTGTAAAGAAAACCTAAATATTTTACAGCATTCTTAGCTATATCAAAAAATATGTAGGTATGCCTAAAATGGCAACATTTACACCAAAGAGGACCATTGTGATACTACATAATTTCGATTCCCCACTCGTGTTTTGTTCGTTAGAATCAATATGATTTATTTACTAAGCGGTGGAAGTAATTTGGAGATGCTGGAGTATAAAAACTTGGATACTATTGTATAATCTGGAATACAATATAATCTTCATTATATTGGATAGAAAATTATTTGAGTTAGTTAAATCCTTTGCTAATAACAAATTGTATTTTATTTGTCAGCTCTTCCCAGTCACATACACACTCAATGTTTTGGCATTTCTTCTTCACCATATTATTATTCAAGCAATCAGTGATTTTACCTAGTCCATACACATTTGTAATCACTTGGTATAGGAACAATAATTAAATGCGTTGTGAGACCAACAGGTTTTTTTCATATATTGATCTTGCTCTGTGGAGAGCGTATTCAACTGTTAAATTTGATTTTCTATTAATTAGTCTTCTGATGGTTGTACAATAACAGCTTCTAGATATATTTTTAATATAATATTGAGCTTCTAATTTTTATTATTAAATTTTAATGATTCTAGTAGTCATATTATGACCATGCCAAGATTATGATATGGCAATTTAATCATCATTATTACTGTAACAACATCCGCGGGGCATAGGGCACAAAACGATTCTTTCAAATTACACCAAATTATTCGTTAAGCTTTTTTTATCAAATTTTCTTATTTACACACTCTGTCGAGCCTGTGATAAAATCTTGTTTAACCAATTCTTAAAACTTTAACTTGAAAAATTTTCTTATATAAAAAGTTCATTGAATATTAATGAAAACCACTGTTACTACATGTAAAAACAAAATTCTCAGGTTTATTCAAGTTCCAAATACCAAAAAAAAAAAACAAAAAACCTTAAACCGAATGCACAAAATTGTCAGATTTATTCAGTGTATGTGTCTCTGTATTTATTTGAATTGGTTTACAATTTCTTAAATATTACATTTAAAATGTTTATATACCTATCTACCTAGTTTCCATAGTGTTAGATTGGGTAGAATAAGTAAATAAATTATTTGAACATCGTTGACTATATGTAAAGTCGTTTATTATATGAATTTTCTATTTTTTTTTTTTTTTATTACTATTCACATGTAAAATAACAAAAAAAAAAACCCCAGACCTTTTAATTTATTTCCGCAAGGATAATGAATTTTTCAATATAAGAAAGACTTTTGAATTTATTTATTCTTATTTGGTTTTTGGGTTTTTCTTTTTGGTGTAGTTTTGAAAAAAAAAAAAAAAAAAAAAAAACAAAAAACCAAAAAATAAACTTTTTCAATTCCATAGAAACGGAAGTAGAGGTATAACGGTATTATTTTTGTTATACAAGAAACTTGCATATAATAATGTTAAATGGTGTGCATTTAATATGTATGTGTATGTGTGTGTTTATTCATAAAAAATAATTATTTAAGTAATTTTAAATATAAAGTAAAAAAAAAATTAAAATAAATTAAAAAACAAATAAAAGTTGAAAGTTTTCAAAGTTTATAAACTTTAAAACATTTTTTTTTTTTTTATATTCCAATCAATGTAAATGAATGTTGAACAATTTTTTTTGGGGAACCAATTTAATGGAACAATATTACAATATTTTCTTATTTGCTCTCATTGTACACAAAAAGTTTGTTTCATATAAAATTCAAGAACAATAATTATATAAATTTAAAATTATTTGGAAATAATAATAATAATAATATATATAGCTATATTTATATATATATATAATTTGAATAATATAAAAAAAATTATAAATGGAAAAAAATATTCATATGTAATTTTTGTTAGAGGATTTTTGTGTACTTTTGACATTATTATATTCGGTAGAATAGAAATTAAAGCAAATAAATTTAAAATAATTTATGATTAAAAAGTTTTCTATTTATTGTTTCTAAAAAGTTTAATTTTGGACAAAAATTAATTTAATTTTTTTTTTGCACTCATTGTTCACCTTATTTTGATCTGTTCTGTTGTGTTATTCCACTCAATTCTTAATAGTGTGAAGGAAATGTATAAAAATGAAATTGTGCTTACAGTTTAAACAAAAGAGTGTAATTTTTTTATGAATCAGTTTCCGATAATAGCAATGCGTCGGCTGTAGTCGGAAAGGCTCCATAAGCCATTTTCACTTTTTTTGGCTTAGGAACATATTGTTAGGTTTTGCGACACGCTCTTTCTTTTGGCCCGAACCGTTTTTCGCTATCATTTACCATTTCGGAGATATTTAGTTCCGTATTGAACCATATCCACCTTTGTAATACTTTGTTAATTAAAAAAAAATACCCATACGCCAATTTTTTGGATATGGATAATTTTTGTATGAAGTTTGACGTGAAAATTGGATTTATTTCTGAAATGCCCCATATCCGTATGCCTGACACATATGCCCAACAAATGATCAAAGCTATCTAAAACCATTATGAAAAAATAAAATATTTGTGATTGAAAGCGTACGCTTTTATTATGGGGGGAATAACCATTAATGTCAAAAATGTATGGTTATTCTCGCCATAATAGAACCGTGCGTCTTCAATAGTTATAAGTTAAGGTAATACCTATGTAAGTTATAATAAATAATTTTAAGTTCTTTATGTTTTTAGTAATTGATTTATTGTTTTTGTTTTAAATTATAACATGGTTATAAGAGAATGTGAACTCAATGATATAAACTGATTTTTAATTTTGAAATTTTTTAATACCATAAATATCTTTTAATATGTAGTGGACCATATATTTATTTGTTTAGTTTAATGATAAAATGACCCATATCTAGGTAAATTTGGCCCACGTGCATGGAAGAAAATCAACTTGTTCAAAAAAGTGGATATGAATCGTTTGAGAATCGATTTCGAAAAACAAAAATACCTATAACTTGTAAACTAAAAGGCGTAGGCACTTGAAATTTTGTAAGTGAAATAACAAAATAAGTATTAATTTATTGTGAGAGTTAGAAAAATTGTATCGTACAGTTTGTTTTTTTTTTAAGTAACTTTAAACTTCAAATCGAGTTTGTTCGAAACCGAGTTAATGGCATATGGAGCGGAAGTTATGCTTACAATTTACACAAAAAAGCTCCATCTTATGAATCAGTTTTCGATAATAGCAATGGGCCTGTTTCCACAGATCATCGTTATGATACTTAATTTTTTTTTTGCCTTTGCATTTTTTTTGTTTGATAATTTCTTTATCTTCAGGTGCTTTTGCCGCAATTTCTTCATTTTCTATTAATATAACTTCAACAAGACATGAGGATGGCATGGATGGATTGATACGACAATTAGCACGATATGTGCGATAAGGTATTGGGCACTATTTACTTAAATATGTTTAATTGATAAATGGTCAACATCTAAACCTTTATATTCTGCATTTGCTTCAGCATTTTTTAATAATTTGCAAAGATTTTTTTAACCAACGTCCTTGTATTGTTTTCCATTGCTTAACTTGCACACAACGACCTACACCACCAATAAAACGGCGGTAAGCATTCATTCTTTTCAACATGACGTAATTTCATGTGTTTAATGGCCTGAGTGGGTTCATGTGTATCCTTAAAATGAATACGTAGATTTGGTCCAGTGGCTTTAAATGATTTTGTTGTATTATAGGGTTCTCTAGGGTACCGAACCATTGTTTAATTTTTTTTTCTTTACAAATTAAACCGGAAAAGGGACTTCATGCCATCACTTTACGTTTCCACTAGTATACTATGTTTTTGATCTATGTTGCAATATGCGTAATATGTGAATAAAAATTTCATTCTTAAATTTTTAAAGCAAAAATAAATTCAGTAAATACCATAATCGTTTGGGATCTTCTTGTAAATCCTCTACCAACATAATGATTAGAAAAACAGGTAAAGGTCCAAATAAAATTGATTCACACAAAACTATCGGGCTGATACATAGATAATCCAAAGTGTTTGAAAAAAATTTGAAAAGTCTAAAATTTAAAATCAAAAATAAAGGGATCCTACCGCGTCACCAGCGCGGTTTTCAGGAAAAATACAGTACCATCGAACAGGTATACAGAACCGCAGCAGTCATCAAACATGTGTATGAGAAAGAAAAATACTGCACAGTCAAATTCTTAAATGTCGCTTAGGGTTTCGACAGAGTGTGGCACGACGACCTAATATACAAAATTTAAGCTCAATTACCTCCTGAAGGTCACAAATTATTAGAAAGTTATCTGTCTCATTGGGTGCAAATCATCGTTGAGCATGGAATTGAAAGTCCTCATCTACAAAGTGATCATAAAACCAACATGGTCTTACGGATGCCAAATTTGGAAAAAAAAAACATGTCCAAAAGTAATCTGGATATAATCCAAAAATTCAATTCGAAAACATTAAGAAGGATTATTAATGCGCCATGCAACGCACCATGGTTAAAAATTCCAACCTTAAAAATGACACTTACCTATGGTTGAAGAAGTTATTGAAGCAGAAACAAAAAATTACATCAAAAGAATAGTAGCCCACCCCAAACTATGAAAAAAAAATTTCTAACTCTACGACATGCTTTTTTTATGGTAAAACCATATATACGGTGCAGGCTAAATGAAATGACTTGAGCTCATAATATGTAAATTAAATTTTGAATAGAATTATGATGGTAGCAGCTTTATAAAATACAAAAAAAAATCTTTAGAGCAGCAATGTTGTTAATCTAGAAACAAAAATCCGCTTTGTAAAATCCTACATATGCAATCAATACATTTTTATGATTTGGATGCGGTATGCACAAAATAACAAACATTAATTAGTGTGCGTGAAGCATTTAAAATATGATTGTAACACAGAATATTAAAATAAATTATTGGTATATCAAGTGAGTAATAATGAGATTCTACGTATAGAATAAGTCGAAATTGTTAATTTTTACTAACAATTAAATGGAAAAAGACCTATCCCGGGTTATAATGAGCAATGGTATTCTACAAGTAATTTTGCAAAGATAAAATCTAAACCAGAATTCAGGTTGAAAATAAACATGGTGAATGAGAAATATCACACAATGAACGGACCCCAAAACTGTTGGACAATGCACAATGCGAAGAATATAGAGACAGCTTTAGAAATGTGATCGCACACATCCAATAATCTATATTAAGTTGAATCAGAAGAAGCGTTCTGCAGTTACATACAATAATAATTACAAATAATCATTTTGATATGAAATAAATTTATAAATTGAGTTATGCAATTGAGTTCGCAATTGTAGTAAGTCACATTTGTAAATTTCGTATTGCAGTTAAATATTGAAAGACAGAGAAAGATGTATGGGTAGTGAGAAAAGATGGATGAATGAGAGAAGTATTAAAACTAGGAATTTTTGAATGGCAGATTTCTTCATTTTGACATTTTTTTTTTGTTTTTATGTTCTTGACAGTAACTTAGGTAGAACCACCTTTCCTTGCTTAATTAAGTACGGCACTGCAAGTTTATATTACAATATCTACAATATTTTTCGAGTATTTATTTATCAAATTACTAGTTTATCAACTCATTAAATGTAGAAAACTACTACTATTGTCAAGAACTAAGCCGTCTTAAATATTTATCTTTTATATATCTATATATATAAAATATCTATTTCGTCTTTATTTGATTTAAGTGATTACCAGATTATACTCTCAATTATTTTTTGTCATTTATCCAGTACCTAATACTGGATATTTACTCCTTTTGTAATATGAGATGATTACAATAAATTTTTCCCAATGGCAAAGGGTACCTGACCAGGTCGAAAAACCCATAAAGCATTTTTTTCAGCTAAGCTAATAATAACCCGTTCGAACATCATCTACTGGTCCATTTTTTACGAATCAACGTGATGATGCTTCATATAATCACTATTCGTTTCCACTTGTCCTCACTTCCATGATATTTTTTATCTATATTTTCTATCTATCCACAATTTGTTTGTTGATAAGAGGATATGAAACGTATGCTAAAGCTTTCATCATATTGATCCGTAGAAACAGGCCCATTCAACAATTTATTGATAATCTTCTTGTCAATCACAATTGCACATTATTTTATTCTTTGAAAAAAACTAAACTACAAAATTTTATCAATTTAAATTTTAATGAGTAACTTAACCTTGCATTGAATTTACTTTATTTAGGTAAAGTTTGTAAGAATTTTAATTTAATATTTTATTTTTGTATACTTAGCTACTCATTATTATTTTTATTATATTTATTTACAAAGGCTTGTAGTTGTATACTCTTCAAACGATGGCACATTAAATTTTATTACAAAGTACTGCTTTAAGATATATAATAGAATATTTCATTAAGAATTGCTACTGAGATGATATCAAACAATTTTTTTGGTCTTAAAATTTTGTTTTAGCAAAATTATATTCTTCAGTTGCACCTCTAGTACCAATATTCTATAAGGTAAATACCATTTTTAAAATTAATTGATAATAAAATTTCAATTTTAATTAAAAAAAAAAACTATTTTCAATTGAATAATATTATTGAAATCATTACAGATCTAAAAATAAAATAAACTTAATCCTAAAAGAGAAAATAAAATATACGATCATTATTTTGTACAAAAATAAAAAAAAAAAAACAAAAACAAAAAAAAAATTTTTACTCCTTTGTAATATGAGATGATTACAATAAATTTTTCACAATATCATTTTTTCTTTAAAGGTGTTATAGAATAAAATGATTTTTTTTTTTTTTTTATTTTATTATTCTTTTCTAATTTACAACAGCTTTCTACCCAATATATTTTCTATTAAACACCTACCCTAGATTGTACAAAAGAAAATTTAATAAAATATTTAAGGATAATAAATCCTGATGTGCATTTTATACTTTATATTATAATATATATATAATATATATATATATATATCAATATTATATTTATATATATATATATATATATATCAATATTTATATATATATTTATATAATGCACATACGAATATAATATTAATCAAAATATAGTTTCAGGTGCAGTTGAAAGAATCAACAAAAAAAAAATATTGGAAGTTAGAAAGGTTCTAAGCTGTATCAATGTAAGAAATAAATACAAATACAACAAACATAATAAAAACAATACGAGTATAATAAAAGAAAACAAAACATTAGTTGCACGTCCTGTTCTGCAAGTATTATTGTTGTATTTTATGTATGAGAACTGAATTTTAATAAAATCAATTGTAAATATTTTGATTTTTGAAATGGGTCTTGAATCGGTGTTATCTGAATAAGAAATAACTTCTTACAATCGTTAAAGCCACAATTGTCCAATGATCTACGAGTATGAAATACTACTGGTTTAGATTCGTATAAAAATTATTCAATTGCGTTAATTCCATTATCAGGTAAAAGTAAGGTTTTATTATCATTTTTATCGATTAGAAGTCATTAAATATTCTAAATGCCATGCAAGAAAACATAAATGTACTAACTAATAGTCCAAAAATGTCTACTTCAAAATCGATAAGAAACATGTTGTTATACTACTTCTTGATTTATCTAAAGCTTTTAATTATTAAGCTAATAATTTTATTCTCATAGCTTGTTATGCTTAAGCAATGGTGCTAAAGGATGCCCTCAAAGAGGGGTACTGTCGCCTATCCTGTGATCTTATGTAGTTAATGACCTGCTACATAAACTCAGTGAATGGAAACACAATTTGGCTACGCTGATGATTTAGCTATTCTTATTAGAGGCAAATTTTAGTCTACAGTGACTGAATTCACTCAACAGGCACTATGTTGCCAAAAGTATCCAAATCCAAAAGTCCAAATTCAAAAAATTCAAATTCTTCCAAAAGTATCCAAATGCTGCCGAGCGGTTAACCTGTCTATAGATCTAAATAAAACCACTATTTTTGCCTTCAAAAACAGAAGAGTTAGGCATAAATTAATGAAGCGTAACCTAAATGTGGTAAAGATTGACTTTTCCAAAAAAAAAGTCCTTGGAATTGAACTTAATCAACTTGAATGCTGATCTAAGCTCAAAGATAGAATTGCACTTTGGACATCGGATACGCCCTTCATAGGGCCAAGCCCGTTCTGTAGGTTTCCCTTCAGCCCAGCGAAAATGTAATTAAAAACCTGGGTAGAGCAAAACGTTTAGAATTTCTAGGCCATCGTTCGGCAAAAATGTTCAGGCATAAACGCTCGCTCAAGAAAACCAAAATTCTTCTAGGTGGCAATAGGAATTCAGTACGTATCTTGACAGGGATAATAAAAGACCTTATAAAGGAACACTTCTATAAAATGGGTCTGGTCGAAAACAATTTGGGCAGAATATCTGCTCTTTGAATGCGAAGAACTAACTCGTAGTAGACTTCGCCACTTTGGAACTTCCCTGAGCAATGGTAGATATACTCAGCTTACCATTGAAGATTATCCATTTGCGGTTGCGGTGATATATAGGGGACAGATTTCCTCCAGAAATTTTAAACTAATCTAATCTAAACTAAGATCGTCTTACACAGACATTCTTATTCAAAGTTATTTAAATAATAGAAGAAATTTTGTGTACTTATTTAGTATAATAATGTACCCTTGTATCTCAAGGATCCATACTAGGTCCTTTACTTTTAATATTTTCATTCATCATGATATGTGAATTCACCGTAACGGAAGATATAAAGCTTGTTTAATTTGTCGGCGGGATCCAAATCGGTGCGACTAGTTTTTTTTTTTACGCATTACCTAAACACTAGAAGAGGTAACGTACAAAATTATTGTAGGTTTGCTTAAATTGATTCTGATTGGTTATTTAACTGTCAAAATCAACCGTTCCGATAAATCGCCACAGTCAAAATCCAGCACTATAATATTTCAAACATGTTAACTCAACTGAAACACTTCGATTTCATTTCCAATTTGCAGCAATTCCCAGAAATTTAAAATTTCATTTCGATTTCCTTCTTAAATCAACAAAAATGTGTCATCAATTATTTAAGCATTTTATTTTACTATATGCCATACATGAAATGACCATTGAATGTATAGCATAGAAAATATGTAGGGAATATAGGGTTAATATATTATGAGAAATATAAAATCGTTTGAAAACTTCATATTTTGTTGTTTTTTCGTTGTTGTGTTGTTGTATTATTATTTTTTATTATTGTTGTTGTTTTTACTGAGTATCAAGAATGTTGCTTTCAATGTTGGTTACATGCATTTTATTATTAAAATTCGAATCAGAAAACAATTGAACTGATGTATTAGAAATCATGTATTCCTGAAAGGATTTTATGCTGATTTTTTTTTACTTATTTTTGTTATTTTTTTAAGTACTTTTTTTACAGTCAGTCCAAGATCATGATTTTGAATTACTTCTGTTTGTTATTTTCGTTGTTTTATTTTTTATTTTTATATTATAATAATGAAATGTTATATTTTTATTTTGTGGGTGTTTCAGTGTGAGTGCTTGGTATGGTTGTTGTATGTTATAATTTTATTTTGCTTCCGATATAATGGACAACATAGAAGAACGATCCCAGATAGTTTTAATATTAAAAGATAGGCAAGACACGATTAGATTTGTTCAGTATATAAGCTTTCGTAGATAGGCTTCAGTAGATAAGATAAGTAGATAGGCTAAAACAATATTAGATTTGTTCAGTAGATAAGCTTTCGCAGATAGGCTTCAGTAGATAAGATAAATAGATATAGGCTAGACAAGATTAGATGTGTTCAGTAGATAAGCTTTCGCAGATAGGCTTCAGTAGATAAGATAAGTAGATATAGCCTAGACAAGATTAGATGTATTCAGTAGATAAGCTTTCGTAGATAGGCTTCAGTAGATAAGATAAGTAGATATAGCTTAGACAAGATTAGATTTGTTCAGTAGATAAGCTTTCTTAGATGAGCTTCAGTAGATAAGATAAGTAGATATAGCCTAGACAAGATTAGATGTATTCAGTAGATAAGCTTTCGTAGATAGGCTTCAGTAGATAAGATAAGTAGATATAGCTTAGACAAGATTAGATGTATTCAGTAGATAAGCTTTCGTAGATGAGCTTCAGTAGATAAGATAAGTAGATATAGCCTAGACAAGATTAGATTTTTTCAGTAGATAAGCTTTCGTAGATAGGCTTCAGTAGATAAGATATTTAGATACAGCCTAGACAAGATTAGATTTGTTCAGTAGATAAGCTTTCGCAGACAGGCTTCAGTAGATAAGATAAATAGACATAGGCTAGACAAGATTAGATTTGTTCAGTAGATAAGCTTTCGCAGATAGGCTCCAGTAGATAAGATAAATAGATAGGCTAGACACGATTAGATTTGCTCAGTAGATGAGCCAAAGTGCAAAAAATGTATAAATATCGTGTAATGAAAGAGCAAATTATTCAAATTCCGACTTGCAGAAGTAACTGTAGATTTCACATCTTAATAATAGAATTAAAAAAAATAATCAAAGTAGACAATTAAGCGTTGCAGCGCTATTTACGAAGACAAAATAATTTTTTTATTTTATTTCTGACCCCACATATTGACCAACAATACAAATAATGCAAGTATACTGTACCTACATTGTAAAATTTAGAATTTCCACAGGATGAAAAAACAGTTACACCGTCGAATACAGTAAAATTTAAAATAAAAAAAAAATTAGAAAAAAAAATATTCTATATTATTCTTTATTATAGGATTAAAAAATAATTGTAACAACAATAATAAAAAAAAAAAAATTGAATTTCAGGATAATTTCATGTCCTTCTGTTATTCATGCTTAGAACATCTCATATTCAGTATTTTTTTCTATATTTTCTTTTTCTTATTGCTATATCGAAAAGAATTACTTGCTTACAATTGTTTTGAGTGTAAATAGTATTTAAAGGATATTCAAGGATTCAAGGATTTTAATACCTATAATAATGTAGGTATATTATGTATATTTTCATTCTATACATATTCATTTCCAACTTATTTCATATCCTTACAAAAGAACAACAAAATAAAATTGAAAACGAGAAAAATTTCTTATTCATGAAAAGTAATAATATAATAATATGGAGAACGCACATACAATACAAAAAAAAAAACAAAAAAAAAACAAAAAAAAAACCAAAAAGGATATTTAAAGTTGAAAACAAAAACAAAATGATAAAACATTAACAAAGGATTCTACAGATTAAAAGAACAACAAATGATGAAGAAATTTAAAGAGAAAAAATTTTTTTTTGTTGTATTTTATTTTTATTATTTTTTTTTTTTGCCTTATAACTGTTTGTATTGTATGTTTGTGTAGAAATGTGTAACCTAGTGCAATCAATGTTAGGTGAACAGAAATAAAACGTAAATTTATCAACAGTGTTTTCTTCTGTTTTATTTTTTTTTTATTATTATTTTTTTTTTTTTTGTTCTTGTTTATACCTTTATCCTGTTTTTGTTTTTCCAAGTTTACCTTTATTACTGTTACTTAATTTTGTATTTTCAAGAAAATACAAATTACTTGGGTTGAATTGAAGAGTTTTCAGAAAAATAAAACTGATAATAATAATAACAATAACAAACACAGAAAAACAATTTTTAAGAGGATGTTAGTTGAATCGATTGTGAATTGAGGTCGAATATACAATAAAAAAAAAAGAGAAAAAAAAAAAAAACAAGAAGAAATAAAAAACGAAATTTTTGTATTTATTATAAGTTTATTTTTTTTTTTAATATAAGCACAAAAAAAAAATATAAAATATAAAAACAATAAAAAAAAAAAAAATGTATAGGTACCAAAATCAACCATTAGAAATTTATGGTGTAGTGTAGGGGGCTACACATTTACATCCTTGAAGAGGATGAAAATTGTAAAAAGATTAACCTTTTGCTTTTTACAATTTGTTTTGCAAATTGTGGTATACATACACATACATTTAAATGTATGTGTGTTGTAATTGTATATTTTTATATTAGATTTTATTTTTAAATTTCTTCATTTTATTTACAATAATTTGAAAAAATATATATATATAATATATATATTTTTTTTTATTTTTATTTAAAATCCTGCTGACTTTTTGTTTACATAAAAGAAAAAAAATTTTATTTATATTAATATTAGAAGTTATTTTAAAATTTTAAAATATCCTTAATGTATACAATACACTAATAAAAGGTATATTTGTATATACAGTTGGTAGTATAAAATGCAGGTATATTATGTAAATAATATAAATAAAAGGGTAGACCAAATGATGATTGGAAATTAAACTAAATAAAAAAAAAAATAAAAAAAATAAAAAAAATAAAGAATAAAAATTAGATACAGGAAAAATTAAATAAAAAAGTGTTGAATAATATTGGATGTGAATACTGTAAGATAAGCGATTTCGTATGGAATAAAATAATATTTTTGCTTTAGGTGTTGTAGACTACCTACACTGTATCAAAAGTGAAAATTTTACGTAGAACTGTTGGCCAGTCAAGTTTGAGTTTGTTGCACAATAGTAAAAATTTTCAAGTCCAACACTTTTGCGTATTAATGCTTGAATCTATTACACAATAGTGAAAATTTTAATTAGAACTGTTGGCTAGTCATGTTTGAATCAATTGGACAATAGTGAAAATTTTAATTCACTATAAAAAAACACTATCAAAAGTGTATATCTTAAGTAGTGCTACAAATAAATACTCTGAGCCCTATATTATTTTAGCTTTGTTCTATAGTAATATTTCATATGTACATGAAAGATGCAATTGAAACCATAATATACACAGATAATTTGACTATATTAATTACACTATATTAACTTTGTTCAGTGGTATTACGGACATATTATTGAAGATATATAATTGTGAGCTATACTTGTTCAAATGATATAGGACTGTATTAAAGTTATTAAAATTAATATATTAAAAATATAAATGAATAGCTATACAAATAAACTGTAGCAAAGCGATAATAAAATTTTGTAGTATGATCAAGTTGTTACACGTAGTATATGTTAAGTTGTGTTTTGTATATTACATATATATATAATAATAAATCATATATATAATAAAAACTAAACTGGTACAAACTCACGACACTCTTTGAAAAGCAAGATTATAGTCTATAAGAGTATACTGAAGAAAATATGAACTCACGGTGTCGAGCTGTGGAGTACGACAAGCAATTCAAACATAAAAATTATTGAACGTTTTCAAGCAAAGGTATTTAGAGTAATCATAAATGCGGCTTGGTATGTTCCAAGCTCAACATTAATAAATAATTTACAAGTAAGCTCTGTGAAATAAGAAATAACTGCTACAACCAAAATAAGTATATTTGATACAAAACAAAATCACCGGTGAAGAAACAAAACAAATTCGGTTAAGAAACAAAACAAATTTACCGGTGGAAAAACTGCTGAGACAACCAGGTAGTCAACACAGAAGATTAAGACGTTTTTCAAAAGTAAAATTTCCGTCTAAGTTTACCACTTAATGCTGTCAAATGTAAATTCTAAGAGTATATTTGTCACAAGCCAAAACACTTTTCAAAATTATATCCGTTGTTGTAATAATTTACCGAATATTTATTGAAAAGTTTTGTCTCTAGAACTGCTGGTCAATCAGTCATGTTAGAGTCTATTGCACAATAGTAAAAATTTTCAAGTTCAAGTGTTGCGTATTAATGTTTGAATCTATTGCACAATAGTGAAAATTTTAATTAGAATTGTTGGCAAGTCATGTTTAAGTCTATTAAACAATAGTGAAATTTTTAAATAGCACAAAAGTGAAAATTTTTAAATAGAACTAGTTTATGTTTATTTTTTGAACCGCTATTCTGAGTGGTTTGTATAGTTTCCATACAACTCCCACCACTTATCAAAAATATCTCAAAAATCAAAGGTTGTACAGACCTGAAAATCGGTACTTAGATACTCTCTCCAAACTCATAGCCACATCTTTCTGTTACCGTTTTCCAAAATTCTGAGTGGTTTGGGTTAGCCATCATGCCGCTTGCCGAAAACTGCAATTACTTGAAGGTCATTGGGACTTAACAATTGCTTATGCAGTACTTATTTCCTCTTCTCAACGAATTCATCTATTATTTACGATATTTTTAACAAAATGTTTTCCAACAAGTGAATTATGGAAAAAATTTAAATATTCAATATACAGACTTGAAGCAAATAATCAAAAGGTAAATATACAAGCACTGCATTACAAAGCATTTGTAAATTGGTCGAAGACATGTGAATACAAATGAACCACCCAGAAATTTGGGTATGCCTTCGCATAATCGACTAGCAAGCGACTTATTAAATAAAGACATGCAGCGCGAATAACAATATAATATTAATGAATTGGCTTCATTGTTTCAGAACCATTTAAAATAGATTTTTTTTTGCGATTTCAGCGAAAGAGGGTTGTTTTTGCTTTTTGGATGCGCCAGGTGGAAGTGGTAAAACATTTTTAATATTTCTATCAAATTTAGGTATAAAGGTAAAATCGAATTAGTACTTGCTTCGTCTGGCATCGCTGCAGCTTTGTTGGATGGTGAAAAAATAACTCATTCGGATGCCAAGCTCCTTACAGACAAATTAAAACGCAATATGGAATATAAAAAAACACCCGAACATGTCCAAAGTACTGCAAAATTGTCAAATTATTATCTGGGATGAATGGACAATGGCCCATAAATATTCACTAGAAGCATTAAACAGAAGCCTGAACGATTTAAATGCTATAATTTTATTATCCGGTGATTTCAGGTAGACGTTACTAGTCATTCCACGTTCAATGTATGCAAATCAAATTAACACAATCATGTTTAAAATCATCTTTTTATTGTGGCGAAGCATCCATAAATTGCAACTTAATACAAACATGCATGTTACAGTCCAAAACGATTTATCTGCTGAAGTATTTTCAAAACAATTTCTGGATATTGGGAATGGAAAAATTGCTTTCCAAGGGAATACACAATAAATTGATAAAATTGGTAGCAAATTTCCGCAACATTTTTGATTCGAGAAATAAATTGACAGAAAGCATATTTCCCAATATAAGAGCCAATTAGCGTAACTATCAATTGCTCAGCGAACGAATGATTTTGACTGCCAAAAATGTTGGTGTTAATAAGAAAAATTTTGAAATACAAGAAGAACTGACTGGCTAATTAATTTCATTTAATTAATTTCCACCACATAATTTACTACTGTAATGCTTCGAAATCTAAATGCATCAACACTTTACAATGGAACGAAATTATTAATTAAAATAATTATTGGAAATCTCCTTGAAGCCACAATATTGAACGGAAAATTACAATTAGAAAATGTTTTGTTGCCTCTTCAGCTTAGGCGATTAGAATTTTCCATACGTTTGGCATTTGCGATAACCATCATTAAATCGCATGGACCAGCAGTGAATATATCCGGATTGGATATAGAAAATCCGTGTTTTTCTTATGGTCAATAATGGTATAGAGCGTGTTCGAGTTGGAAAACCACCACAACATGATGGTTTCACCAACAATAATGTTAATATTGTCAGAAAAATATATATATCAAAATATAAAAATAATTTTTATTTATTTGTTATTCAAGTTTTGCACTAAATCTGAATCTTCGAGTTAGTATTTTGGTAGGACGAAGTATACCGGGTTGGCTAGTATAAACCTATATCTTGCAAACAATCTAAAGCATTTGATTTTGATGTTTTTGACATGATTTTGATATTATAATAATTAATATTATTATTTTTTATTAAATATAATTTAAACTAGGGACCCCTGTTGAGTAAATATAATTCAAATTTAAGCTAAATTTAAAGTTTTTAAAAGAACAGGGATTTGGATGAACTAACATAGACTTCTCATTACAAAGCAGAAATCACTCATGTTTCAAATGAAAAGCTTTGAAATTAGTATGTTTTCGTTAAAAAACATAAAAACCTTACTTCTCATTTTCTGTTTCGTTTCTACCTATTTCATAATGTATTTGGTGAATAATAAAACCATATGATTAAAAAATTTTCAACTATGTGCGCATTATTGTTTTATTTACAACTTACTTATTATATATTAAGAGTTCATTGTGGAGAAAAGCGATAAAATTAAAAGGTGTTTACTGCGCAGGTCCTAAAATGCTTGTCAATTATAATTATAGACTAGGGGCTCCTGTTGAGTAATTATAAAAAGTTGAAGCCAAATTTAAAGTTAAAAAAAAAACCGTAATTTACGTACTGACATAGACTTCGCACGATACAGCAGAAACTATATCGTGTTTAACAAAAATCTTTGTTGTTAGTAAGTTTTATTTTGAATATATAAATACACCTCCCTCATATACTGATTCGATTTCGATATATTCCCTATATAGACTGTGGCATTTAATGGATAAAATTACTTAAAATAAAGTATTGTTGTAATTAAAGAGGCATTATACATATTTTTAACCACAACTATATGATTACTACAAATGCCCAAAATATAGAAAACAATAATTTGAAACAGTTAATAGAATAAATTAATTGAATAAATTTCCTTTAATTATGTATACAAATAATAAGATGTTGAATGACACAAAATGGATATATTTTATTTAAAAGTTTGAATATTATAAAACAAAATAGAAATTTTTTCAACCAGTATGCGCATTTCTGTTGTATATACAACTTATGTATATATTAAGAGTTTGTTAAGGAGAACCTAGTTAAATTAAAAGGTGTTTACTGCGCAGGTCCTAAAATGCTTGTCAATTATAATTATAGATTATACACAATTGTAATTTACAAGCAGTAGCTGCCAAGGCTATCGGCCTTTTACAATTTTTTCGATGTTATAATTATAACCAGTTGGTAAATAACATTTATTTAAATATTACGAACGGATAGTTATTTCCAAAATGCCTACGTTTATTTAAGCTAAATATAGGTAAAAATATACATTGAAAAAAAAAATATAAAAATTGAAAATTCTATGAAAAATTTAATAATTTTACTTTAATAATGCACAAGAGATGTAATTTTTTTATTTACTGTTTGTATTTTTTGTTTTTTTTTGCATAAAACTCAAAAAATTTATTTTATTTCAATTTCATTAATATTTGAAACACGAAAATAAGTTTTGAACGAAAAACTATATTACTAACAAAAAAAATAAGTAAAATAGCAAGGAGTTTTATAATTTAACTGCTTATCCTTAATTTATATATGAATGTAATTCAATTGTTTTTATATTTTGTAGATATTTTCAAGGATTTTTATTGTACTTCAGAGTATAGAATAAATTTAAGATTATTTTTATTTTATTTTCAATTTCGACATAAAGTAGGAAGAAAATAATTTAAATATAACTATAAATACTATATAAAATATATATTATTAATGATGTCATCATGAAATTGGGTAAGTGTTATTTTAATAAAGTACTTTAATGAAAATTGTAATTGAATTGAATTTATTTATATGAAGCTGGAGAATTTAACTCTATCAATAATATTATGTTATATTTCAAATTAATGTGGATAAAATAACATTTTAATGTTAACCAGTAAATATTTTACTTCCTGACAAAAAAATTGGACATTATATTTTGTGGACGTAGCAATTGTTAGTTTATAATCAATTATTTTGTACTGAAACAATGATTTTGAAGTTTTGTTAACCTTTTCACTCACCTTGTTCGCCTCGGCGAACATATTTTCTTTTATGCTCTAAAATCTTATTTAAGAGCTTTTATTTTATTCAAAGTAGATTTTAAGATTCTCTTAAATATTACAACTTGCTTTTGACTTAGAAAAATGATTTTGACAATTTAATGTGTGGGAAATTATTTACAATGACAGGTGGTGTTGAAGAGGTAACATGATGGCTGGTAAGTTAAGTTGATTCTTTTAATATTTTTCCAATATTTATGTATAAAACTAGATTATTATTGTTTAAAATTGTAAAGAATTTTTCCATTTTTAATTAACTTTTGTACAAATTTTGTATTCGTTATTGATTAAAAATTAGTTTTCAAAGTAATGTTCGCCTCAGATAGGTAGGTAGGTAGTAGTGGCTGCCGACAGTACATCGACACACTTAGACCCGTGAGGTCCATTGTGATACCACGGGAACTTTCCTCGCGTAATACCCTACTCGTTGAACCAATTTGAGCTTTTAACGAAGCCGCGGAGGTTTTTGATACCAGTGCTTTCAAGATCATCCAGCGAGTCCAGAAAGAAGGCTCCTAAATGGGTTTTCCTTTTATGGTAGAGACCAGGGCAGAAACAGAGTAGATGTTGGACAGTTTCATCCTCCTCCACCTCTCTACAAGTTCTGCAGAAGTGGTTTGCGGGGAGTCCTGGTTTTCTGGCATGTTTACCAATCAGACAATGACCCGTAATGACCCCTACCATAGTGCTAATGTCACATCTTTTCACGGTTAGTAGGTTAAGGGATCGCTTCAGATTCAACATAGGCCAGATTTGCTTGGTGATGTTGCAGTCTGGTCTAACTGACCATCTGAAATTTAAAGCTTTTATTGCATCATTTCGAAGCAATAAACTACAGGTGGCAAGAGATGCATCCAGATTGCTCCTTTCCGGAAGGAGTTCTAATATAGTACCTAAAAAATAATTATTCAAAAAATTCAGAATTATTTAATAATATTTTTTTAATTTATTTTCTGGACACAATTTCACTTGCACATAATTCGTGAACTCGCTTTATTCTACTTAAAGAACAGATAATTGGTTTGTTTCAGTATGTTGAAAATATTTTTATTTAATAGAATTAAAATCACTGTAGCATACTGTTTTTTCAGAGTATACAAAAAAATAAAAATTCAAGAATATCCAACTGTTAACCAACAGTAAAATAATATTAACCTAAGTAGAGTTTAATGAACGCACATACATACACAACATTAAAATAAACTACACAGAAGATATCGAATATAAAAAAATACATATTTTTTTTTTTGTTACAATATTCACATATGCTTATTATAATAATTATATAATATACAATTTATATATATATACATTTTGCATACAATGAAAATGAAAAATTCTTCAGAATTTACCATGTCCTTATAAATTATACGTAACTATATCTTATTACTTTTATATTAATATTTTTTTTACTTTTTATTTTAAAGAAGTCATAGCATGAATTTTAATAACAGAAAATAAAAAAAAAACAAAATATAATAATATTACATATATAAAAAATAGTATGTTGTACTCATATATATTTATGAAAAACCGGTGAAATACTGAAATAATATAAAGGACACGTCATATGAAAATTATCCTTTTTAATAATGTTATTATAAAAAAAAAGGAAAAATTGTATATTTTTATGGTTTGTGACCATCATAATAGTTTCACTACAATAAAATATATATATACAAAACAATACGGATAATACATATAATATATATATATATATATATATATCCCATCATCAATTTTCGGTATTATCCTTTTTTATTTTATTTAATTTTTTTTTTTTTTGGTTTTGGATATAACTGAGGTGCATACCAAATCAGTGTTTAAAACTTAAAATGGATAGCTTTTTTCTTTGCAACCACACGTTTCTAAAATACAAGAAGAACTTAACGAGAAAAAATATTGCAATCCAGGAGAGTTTAAAAAAATGTAATTCATAATGGTTTGATTATAATATAATTAAAAAATGTTCTTTGTCATTTCGGTCAATATTTTTAACTCGCTGTACAATTCGTTTAATTTTAATATTATTATTATTATTATTTTTTATTCAATTTAATTTAAATTATATACAATGGCTTAATTTTAATAAATCAGGTTGAAATTTAAATAGAAAAGTTGTATTAAAATGATTGAAATTGCTTGTCAAATTTATGTCAAAAAATTTTGCAATTTATTTTTATTATAATTATGTTTTTTATTATCATCTTATTTATCCCATTTATTTTTATTATCATTTAATTCAAAAAATGGAAGATTAAAGACACTTGATAGTGAGGCGTTCTATTCAAACATTTAAGATTTTCTCTTTCATGTTTACACCAGATTTAATATCAAAAGTAGGTTGTATTAGTTTCCAACTTGTCATGTTTTATGAGGAAAATGGAAGCCCTGTATAGTCACAATTACACCAATGAAAATTTTTTTTTTTACATATATATTTTTTTGAGTTGATGTGAATTTCTATGACTGGTTTAAAATAATGTTTATTAAACCTAAAATAGCGTGTTTTGTTCAGTCCATTCTACCGAACTCATTCGTAGGTTAGGTATTGTGCGGTATTGAATATATCTGTTGGCAACTCTTAGTTTGAATTTGAATAGTTTTACAATAGAATTTAAATTCCAACCTTAGTTTTATTTGAATTCGATTTTAAGTTTCGATATCAATTTCGTTTTCAAATTCAATTACAATTTTAACTTCAATTTCAACTTTAATTTGAAGTTAAATTTTAATTTCAGTTTAAATTGCAATTTTAACCTCAATTTCAATTGCAAGATCAATTTCAATTTTAAATTTTAATTTAAATTTCAATTTCAAATTCAATTTAAACCTTAAATTCAAGTTAAATTTCAATTTCAATCTCAATTGCAATTTTAACTTCAATTTTAAATTCAATTCCAATTTCAAATTTGAGTTCAATTTCAATATCAATTTTCAATGTAAATTTCAAATTCAATTTCAAATTCACATTCAAATTCAAATTCAATTTTAACCTCAATTTAAATTTAAATTTTAAATTCGATTTCGATTACAATTTCAAATTTAATTTCAAGCTAAAATTCAAATTCAAATTCAATTTCAATTTCAAGCTTAATTTAAATTTTAAATTCAATTTCGATTCCAATTTTAATTTCAAATTTAATTTAGTTTCAATTTCAAATTCAATTTTGACTTTAAATTCAAATTCAATTTCAATTTCAAATTCAATTTCAATCTTAAATTCAATTTCAAGCTTAAATTTAAACTCACATTCAAATTTCAAATTCAACTTCAAGTTCAAATTGAAATTCAAATTCAAATTCAAATTCAAATTCAAATTCAAATTTCAAATTCAAATTCAAATTCAAATTCAAATTCAAATTTAAATTCAAATTCAAATTTCAAATTCAAATTCAAATTCAAATTCAAATTCAAATTTCAAATTCAAATTCAAGCTTAATTTCAATTTTAAATTCAATTTCGATTCCAATTTTAATTTCAAATTTAATTTAGTTTCAATTTCAAATTCAATTTTGACTTTTAATTCAAATTCAATTTCAAATTCAATTTCAATTTTAAATTCAATTTCAAATTCAAATTCAAATTCAAATTCAAATTCAAATTCAAATTCAAATTCAAATTCAAATTCAAATTTCAAATTCAAATTCAAATTCAAATTCAATTTCAAAATTAATTTAAATTTTAAATTCAATTTCGATTCCAATTTTAATTTCAAATTCAATTTAATTTCAATTTCAAATTCCATTTTGATTTCAAGTTCAATTTCAATTTTAGTTTGAAATTCAATTTAAATTTTATCAGGTCATTTAGTGTTGAGATTGGATTGGATTGGGTGTTCAAGTTCTTTCAAATACTTATAGGTATCTCCAATTTATTCATAAGTCAAATATCTGATAATTAGTTATTTATAAACTAATAGTATTGTCCTATTGAACTCTCTGCAGTTATTAATACACTTCTTGGCTATGAGTATTATTGATCGAGTTTATTTTTTCATAAAAACGCAGTTCATTAACATTAACAACATTGTTTTTGATTATTATTACAAGCTTGATATTACGATAAACGACTAATTGTTAAATTGATTACAGTATTAGTTTAGAATCTGGAAGCTGAACCGTTTATTACAATTAAATAATAATAATGGTTGTTAAGAAAATAAATTGATCTAAATATTATGTGTAATTCGTCATCTCCCTGAGCTTTATTAACTTTGATATATTACAAAAACGATTTCAAAGCTAAAATTTTATACAAAAAAGGTAGATATATAATCAATGTTCAAACGCTTCTTAGTTGCATCCTTATATACATTTTTTTTTTTTCAATATCTAATTTTAGAATTTAATTGAATAGAATGAAACTGTTTGTTAATAAACATTTTTACAATTTTCACAGTACAGTTTTAATTAAATTGAAGAGGAGAATATTTATATGTAAATTTTTTAGTTTTTCAATTTTGATTTTTCAATGTTGGTTATTTACATTCATAACCATTATGAGTATAAAAGGACCTCATCTGAATAGTGGACATATTCTTTGGTAGAAATATTCTTTTTTTTTTTTTGTTTTTGTTTTTATTTTTCTTTTGGAAATAAATTTTTATTATTTATGTTTAAAGGTAACATATTTTTAAGACTTAAATAATATGTATATTATTATAATTTTTGTTACATACCTATGTATATAATGGTACTTATATATGAAATATAAAACATATTTTATAATATATTATATATATAAATTTATATAATGTATATATATATATATATCATTTCATATACAATTTAAGAAAAATTGTTTAAAGTATTTTTTTCAGTTCATTGAACTCTCGTAAACCGAAAAATAAAATATCCTTTTTTTGAAATATTTAAAATTGAAGAATATGTTATTTTAGGACCTGAAGGAACAGTTTAATTAAATTTTTTTTTATTTTAGTCTTTGCAATACATTTTTCAAAAAATTGTCCTTAAGATATTAGTTAAAAAAGTTTGCAAGTTTTTAATTTTATTACTGAACAGATTTTATTAAATCTGATTTTTGTAAGGGTGTCTGGAAAAATGTGGTGTTTAACATTCAAATATTTTGTTCAATAATTATTATTATAACTATTCGTTCAGAGCCAACAAACAGTTTCAGGCCACACAAATAGCTAAATTTTATAATCTACACTGAAATGTTTACCTATCGTTTATTGCTCTAAATACAAAAACAAAAATAATAAAAATGTGAAATAAAGTTAAATTCGATATAAAAATTAGTCAGTTATCATTCAGAGCCTGATATTGCTTAGAAACAAAATGATCAAGAATTCTTGGGAACACTCAAAACTATAAATTACAGAAAATAAGATTAGAATAGATAGATTTCTTGTAGATATGTAATGTGCGTCGAGATATCGGTTAGAACAATATTAAATCACTGAAAAAATTAGGTCTATCAAATTCGCGAACAAACTAATAGAAATGGAAAAATCTAGCTTTTTAATGAAACAGAAAAACAGAATATAATAATGAGTATGACAGAGAGAGAGAGAGAGAGAGAGAAAAAACCGGTAAGATATCGGTTAATATGAATTACAGAATTTTACACTAAATGAAGCAACATAATGTCCTGTTTCTAATTTATAAACCGTTAACTAACAGGACAAAAACAATTTTTTTTTTAAATTTTTAATTTTGGTACAAGACTTTAAACATCACCAATACCTACTTTTTAATTTATTTACCTGTTTTTATTTTTCTTTTATTTATTATCAATATTTAGTTTTTGTAAATGTCATTTAGGACCTGTTGTAGAAAATTCTTAAATGTATACAAAACAACATTTTTTTTTTGTTTTTTTAAATTTTTTTTTTTTTTTTGTTTTTTTTCTGAATAAACTTTGCCTTTATGAATTTGAGTAATTTTTTTTTTTTTGTTTTTTTTTTTTAATGAGAATACATGGTTTTCATTGTGATTTTGTTCTTAGAATGTCCTCTTTGGGGAATTATTTTACATGAAAATTCATTTAAAAAAAAAAAAAAAACAGGATTACAAAGGATATTTTTTTTTTTGTTGTAAAAATAAAAAAACGTAACAAAAAATTATTAAAAAAAGAAAACACAATGACAGGAATGACCAAAAGCTAGGAAAATTTAACAAATAAATAATCTGAGGAGAAAAAAAAAACAAAATTAAATAACAAAAACATTATCAGAAAAGAAAGAACGAGTAATGTTTATTTTACAACAATTAGAAGGTATCTATTATTACAGAAATTAAATATTTTGAGTAAAATTATTATTTTAAAAAAAATGTTGACATGTTAAAACCATAAAATCGGTTTCTAGTGATTACTTGTAAATTATTTTTATTCAAATTACCCGCGACGGCTTATCGTTTTACTATGCAAAACTGCAATCTAAAATATGTAAGTAAACAAAAGGACCTATAATTTAGCATATGAAAAGCTGTTAGTCCCTAAATATTAACAAAAAAATATTGTCGAATTTAAAATATACTTTTTTTTACATCGCCCGCTGTTCGGCTTGCTATAAGAAAATTCAATGCAACTATAGGTAAGCAAACAATGATGGCATATCTTTTAACATACGAATAGTTTTTAATCCTTCTAAAAATCAGCTAAATTAAAACAAAACTGAAGTAATTAATTTTTAATTATACCTACGTCTTAAATCAACATTTCAATATAAAATTAAAAGTAATTAGAAATTAAGGCAATATCGATACGTGAAAATGTAGGTACAAACATATTGATTTTTGCCTTTTTTAAGCTAATGAGGCTATACTCAAACACAATAATTTTTCTCACAATTACAGAGGGCGATATACCAAACATTAGATTATGAGCTCTCAAGTATACTTTTGATCATTACGTAAACTATTTATGGCAATTAGATACGAACAAATTATCAATTTGGGCTTCAAAGAATATATTTTCATATTTTTACATAGCTTAGATTTTATACACTTAAATAGATGGCTTATATTCATACATTTACATAGATTTTAGATAAAAATAATTATCACAAAGAATAGGGATTTACTTATATAGTTTGTAATACAATAACAATTTATAAATTCATTATAGTGAACTTGTACATAAATATTTTCTAGACAAATACATCGCCTAATTCTAAAATTGGCATTAACACAATAATATAGTGTTCATGAATACAGACTTGCAATTCTAAAATAACGAGCGGGGAAGTAGAATTAGATCTGAAAAACACATCGCCTAATTCTAAAATTGACATTAAATAAATAATGGCGTTCATGGATACAGACCTGCAATTTTAAGATTGCGGAACGAGCGGGGAAGAACAATTAGATCTGAAAAGGTCGAATTGTCAATAACTTGGGTTTTATCAAGTCCAATATTATGAGTTTTTAATTTCATTTTTTTTTTTATTTATTCAAGCAACCCAACAGACCCTAATGGCTCGTTTCGTATAATGGGTATATTATATTGAATTATAAATATAAAATTTCAAATTGACACACACAATAAAGAGTAGAGTTTT
The DNA here is from genome assembly GCA_963942445.1 of Argyra leucocephala. Classification (NCBI taxonomy): domain Eukaryota; kingdom Metazoa; phylum Arthropoda; class Insecta; order Diptera; family Dolichopodidae; genus Argyra; species Argyra leucocephala. Next base: position 126,510,051 of record OZ012681.1, read on the forward strand.
TAATATTAATAAAATGCTGATAATGAAGCCGGATATTATTAATATTGACATATTTATAAAATAATGAAAATATGGTATGGTATAAATATTTTTTGGAGAAATGGCAATCAGTAAGAAAAAGGACATGAAGGAAAATGTCCTAGTTGGAAAATCTGCAGCATTGGTTTGATATGAACATAAGGCCTTTGTTGCGTGACGTCCGATAAAATAAAATTAATGATGATGATAAGTCAGGTTGGTAACAAATTAAGCACATGAAGAAGACGAATAGTCAGACAAATAAAATTTATCCTAAGCAAGCATTATTAGTCAAAAGTCTGGAGGACATTACTATATTTATTTAAATCTCTGAGTTTTATAATTTTTACAAAAATTTATAATTTTTAGAAAAAAACTATAGAAACCCAACATTGGAATTTATTATTTTTACAAGCGATTTTATTATTTTGTTACAAATATCGAAGATATTTTCCTTCGCTTGCCAAAAAAAAACAATTTTCTCAATTTAAGTTTCAAAATATTTTTAAGCATTGACATTATTGAAGAAATTGTGGAAGCAGCCGATAATTACAATGATCTTAAAATCAGGTAAAGATTCAACAAAGGTCAACTTGTATCGACCCATCAGTCCATATTGCTATATGCTGTCAAAAGTATTTGAAAAAGTACAGTACTATATAAATTATAGAAACGATGGGGTGAGTGGAATTTTATTTTTAAGCTGAACCTAGCATGATCGAACACGTACATAGAATAGCTGCGAAGAAGAAAGTTTTGTTCAGCAGTGTTTTTGGATGTCAGCTAGGCATTTGACAAAGTGTGCCACGACCGATAATACATAAAATATAACAAAATCTGAGTCTCATGTACTACTAAATTCTTAGTAGTTAGTTAGATTCAAATCCTATGTAAAAGAACAACATGAAATCAAAGCTAGCGTCCCACAAGGTAGTGTACTAGGACCATTTTTACACCTAGTATATACATCTGATATATCAGAAACCAGGAGTACATTAATACTGCAGATAATACTGAAATTTAAAGCTGCCATCCAAATTCACATACAGCATCTACAAATTTGCAAGAACATTTGCAGCAGATACATCAATACCTCTATAAGTGGAAAATAAAAGTCAAATAGAGTAAAAGTGTACATGATGTAACTTTCTCATTAAAGAAGAGATTATGCTCGTCAGTAGAATTAATTGGGATAATTATTCCGTAGGCTAATGCGGTTAAATATCTGGGATTACAACTAGACAAAGGGCTAACTTAGAAGAAGAACATCACCGCCAAAAAAGAGTAGTTAAGACGGAAGACGAACAACATTTATTGGCTCATTGGGAAAAATTCTACACTAGATCTAGTATATAAAGCCATTCTGAAACCAATCTGGTCCTATATAGATGTCAGTTATGGAGAACTGCTTTTAATAGTAACATCGAAATAATGCAAATAATACAATCAACAATTTTACGTACCATAGCCTAGACCCCTTGGTACATTAGAAATAAATACATAATGATTTGAATATACCCATGGTTACAGAAGAACTGGAAAAATGTAAAAACATCCGATATGCAAACAGACTGATCCAACAGCCAAATCTTTGACGAGAGATGTACAAACCATTCCAATAATCAGCAAGATAAAAAAAATTGTTATCAGTCATGTAAGGCAGAAAAGTGGAATGAACGAGCAAATGTGAAGTGTCAAATCAATGGATTAGACCTTCCAACTTTTTAGATTGTAAGATTTGGATAAAAAATAAACATCATTATTGTTATAAATTATTGTCATTTTCATTTAGAAAGATTCAATAAATTCAGTTAAGATCGGCAAAAAATAAAAATTAAGCAAACAAAAAAAAAAAAAGAAACAAATTTTTACTAGAAATATAGCTTAAAATATAGTCTAGATTATAGCCAAATGTATAACTTATGGTGTCATAGTATACAATATAATTGCTTTGTTAGGCAAAAGCAAATACCGCAAATATTATTTAAAAATTTAATATTAAATATAAATTTAATTTTAAATATAAATTTAATATTTAATATAAATAATAAAATATTATTTCAAAGTTTTTTCAACAGATAAGTGTTTTAATTTTTACTTTAATTTCCCATTACAAACAAAAAATTTAAATAAAAATTCTAATTTCCTAAAACTAAAAACGATAAAATGTTATCATAACATTTAAACTTGTTATGAATTTTAAAATAAATACATTCTTATATATCTACAATTACGTAACAAAATTTAATAAATTTACAATTGTCAGAGGATGGAGTTATTTTCTACGATTTGTACAAAAATTATGCAATGCTTAGCAATTAAAGTATAACTACTAGCATATAATAGTATGTGATTGTGCTACAAAATAAAACAACAATAACAACCCTCAATTATTATACTTAGGTACATGTACATATATAATTTTATTACATTATGAAAAAGTATAATAATAAAATATTTCTCACGTATTATTCATAATTTAGATACCATTAAAATTGAAACAATAAAATGACAATACTATATACACTACTGAAGACATAAATGTCTTTCAATCTACTTTTTTTTTTTTGTCATATTCAGTAACATTATGTCCTTCAATATAACAGTAAAAAAAAAAAAAAATAAAAACATAAAATATTAAATATTTTTAACAGATATCTGTACAAAATTATAAATGAAGCCAATTCTAAAAATTTCGACAAAAAAAAAAAAATGATTGTATATAAAAATCTACCTTTAACATTGACAAACCATATTGAAAACTCCATAATACTCAAACCTTGAAAAAAAAAAATATTGTGAAAATTTTTATTTTTGTTGTTTTTTGTTCCACAAAATGATTTTCAAAAACATAAAAACTAGAAAATATCAGATTTTTAGGGTATCAAGCAGCAGCAGCAGCCGATAACAGTTAAACAGCATGATAGTCGGAAAATTCTATTTCATTTTTGTGTAAATTAAAGAATATTATAGTTGAAATGAAAATAATATAAGACAAGGATATAAAAACAAAAGAAAAACAATCAAATGGAAAAAAATATCATGGACATTATTATTTATTTATTTTTTATTTTTAACTTCTCAATAGGTGGTAAATTTTTACAATACATGTTATAAGAATAAGAAGATAAATACAAGAAATGATATTAGCAAGGACATAAAGTTATTCGCACAGCGGTATTTTTTAAAGTATAGCTATATATATATACATCTTTATTAAAAATTTTTAAAAAATAAAATAAAACTATGTACTTTAAAAATGTGATTGTGAATTTTCATGATACAATGCCAAAGCAAAATATTTCACTTTGTCCTTTTTTTTTGTTGCTATTGATAGTAAAAAAATACGGTGCAGAATAGAAACAAAATTTATTTTTATTGTTTTTTTTTTCTCAACATTCATATTTTCTTTAATATAATTTTAAAAATAGTAATTTTAGGAAAATTTCACAGAATAAGTAGGATATGCACTGTTCTGATAATTATGCATATACAAAACCATTGAAAATTAGCTAAATTCAAATTACAAAAAAAAAAAAAATTGTCTAGATGGCTAGACTATAAAAATTGTTTGTGAATTGAAAGAAGTGAAAAACAAAAGACTAGAAAGAAATATTTTTGAAACAATTGTAGTGTAATTTTATCCATATTTTGTGATTGTGTTACTAAAGATAGGTTTTCAAAATATTACTTTAATTCTAATACGATTACTAAGGTAATAAATTATAACTATGGTTTTGCATTTTTAGTTATAATTGGCACTGAAATTTGAAAAATCAGTTATAAAAAAAAATTTAAGACAGTTTATTTTAAATGAGAGTTTACAAATCCCAGCAACCAAGCGATAAGTAAGTGCTAAAGGTTGATGAAAAAAATAAACGATAGCTTGCAAATAACAGTAACCAAGCAATACGTAAGTGCTAAAGGTTGATTAAAAAAAAAATAGAGAAAATTGCATTAAGAAAGTGTCAATAATATTCTTGCCCGTTTTAGCATAGACAATCAATAATAATATGAGCATTTGCACAATGACATATATTTTATGTCGATATAAGATGTTTTGCTACAAGACATTTAAACACAAAAATTTGTTTAAAATCATCTTAAGTAAAGCTGTAATCGTAAATGTCAAAGATCAACTACATTTGCAGTATATAGTCGATTAAGCAGTTTAATTTAAGTCAAGTAATTTTTAATGTCAATCTTGTCAATATTTTATTTCTGCTTGTTTTCTTATTATTTTTGTCTGTATATTTGTAAAAATTACTTGGTAAACAGATGTAAGTAGGAACATGTAAGCTTGTTCGTTTAATTACATTAAATTTGTTTTGCTAAAAATATTGCGACAAACATCAAAAATGTCTAATATCAAACTGCAACAATCACTTACAATGTATTTGAAACAAAAGCATTTTCATCAACATTGCCAATCTTTTGACCTTAATTTTACATTTCCGATTACACCTTACGATATTCAATATATTATAATATCGTAATAAGACATAACTGTAGTTATATTGGATACCGTAAATTGACATAAGATGATTTGACACCAAAATTTTTGTGCTAATATCTTTTGTAGTAAAACCAACAAAAATTTCTATAAAATCATCTTTAATATATCAATTTACGGTATCCAATATTATAATATCGTAATAAAAGATAAATAGATATATAGGATATCGTAAATTGATAGAAAGTGATTTAAAACAAATATTTGTGCTAATAATATATTTTGTAGCAAAACAAAAACAATTTGTATAAAATCATCTTATATCAATTTACATTATTATTATATTATAATAATAATGTAAATTGATATAAGATGATAAACTTTAGTTATAATATCGCAAGTTGATATAAAATAATTTAATACAAATTGTTGTGCTTATATGTATTGTATCAAAAGAAAAAAAAGTTAACATAAGATGAGTTGACACAATTTTTTGTGCTATAATGTATTGTAGGAAAACTAAACTAAATTTATAAAATCATCTTTTACCAATTTACGGTATCCAATAATATAATACCGTAATAAGATATAGCTTTAGTTATATAAAACATCGTACGTTGACATAAGATGAGTTGATACAATTTTTTGTCCTTTAATGTATTTGGGCAAAACAAAAAAAATTTATAAAATCATCTTATGTTGAATTACGGTATCCAATATTGTAAGACCGTAATAAAACATAGTAATGATAATCATAAACATAAGACAATTTGAAATATATTTTGTGCTTATGTCTTTTGTAGCAAAACAAGAAAAAATGTATAAAATCATCGTAATACTGACGTTACGGTATTCAATCAGACCGTAATAAAACATAACTTTAGTAATATTAGATACCGTAAGTTAACATAAGATGATTTGACATAAATTTTGTGCTTATAGCTATGTATTGTAGCAAAACCTCTTATGTTGACATAAATCTTATTTCATAACTGACACGTTACTGACTAAACTAATTAAGATATTTTCCTCTTTTACGGTAACCAATTATGCATTTGGTAAAAACTAAACATAATTATTTTATTAAAAAAATAATTTCCATAATAAGTCTTATATTTAAATTTTTCAACTAAAATTGTTCAACTGAACCCTTGACTTGCTGGACTTAAAATGTTATGACATTTATGTATAGAATTATTACATATATTCACAATGTAATTAATCAAATACAATAACAACTACAACAGCAGATTAGAACAACACCCAAATGTTTTACCCCACACACTGATGAGCACGTCTAAAAATAGGAGACTCAAAATAATAATTTTAACTGGAAATATTTTAAGGTGAAATTAATTACGTATGTTGCTGCACCATTGACTGTACAACTTCAAAATTAGATCTACATAGAAAAATATTTGCTTATTGTAACTCTATTTTTTTATTAGTATACTCTTACTTCATATAGTATTCCATATTAGGTTGCGATATCTATTCCGCCTAATGGTTGCAGCCATATTGAATTTTTATGCCGAAATCTTGGGTTTTAATTCTTCAAAACAAATTCTTCGGAAAATCCCAATTTAAAAAATTACAATTAACTAGTCTGTAACCCATCGTATTTATAAAAAATAAAACTACCTACATTTTATTATGTACACATCTATAAAATATATATACCTTCAAATCCTGGTGTAATATTTTAAATACACTTTCAACATTGTTGTCTGTAATAATTTTCTTCTTAGTACAAAATTATTTTCATTTTCAATGAAAAAATATAATGAAAATAAAATGGATCATTAGATAAAGTCAAAAACTTGAAAAAAAATAATAAAAGAGCAATAAAAATGGAAATAAATAATAAACAAATACACAAAAAAGGAATAAAAAAAAAAAACAAAAACATTAAAGAAAAAAAGTGATTGTCGATGAGAAAAAATTACTTTTGAAATTAGCTGTGTGCAATGAATTTAAAAAAAAAAATGCAAAAATCTTCTTTCACTTCATTTAACTGTGAGGTAGCTTTGAATTGCTTTGTTTTCAATAGGTATTAATTTTTTTCATCATTTTGAAAAAAAAAATAAGTAGGAAAGTAGAAATTTTTTGATTTTTTATTTTTGGTTTTTGGAGTTCAGTTTTTGAATTAAAAATTTTACTTTTATCCTCTTATCAAACAGTAAACTTGATAGTAATTTCGTCATGATATTTTGTAAGTAATTATAGCAAAGCAGAAAATAAAAATAGGTAATCTGAAGCTAATCATTTAAATATTTAGTAAATAAAAAATACAATCGACTTCAATTATACAAATTCAAATAAACCAGTGATAAATAACAGTTAGTATTTTTTGCTTTGTTTTGGACAATTTAACAATAATTATAGGCGAAAAAAAATGTTATATTACGAAGTTTTATTAATAATTATTAATTACCGAATTTTCATGTTGTTCCAGCTTAATAACATTTTATAAATAAATTGTTTAGTGAATTTCTCCAAACCGTTTTGGTTTATCATAGAATTTCATACATAAATTTGATTTATTTATCATGTTGTAGACTACGTTGTTTAGAGTTAATGTATATAATATTATAGAGTGTCACATACCTAAATCGAATTGTATCGAATGAATAAAGGTTTTTGTTTATCATAAAATTCCAAACAAACAGCTTTAATTCAAATGCAATGAATTTGATTGTAGATATATTCTAATATAGTAAACATTTATAGAAAATTATGTTTACAATAATATAATTGTAAATTGCTGTTGTATGTATGTGTGTATTCCAAATTTCGGTGTAAAAACAGTTAGATAAGGTGTTCATTCCATTAACTTGGAATTATATAAAATTATATAATCAATGTTTAATAATATTAACACGCTAATAATGTCTGTAAAGCTTTTCACTTCGGTGAATTAAAGAAAAAAGCAGTGACAAGAACCAAAAAATTTAAATATGATGCTTTTTAAAAATATTACCGCAACAAATTACCGATTAAGAAATAAAAAAAAATTAAAGGTAGATACTACTACTAATTTTTGTGCCCATCTTTCAAATAAATCATTTATAGAAAAATATATCCAAGTTCTGAACCAATAGAGTGAAATTATAATATTATAATTCAATACAAGAACAAAATAGCGAAGCATTATAAAATTAATCAAATATAAAGCTTTTTCAAATTGGAGTAGAGAATTTCCTAAAGTCATCAAAACAATTTTAAAATCAACAAAACAATTAAAAATAACCCAAAGAATAAAGTAGGTACCTATTAAAAAATTTTCAATTTCCTTGGTTTGTGTCTTTGAATTAGCCACCTCGAAATATTTGTAATTGATTTCATTTTCCAGAATACTTTAATTTTTGGAATTTTTTTGTTTAGAATATTTTTTCTTGGAATTTTTCGCAATTTTTTTTTTATGTATTGATAGTTAAGTAGAAAAAAGCAGTGACAAGAACCAAAAAATTTAAATATAATGATTTTTAAAAATACTACCGCAAAAAATTACCGATTAAGAAATAAAAAAAATTTAAAATTAGATACACTACTACTAATTTTTCTGCCCATCTTTCAAATAAATTATTTATAGAAAAATATATTATCCAAATTCTAAACTCATATAGTAAAATTATTATATTATAATTCAATACAAGAACAAAATAGCGAAGCATTATAAAATGAATAAAATATGAAGCTTTTTCAAATTAGAGAAAAGTATTTCCTAAAGTCAAAACAATTGTAAAGTCATCAAAACAATTAAAACTCCGCAAAGAATTAAGTAGGTTTAAAAATTTTTCAATTTGCCTTGTTTGTGTCTTTGAATTAGCCACCTCGAAAAATTTGTAATTGATGTCATTTTCCATAATACTATAATTTTTGGAGTTTTTTTGTTTAGAATATTTTTTTTTGGTATTTTTCTCAATTTTTTTTTATATATTGATATTTAAGTAGAAAACAGCAGTGACAAGAACCAAAAAATTTAAATATAAAGTTTTTCAAAAATATTACCGCAAAAAATTACCGATTAAGAAATAAAAAAAATTTAAAAGTAGATACTACTACTAATTTTTGTGCCCATCTTGAGAATAAATCATTTATGGAAAAACATATCCAAGTTTTAAACCCATATAGTAAAAGTATAATAATATATATATTCAATAAAAGAACAAAATAGCGAAGCATTATAAAATGAATAAAATATGAAGCTTTTTCAAATTAGAGAAAAGTATTTCCTAAAGTCAAAACAATTGTAAAGTCATCAAAACAATTAAAACTCCGCAAAGAATTAAGTAGGTTTAAAAATTTTTCAATTTGCCTTGTTTGTGTCTTTGAATTAGCCACCTCGAAAAATTTGTAATTGATGTCATTTTCCATAATACTATAATTTTTGGAGTTTTTTTGTTTAGAATATTTTTTTTTGGTATTTTTCTCAATTTTTTTTTATATATTGATATTTAAGTAGAAAACAGCAGTGACAAGAACCAAAAAATTTAAATATAAAGTTTTTCAAAAATATTACCGCAAAAAATTACCGATTAAGAAATAAAAAAAATTTAAAAGTAGATACTACTACTAATTTTTGTGCCCATCTTGAGAATAAATCATTTATGGAAAAACATATCCAAGTTTTAAACCCATATAGTAAAAGTATAATAATATATATATTCAATAAAAGAACAAAATAGCGAAGCATTATAAAATGAATAAAATATGAAGCTTTTTCAAATTAGAGAAAAGTATTTCCTAAAGTCAAAACAATTGTAAAGTCATCAAAACAATTAAAACTACCCAAAGAATAAAGTATGTTTAAAAAATTTTCAATTTCCCTGGTTTGTGTCTTTGAATTAGCCACCTCGAAATATTTGTAATTGATTTCATTTTCCAGAATACTTTAATTTTTGGAATTTTTTTGTTTAGAATATTTTTTTTTGGTATTTTTCTCAATTTTTTTTTATGTTATTGTTTCGTTAGGTAGAAGTTAGCCTACTAACTATCAATTTAAGTAAAAGTATAATAGGCTTAATGTGTAGAATTAGGTTAGATAATTATTATTAAAAAAATCTACTTAGGTAGAATTACATTTTCTTGCATTAAGTGCGGTATTGCAATCTTTACATATTCACCTTCGCCATTTACACAATATATATCTACGGTAAAATTTTATTACCTTACTTAATGCACGATAATGATACCTAAGCTCAGTTAACGGATTTCTTATAGCTTCAAAATACCTATTTAGATCCTCTAATATTTTAATCAGGCTAAAAATCCTAACAAAGGAAGTGCATTGGCCTACACTATCAAATACAGTTTGGTAATTTTTAGTACAGTATAGAATATCCAATAACTATAGGTGAAAAAATTCCAGAGACAAATGTTAACTTCCACTTATGAATTAGGAGTACAGTACAATATTAAGACTTTACAAATAAAATAAAATTTTGAATGAAGACAAAAATTCCCGCCTTGATGATATTTTAAAATAAATCTGATCACATTTTTATGCCAAAATAAAGAATTCAAATATTTGTCCAACCTAATGAAAACAAAAAACAACAAAAACAACAAACAAACAAAAAGATTTTTAAAATTCGATTAGATGAAATTAAATTATGAAAAGTTTTTCAATTCTCATTCGTTTTTCAAAAAGAAAATCTTATAAACAAATTTAGTTTCCATTTTTTTTTTTCTTAGAAATTTTCTGAAGAAAAACAATTTTTAAATTTAAAATCAGAATATTTTTACGTCGCCTTGATGAAATTATTTTTTTCTTTGAATATTTTATTGTTTTCTATTGAAAATTTTCTTAAATTAGTTTTTCCCCTTTGAAGTTCTTTATAGTTTTATAGAATTTTGTTTTTAAGAAAAAAAATTTCAAACATGGAACTCATCTTAAAAAAAATAAGCTTTTAAAAAGAGAGAGAGAGAGAGAGGGAAAAAAAATTGGATTTAAAAAAAATACTTTAATAGAATTAAAAGTAGGTATTTTAGAACAAAACAATTTTTTTATATTAAATAATATTAAAAAATAAAATAAATTAAATTATATTATAATTTAATTTTCTAAAGATCAACAGTGATAGCAACAAGCCTTTTTCTGTGAATCAATTTGATGATTATTTTTTTAAAAATATTTTCTTTAAATTGCTTTTTAGAAAATTTCCAAAATTTATTTAAAATTATTTGTAGCCCCTAAAAGTATGCTCGCATTCTGTTTATTACGTTTTTTTAATTTTGGAAGGATTTTTAATAAATGTATAGCTATTAATATAGGTATTAACTTATGACCTTTACTAACAGCATGTCTCTGGATTAGTTTATTATTATTTTTTTCTAATCAACGGTGGCGATGTTTTACTAACTCTATTGGATGATGACTTATTGCACTGTATTAAATGAAGCAAACCTTTGTCTAGTAATCTAAACATAAATCTGACAGAATAATAATTTAACTATGGGTATATTAGTATAAAATAAAAGCTGCTGTTCGAAGCACTGTCATTAATGGAAATAATTAAAATTAATGGAACCAGATGATGGCTGTCTTGTTTGCATTATACTTAACCATAATTGAATTTGACGTTTCGTTTCACTTTGTTGTCACTGTAACAACAAAATATATGGAATTTAGGGCGTTTCCGAACCTCTCGAACTTGCACTTGATATCCGCACTAAACCTGTCAAATCACACTACATTCAATAAATTTAATTTTGCGATATTTAGTGTATTTGAGACTACACTAAAATTTTGACAACAAATCAAGTGCGTTTTGACAAATTTAGTGCGAGTGCGAAAGTATCAAGTGCAAGTGCGAAAGGTTCGGAAATGCCCTTAGAATCATTTTTGAATGAAAACAAATTTAGAAACATTTTAAATAATAAATTTTACCAATATTTTTTAGGTAGTTTTATTATTGTTGTCAGGATTGCACAAAAGTAAAAATAATACGATAAAACTTACGATATAGCGGTTACATTACAAAATTACACATGGACAAAATCACATAGGACAAAGTTACATATGGAAAAAATTTCATATTTAAATTTTTATTAAAAAATGTTTTTTATACTTATCTTGATACGTAATGAACATTATTGACATTTTGGTTTTTGGACAATTTTTTTGATCAAGGTCTTTGGTCCCGATTTTCGGACTGTCGGACCAATCCTAAATTTTTTTAAAAATTATGTATAATAATATACAACATTTTTTCAGAAAAAGACAATTTAAATACGTGATATAGAGTTTCGGCCTCAATTCCTTGGTCCTCGGACCTATTATCTTCATCACATTTAAGGGCTATTGTACTGATGATAAAAAAAAAAAATATAAATAAATAAATTTGAAGGTCTTCGGTCCCGTCACTTGGGACGCCGGACCTCTTGTTTTTATAGTCGGAACCCTGGCTATTCATTTATTGGAGCCCTGTTTTTGCCGACGGCAAGGAAACGCATACGTAACAGTAATTTTTTTAAATATAACATTTTGTCCATGTGTAATTTTGTCCATATGTGATTTTGTCTGTGTATAATTTTGTCCATATCTAATTTTGTCTCTGTGTAATTTTGTCCATATGTGATTTTGTCTCTGTATAATTTTGTCCATATCTAATTTTGTCTCTGTGTAATTTTGTCCATATGTAATTTTGTCTTATATAATTTTGTCTCGATACCCGATATAGCATAAAAGTAGGGTTATTAACGTAAATTTAATTTGATTTGAGTGTAATTTATTTTTAACTAGGGTCACAATAATTTATGACTAATTTTGTATGAGAACAAAGAATAATAAATCACCCTAAAATTATGTGTATACTACGCAAGTAGTACGGATAGGTTGTAATAACGTCGTACTATCGTTAGCTATATGGCTACTGGTCGGCTACATAACGTTGAAATAACATTAACATTATTATGTTATCAGGGAATTATTATTAAGTCGTATCGTACTAAGCCGGCCCTGAAACGACCAGAATTAGACCAAAATTAGAAGAAGACAGATAATATGAATTTGTGAATTTATTTTTTAACGAAAAAAAGCCTTTTTTTATAAAATATATTAATAATAATGTTGTCCTTTTTCCTCTAATTATAAATTTTCGTTATTTATGATTTTTTAAATAATCTCAAATTATTAAATTTATTAATTAGAATTCTAGATATTATTAACACAAATAATAAATACAACTTACATATTACGAATTTTTTCAGCATCCTCTAAATCAGTTCTTGTATAATGTTTTGATTCAGCTACTGCTGTTTCAATTGATGCAATATCTTCTATTTCACCTTCTAGGGTTACAAATATTATTGAACCCATTGCAGTATATAGAAGAACTAGGATCAAAACTCCTGTAATAAAATAAAAAAAAAAATATTTAAATATATATATAAATTTAAAATGTTGTTTAAAAAATAGTGATAATCAATTCTGTTAATGTAAATATCATCGAAGTTTATATCACTATTTATTTTTTTTTTCTACACAACGTGATTGTTATTATTACAATAATAGTTAATTGTGTCTATTAAAAACAAAACATACTGTTTCACCAAAAAAATTTTATTTGACATATTGATACCGTTAGATTCGTAATTAAAAACTGTACGTTGTGTGAACTGAAAAATAAATGTATTGTATTATATTACATCAAACATCACGCTTTGAAAGTGTACCAAAGCCCGCTATTATTATTCTGACTAACTTATATTCTGATATTGCAATAACAAACGAAGGAATAACAAGCTTCTCGCTGATAATAATATGATAATACTCGTATTTTGTACAAATCTAAAATCCAAGAAAATTGTCTAAACAAAATCAATCAATTTATTCTAACGGAAGGAGAAGAAGACAACTACAACTGTCAAAATAATAGAGATTTCGAGTGAATGTTACCAAATTTGATTAACATTTACTCTGAGAAAACAAATGTGCTTGCGAGTTATTTTTAACAATCAAGTTGTAACACAAATAGAAAACGTGAGATGGGTATGCTAATGTATAGTTAGACAGACACTGTATTTGGAATATGAAGGTGAAGGGAAAGCTTTTTGTAAACAGCCAAAATTTAGTATATCTAAACGTTAGTACTAACGTACTGATTGGTTGGGATAGAATAGGATAGAATGAATAAAACTATTGAAAGAGATAGTAGAAATATGCAAAATGAAGTTATTTATATTCTTATATTGAGTTTCTATCACCCGTGAAATACGAAGGGCAGACAATGCTCATACCTAAACCGTAGAAATCCGTAGATGACAGAAGATAATGGAAATTCGTTTATAACCTCAACATCCCGAACCAAATTCCATCTTATATGTTCCCAAAACATGATAAATTCTATATTTATGACCTAAGACGAATATATTAACACGTTCGTTCGTATTGTCCTCCTTCCCTTCTACCTCCCTCCTTTCTTAATTTGCTTTTTCCACCTTAGTCAAACGTACCAATCGGAATAAAAAATCCTATCCTATAATATAAAAAATCCTATCCTATCCTATATAATAAAAAATCCTATTAGATTTTAGATTTCAACTTTTCCGGGATGGAAGTAGTCTCCTATATCACCGCAGCAGCAAATGGGCTTATCCCCACCAATGGTGTTTTGGATAATATGTGTCGAAAAAAAAGTGTACACACCAAGATGTTGTTGAGACAAGATAATTATTAAAATGTGTTCAGTGTTAGGTTGTAGCTTCCCCATCTAATTCAATAACAAATTATTTTTGTGCAGCCCGCATCCATTGTTATTTGAAACTTATTGTCGTAATTTGAAATCATTAAAATTTTCACAAAATGCGGTGTTCTGCTTAGATACAATTTTCTCAGATCTCTTATCCATTTGTTGATTCAAATTTACAGTTCTATGTTCTTGGCGATCGTTATAATTGTTGCCTTGTAGATTTCCACATCAGGAGATTCGAATGTGTACCTGAAAATATTCATATCATTTACGAATTATACCATCACATTCAAATAGAAGGTGAAATTGGAATTCCTGATTCTGTAAACAGAATTTGAATATGTCCATGTTGAAATTAATAACTTTAGCCTGATCTTCTCTTGACTCCATCAAGCTGAACATTCCATTCACATCCGTTGTCAGAATTACAATTAAGACAACGAGACAGTATTCTTGGCGCAATTCCTCTGGAACTGACTGGATTTGGGAGTCACACGTAATCCCCAGACTTTTAAAAAGTCCCAAAATCAAAATCCCCAAACACAAAATCCCCAAAAACAAAATCCCCAAAAAAAATTTTCAAAAAAATCCCCAAAAAAAATGTTTTAATTTATATCGACAAAATTACAAATAAAATAATTTTTTTTTATATTTGTTACTAAAACTGTACCGTATGCGTTTGCTTGGCGTCGGCAAAAACAGAGATCCAATAAATGAGTAGCGGGGGATTTGGGGGCAGCAACCCCCAACCTATAAAGTAAAGTAAATTTTTTTAAAAATATTTTTTACTAAAACTGTGCCGCATGCGTTTACCTGCCGTCAGCAAAAACAGGGTTCCCATAAATGAGTACCGGGGACTTTAAAAATTAAATTGGGGATTTTTAAAAATTTTATTTGGAAATTTTGTGTTTGGAAATTTTTTTTTGAGGATTTTGATTTTGGGATTTTAACCCCAACCCACTAGATTTATCTAGAGCCGATTTTAACGTGATCCCATCTTGCCAAGCTAGACATTCTATTCCCCTTCATTGTCACAACTGCAATAAAGATGACGAGACAGAGAAACTCTTGCACAACTCCTCTGAAACTGAATCGATTTATTTAGCTCCAGATTTTAGCTTGATATTATATTATTGCGAAGCTGAACATTCCATTCACGTCCATTGTCACAACTGCAATAAAGACGACAAGACAAAAACAATTGTACATTTCCTTTGAATTTGACTAGATTTATTTATAACCAGTTCTATCCCTATGTAAATAAACATTTTTATTATTGCGGGAAGCAAAATTATTGATTTAATTTACTTATAGACAACCGCACAGTAATTTATGTAACCGCACAGGGTAGCTCCGCCCTATGCCCCACGGATGAGGACAATGATGATGACAGGGTAGTTGTAGTACTTATCTTATTGGATGAGTGAAACCCTAAAATTACCAACAATAACAAAAAGGTTTATTTATAACTTTTCAGAAGCAAATGGAATTGTCATTTCCATCTACAGTCAAGTAGATATAACAATTTTGGGCAAGTGTTTCCTAAATGAGCCATGTTTTATAAAAAAAAACCATGTGAGTATATTGGCGTGGCATCTGCACTCCCTAATTACCTGATTTAACCGGCTAATTTGAATAAACGCTGTAAACGGCTATAGTCCTTGTTAAATTGATATATTTTTAATTACATTTCTACTACAGTCAACAAATTATTCACTTATCTTTAATTTCCCATGGACCATAATAATTTCAATAAGAGCTGTAGGGTTAAACTTTCCACTTGAGAAATTTTTCGTTTTCAATTCAATCATTGTGTGTATATTAACAGTTGTGTGTGTGTTTAATATTAAATGATTTGAAGTAGAAATTTAACACCACAGGAAGTTAAGTATTAAAAACAAAAGTTGGTAAAATGACGAAAAAAAAATTAAAAAAGAAAACATTATTATTTTTTTATTTAATTCGTTTTCGTATTCTGTACAGCACAGTTATGTTCTCTATAAAAATATGTTGTCGTAATTTTATTAATGTATTAGTTAGTTTTTCTATCTCAAACACTCTTCAATTTAATACATTTTCCTATGCAAAAGTTCGTTCAATTTAAATATTGTTGTTTTTTTTTTTTATTACTTTAAAAAACCATATAGTCACTATTTTACGCCATTAAAACAAATATCATTTCAATTCAGTTACAACAACAACTACTAACATCAGATATTAATGTTTTTTAATTTTATTTTATTTTATTTTATTTTTTTTTTAACAAGAGTTTACTTCACTGCATTTCACAGAGGTAATTATATACCTTGAGCCAAATATTCAAATAAAAAAAAATAAAAAAAATACAACAACAACAACAAAAAATTAATTTTGAAATAAAATGTTCATTTCCTTTTTATAATTTCTATTCGGTTTATTGAATCATTTACCTTAATCCTTTGATATCCTTATTCAATACAAAATTAAAACTAAAAATGTTCATAATATTCACTTTATAATATTGTGCATCATATACGAGAGTTAGGTATATAGTTAGTTATTGAATACCATTATTACTATTATGAGAATATGGTACCTACTTTTCAAATTGGTACTAAACTAACCAAAAGAAAAAAAAAAAGTTGTTAAATTAAAATTGAATTTCTCATAGCATTTTAACAAAAATAGCTACGATGTTGTAAATTAGAATGAGATAGAAACTACGAAAAAAAAAATTTGTAATATTATCATCCTTTCGGATGAATAGTTAACGGTATTACTTGACAATTTTTATAACATTAATATGTCCTGAACTAAAATCTCTTACTTTTCATATGAAAATAAAATTAAACTGCATATCAAATAATTTTAACCTATTTTAATTACAATATATATATATATATAATCTGTGAATGTCCTTTAACTATGTTGATAGTCTACTTTAACTCCGATCTATATATACATGTTAAATAATGTATAATAAACCAAGATTTTAGGTATATTCAACATGGTGTCTCTGACAGGATGGTATTTATGGTAATATTTTTTATAGATGGACAGATGTATTTCATCTGGTCAAAAAATTGTTCTTGTGTTGATTTATAGATCTAATAGTTCGCATTATGAGGTTTAATAAATTACTTAGATATACTCAAGTATTAATACATAATTAAACTCAAAATATTGTTCAGGACTATTTTTAAATTGAACTTGGGCTGCATCAAAGAGTTAAAAAACATCGAATTGGATAAATATAGTTAAAATATTGTTCAAGACTATTTTGATATTTAACCTAGGTTGCATCAGAGAGCTAAAAAAATCGGAATTGGATAAATATAGTCAAAATATTGTTCAAGACTATTTTGAAATTTAACTTGGGCTGCATCAGAGAGTTAAAAAAAATTGAATTGGATAAATATAGTCAAAATATTGTTCAAGACTATTTTGAAATTTAACTCGGACTACATCAGGGAGTTGAAGAAAATTGGATTGGATAAATATAGTCAAAATATTGTTCAAGACTATTTTTAAGTTTAACCTGGGCTGCATCAGAGAGTTAAAAACATCGGAATTGGATAAATATAGTCAAAATATTGTTCATGACTATTTTTAAATTTAACCTGGGCTGCATTAGAGAGTTAAAAAAAATCGAATTGGATAAATATAGTCAAAATATTGTTCAAGACTATTTTGAAATTTAACTCGGACTACATCAGGGAGTTGAAGAAAATTGGATTGGATAAATATAGTCAAAATATTGTTCAAGACTATTTTTAAGTTTAACCTGGGCTGCATCAGAGAGTTAAAAACATCGGAATTGGATAAATATAGTCAAAATATTGTTCAAGACTATTTTTAAATTTAACCTGGGCTGCATCAGAGAGTTAAAAAAAATCGAATTGGATTAATATAGTCAAAATATTGTTCAAGACTATTTTTAAGTTTAACCTGGGCTGCATCAGAGAGCTAAAAAAAATCGAATTGGATTAATATAGTCAAAATACTGTTTTTAAATTTAACCTGGGCTACATCAGAGAGCTAAAAAAAAATCGAATTGGATAAATATAGTCAAAATATTGTTCAAGACTATTTTTAAATTTAACCTGGGCTACATCAGAGAGCTAAAAAAAAATCGAATTGGATAAATATAGTCAAAATATTGTTCAAGACTATTTTTAAATTTAACCTGGGCTACATCAGAGAGTTAAAAAAAATCGAATTGGATAAATATAGTCAAAATATTGTTCAAGACTATTTTGAAATTTAACTAGGGCTACATTAGAGAGTTAAAGAAAATTGAATTGGATAATAATGTCTAATAAATGTCCACTACAGTTCCAAAGATATGCGAGCAGAAATTTATGCCAAAAACGGCAAGTCTGACATCAAAATTGGTTATTGTCAAAATGTAGAGGATAGTTCAATTCATCTAAATAATTAATAAAAAATAATGTCAGCAAACTTTTCCGAAGTAAGTACCACTTTTTATAAACATTTCAGGTTTTATATCAAAGTTGTAACTTTTGACAGGTATTACTTAAAAATAGTAAGTCTATATCTATCCAAAAAGCATCATTGGACTACATAACATTTTAAAAAAATTCAATTGTGAACAGCTCATTGCTCATTGCATAGCTCATTGCTTTGAAACTGTAGTGGTAATTTATTAAATATTGTTATTCCAATCTGATTTTATTTAACCCCTTTGTAGCTTCAAATTTAAAATAGATCCATTGTTCCTGTTTGACCCGTCACTCTACCAAAATAATCCAAGTCTCTTTAGTCTCAAAAGGCTCAATTGCACTTTAATTGTTTTATACATAAAATGAACCAACCTGTATTTCACAAGATTTAGCAATTATTGTGCACAAATATCCTGTATATGATTTTCAGAGAATATAGAAAAATTGTATTTAGGTACAATAAAAAAAAAATTCTTAATTCAACACTGAAGTAATATTCCAAATTTATTCTAAAAAAACAAAAATCGATAAAAATAAATACAAGAGGGAAATATTTTTATTTCCGGTTTCAAATTGCATTGAATTGCCTTTCCTGTTTTATTATTTTATATCTTTTTTTTTTTTTTTGGTTAACAAATAAATATCCTTTGGTATTTCATTTCGTATAACATCAACACATTATTATATTACATAGGTACCCAACTAATTTGATAAGGATCTTTAGTTGACTTAAAATAGCAAACAACAAAATTTTTTTTTAAGTTCAATAAAACCTTTTTGAACATTTAAAGACCCTCTCATATAAAAATAGTGTTCACAGAAAGTTATAATAATAAAAAATATAAATTAAAAATTTTTATGTTTTTAACCCTTTCACTGGTGAATCAAATTAAAAAAGTGAAACAACTTGTATAATATACTATTACATAACATATATACATAGAAAAAAATCAATAATTGAACAGAAAAACAATTTTAAAACTCCCATCTCTTACAATGAACGTGAGTATTAATAGGGTTAAAAATATTCTCTCATAATACACACTAAAACTATAATCAGGAAATATACAGTAATTTTTTTTTTACTAGAACACGTTATTTGATACCTATTACGTACTCTTTATTTATTTGTTTATTTCCTCTCATTATCAAACTGTCAGGATATTAACGGTAAATGACTAGAGTACAAACAACAAAAAAAAAACATACCAACCCAAATAAAAACAATATTAATTTTCAAAAATCATTTAACCATGAACACAGACTTAATTTACAGTTAATACACCATGATGATAAAAATATATCATAATAATGTTAAGCAGTTTAAAATGGTTTTTCCATGGAAATATCATTTGAAATGTACATCCCTTTTTTTTGTTTTTATTTTTTTTTTTTATAATTTGAGTATTTTGAATATTTATCTTTATTTTTACAAATCTATTTATTTAAGTATCTACACTTATCATATTATTTTTTTTTTTAATTTTAGGTTATGATAGTGATGTTTATTATTATGTTTTGTTTAACACTTAAATAGGTACGAATGAAAAAATGAATTTATTCTAATCAGGGGCCTAACATGGGTTTAAATAATTATTGTATAATATAAAGGATGTTTATATTATATTAAATTCCTACAAATTAAATTGAATTTTGATGAACTCTGATAGCTAGTGAGTTTAATTAGGTACTTTTGATATTTATAATAACTTTAGCAGATTTAGATTGATATTGGAGGTACATTTCTTGCATGTATCAAAAATAGTTCTTTATAATTAAAGCTGTTACACTAAATAATTCAGTGATATGAAATATTTGTACATAATCTAGTATACATTTGTTTTCCGGGTCCACCTGGTGAAAATGAAATACCTCCATCCATCATAATAAATACGCAAATAGCAATAAAATCAGGACTTCGATGTGAACAACTTTCAAAGCCAATATAACAGCATGTGCTAATTCTGGTAATTCAGCACCTGCAAAACTGTTATATTCTTAGACCCATCTGCCTTTTCAAGAACTGTGTACCCCCAATAATATCTTTAGTAATTGATATTGATATTGATATTGTAGTAATACTTGTCTAGGGTTCCCATAATTATTATTAGTATATTGTATATATTTTAATTGTAATACACATGGAGAATGACAGGCAGTTAATAAAGAACTCCCAATGAGATATGACATAAAAGAATAAATATTACAGATATTGATTATTGATATTGATATTGATATTGATATTGATATTGATATTGATATTGATATTGATATTGATATTGATATTGATATTGATATTGATATTGATATTGATATTGATATTGATATTGATATTGATATTGATATTGATATTGATATTGATATTGATATTGATATTGATATTGATATTGATATTGATATTGATATTGATATTGATATTGATATTGATATTGATATTGATATTGATATTGATATTTATATTGATATTGATATTGATATTGATATTGATATTGATATTGATATTGATATTGATATTGATGTTGATATTGATCTTTTACAAAGTTTTGGCATGCTAACAATCACACAAAATATTTATTTGTATATACAAAATATTTAATGAGTATAGGTACCATCTAATTTATATTACCTATATGTGTGTTAATTACACCCCTTTTATAATTATATTTTAAACAATGCACTGATCATTGCAAGCTTCTCATAATGATTCGTTGTTGTTCGAACACTTTCATTTCCAAATTAGGTATATATAATAATATTAAATTCTATAATAAAAAAAAAATTTCACCATAATTGAAATTAAATAATATAATCTACTCTTCTTAATACAATTATTGTTGTTTAAAATAAAATTTAAAAAAAGTATTTTGTATATAAAATGCTTTGTTTGTTTTTAATTTTTTTGTTATTATTATTTTCACTCTTTATTTTTTATTTTCTTTATTTTGAAAAAAGGATTTTCATTAATTAGGAATTTTACTATACTACCATGGTAATTTTACCGGATTTCTATAATAACAGTTAGTAATTACAAAATAATTACAATCAAAATTATTACTACTACACTGTAGGTAGATACTTACTTGCTCTAATAAAATTGGTATACAAAAGGATAAAAAGGATAAAAGATAAAAATGAATAGATGTTTTTTAAATTGTTTATTTTATTTTTTTTAATTGTTATTTTTGTTTTTTGTGAATTTTCACTTTAAAATAAATATTAGTTTTATATTTTTTTTTGTTTTTGTAAATGTATTATCTATTTTTCTAGAGAGTGTATAGTGATTGAAAAATAGAAGAAAAGAAAGCTAATTAATTTTATGTTTTATAGAAGACCATATATACTTATAATATGTTAGCTTTAGTATATTAGTATATAACATATTAGGTATATTATATTTTACAACAACGATTAGGTATATATATGTAGATACTACTTATACATTACCCTATGAACATTTTAAAAGATTATTATTAAATTGGTTTTAATATTTAATAATAACTATGAAAAACTATCCATATTATTTAAAAAGATATTAGTGTAATATGAGATAATTAATAAATATGCAGTTTAACACAAAATTATTTGCACAACGATGATTATTTATTCTGTTTGATAATTAACTGAAACTAACTATAATAGATAATACAAATCAGTGTTGCGCAACGTAAACTACATTATTTTGATACTTTGAAGTAATACAATTATGTCTAGTTCATTGCGTAGACAATGTATAGAATTGATAATAATGAATTACCTTCAAGTTGAATAAACATATAAATTTTTTTTTTTAAAAAAACAAATAATGTTTATTCCTACCATGTTAATAAAAAATTAAATTAAAAAAGCAATTAGTCAAACTGACTTTAGTTTTATATTATTTAGCAATTATCACACGTATGTTTTCTATTTTTGACAATAATAGTAAAATCGACATTATAATGTATCATAGTTGATATTATTTTAATTGACATTGTTTATATCAAATATTTAACATTGTTTTAATTGTATACAGCATGATTTACATTATCTGCAGCAAATTGGCTTATATACATATAAGTCTACCTCATATTGTAGTCAATGAAAATATACACGTAAAGGGACAACAGTAGTTCAAACAATTTTACAATATTAATTATTAATTATTTCTAGTATAGTGTATGGCATCAGTGAAGCTCTTCAGTGAGTCCAAGAACTACAATACTACAATACAGACATATAAATTACGTAACGTTTGATAAGATATAACACTACAAGTTAAATGAGAATGTTAAAATTAATCAAATCGATCAAAAATACCTTTGGATGACAGCACTTTACTGGGAATGTAGAAATTAAAATATATATGACTTTTGATGACAAACGGCAAGTCTGGCATAAAAGTTGTGTATGACGTAAAGAGTGTAGATGATGATTACAATACATCAAAACAATTGATACAAACATTTAACAAACTGAAATCCGTTATAATCACCGTTTTTCTTGTTTTAAAAAATATCAGTTTTTTATACCAACATTTTAAGTTTGAGCAGCTATCACACGACAACGGTAAGTCTAATGCAAGCCATTTTACATATTGTTTATTTGGTAAATCATTGTAAAAAAAAAACCCATTTCTCGGAAATTATTTTTCTAATCCAATCGCCCATGTTATATTACATACCCTAAACTGAACGGAATATACTCCAGTACCACCACCAAACACTTTTCAAATGTGAATATTATACATTTTGTTATTTTAAAATGGTTCTTGAAATTTCAATAATGTGTCAGTTGCATTAAAATTTATCAGATTTTATTACTAAAAGGAATTGAAAATTTTCCCCAACGTTTTTCAGGATCAAAAATTTTTCTAACGTGCGGTGGAACAGAATTGTAAACTATTTTTGTTTTATTTAATTTCAATATTATGTTCTTAACATCTATTTTGAACCCGAACATAATTGCGTTCGGGTTAGGGTTAAAGCAAATTATTCTAGACCGCCTATTTTTATAACAGAAATGACAATTAAGTATTTTCAGGTGGGAATGGAGTACTCCATTTGTATGTTCGATATTATTATATATTTATTTGATTTGGTTAAAATTGCATTTGACCTCATTTCGTCCTGGATTTCTATTATTTCACTTTGTTTTAAATAAAAAATAAAAATAAAAAACAAAATCAAATATAAGGTTTTTTAAAGTTTCCTTATGAACTTGTAAATATTAGTTAATTAAAAAAAAAAAAAAAACCATAATGTAATATTTCAGTTGTGTAGATGTAATTACATCTGAACTCTGTACAAAAATGTAATAGAACTCAAATGTAAATGTAAAAATTAAATTAAATAAAATTGAAGTTGAAAAATAAAGAAAATAAGAATTAAATTAAAAATATTTTTTAGTTACTTATCAAAATCAATAGATAAAAAAATTGTGTACACAAGGTGACTTATAAATTTACTCATGCATACCTTTTAGAGCACACAAATTATCAATACCTCTCTAGGGTTAAATAACCAAAAAAACATTCATATTTTGTGTAAAAAAAATTGAAATGTTGTAAATTTGTCGAAATAATAATAATAGTGTTAAACAGGTTTATTTACTCTCAATTATTTTGCAGAGAACTCATTCGCTCGTATACAAAGTGTATATTATGAAAAAAAAAATAAAAACAAAATGTAAAATTTACTGCAGTGAGAAAAACTAATATCATAACTAAGTAACTAATATCATAACTATACCCTAGGTAATTTTTCTCCATTAGTAAAAATTTATTTCAGGAATAAAAAAATATTTCAAAAGCTTAAATAGCTAAATTTTAATTTGTTAAAAAATTATTAATTTAATAATGTTAAAATATAAAATTTTATATGAATTTCAAATATCTACTAAATACTTTTTAAATATTTTCTTAACTTTCCTTTTATTATTAAAATAAAAATTCACAAAGCTAGCTAAAAGGCATTGCAAAATTAACAATATTTAAAAACTTACTATTAACATTTATTTTAATTTAACTGGATGAATATTCCAGAATAAATCTGAATGAAAATTTCCATAGAAGTAACATTTATTTTTTCTAAAAATTATTTTTTAAATCCTTATCTCATAGTTTTTTTTTTTTAATGCAAAAATATTTCAAAATTTTATACGTTTACTTGTATTTCTATTTAAAAAAAAAATGATAATTTGAATTAAAAAATAAATTTTAAAACATTTAAAATTACAGCTAAAAGCGATTTTAAAACTAAAATTTTACTGAAAATATTTTTGTATGTAAATAATTATACATAAATATGTACACTGAAAAAAATTTTACTGTTTTTTCAATAAATCGGTTGCAAAAAATGCCAATAACAATATTAATTGTTAAATTATATAATAGTATTTTTTTTATTAAAATGATTTGTTAACACAAAAAACAATAAAAATTGTACCTACAATAATATTAATAACAAAAATTGTTCAAATAATAGTTTGGGTTATTAAAATTTTACAACATAATTGTGAATTTAACAATTTTTGTTGTTGCATAATCGTTGTTAATATAATAACAGAAATTGTTAAAATTTGTAATTAAAAAGAAAACTTTTGTTATTAATTCAATAATCAAAATCATTAAAATAATAACAAATTGTATTTTGATAGTCGAAATTATTAAAAAAAAACAAGACTTGTTATTAAAATAATAGTAAGTCGTATTTTTAATAACTTTTATCTTAGAATGAGAAAAAATGTTTTCAAATTTATAAATTCTTATTCAGTTCAAAAGTAATCGCAGGATAAAAAGAACGTTTTGCTAAAGTTAATTTAAAAGTGAATAAAAATGTGTAAAAAAGAATAAATAAATATTGAATAAAAAATACTTATCTAATATACCATATAAATTTTTTAATATTTATTGAATTAACACATAATTGGAATAAATTTAAGGAAATTTCTAGAGGTAAGTTTTATTTTATATTAATTAGGTGACATAGTGCAATGATTAATATTTAAATTATATTGTATGTTCTTTTTTTGAGAAATAGTTATTAGAATTACATGTATATTGTGTAGAAGAAAAAATATAGTTTATATTTCAATGGCAAGCGGAGTTAAACTTAATAAGTTTAAAATATATTTTTTGTTATTACATTAATTATTATACGCTGAGAAATTAACTTAACGACATTTTTTTTGTTTTAGATTAATTGACTTATAATCATCATTCATCAAAATAATATAGACAAAATTAAAGAATCTTCTGTTAAATCCAGGATTGATTTTATTGCAACTAATAAAGTAACACATAGTAAGTTTTTTTTTATGAATCTAAAAGTGTTTAACAAAGTAAAATTGATTTCAATATGGTAAACACATAAAAAATATAATGTATATAAATATAATAATAGGTACATCTATTAAAATTAATCTTCTTGTTTTGTATAACATAAAGTAAATTTACTCTATTTCTTTTTATTTAATTATAACAATGGGAAATTATTAACAACGTTTTACTTATTGCACCACATACTAGTACCTACCCACAGCAAAAATTGTTCTTATTATGGCAAATAAAAAAAAGCTATACATACAAAATTTCGATTTGCGATTCACAAAATTTTTTTGTAATTATTGGTAACACAGTTCAACAGCTGAAAGAATTGTTAGAGAAACGAATTAAAGAAATCTGCAGGAACTGTAGATGACCTTAAAGAAATGTGTTTCAAATGAAGTGGTTTATGTATTTAAAAATTTATTAGCAAATAAAAAAAAATATTTTGAATTAAATATAATGCATTATGTTTCATTTAAGACATTCCAAAAAAAAAACTGTTATAAAAAACTGTAAAATTTATAATTATTATTCAATTTTCTTTGTTGATGTAGAAGATGATAAATCAGAGTTGAATGGATATTGTGTTTTTTGTTCGGACAACTTATTTTAAATAAAACAACTTGTATTGTAAAAATACATAATAATGCGGTTTGTAAAACTAATAGCAAAATATTGATAATATAACAATAATTTGCTATTAAAATAACAGCTCATGTTGCTAAACCAACAGATTCATTATTATATTTACAATAATTTTTGTTAAATTCACAATTTTTACTATTAAATAGATAACCCTTCTTGTTAAATTGACAACTTCTACTGTTGAATTAAAAACTTTTGCCTATTAAAATAACAATTTTATTATTATATTTACAGTAATGTTTATTAAATTCACAGTCTTAGTTATTAAAGAGATAATGTAGGCATTTTGTTATTATTAACAACTTCTATTCTAAAATTAAAAACTCATGTTGTTAAATCAACAATTTTGTTATTAATATTCATAATCAATTATGCTCTCTCTTTTTTCTCTAAATTGTTATTACAACAACACTGGTGATTAATTTAATAACGGTTTGTTATTGAACCTATTTTAATAAGATTTTTGTTAATAACGATTTTATGAATTTAACAGTAAAAATTTTTTCAGTGTATGCAAAAATATTATGTGGTTTAGTAATTTTTTTTTATAGGTACCTAGTTTTATTACCTAGATACGTTGAAAGAATTTTACAGAAAATAAAAATTATTATTTTTCAGGAAAAAAAAATTAAAATATTTTTATTAAAACATGAATTTTAAATGTTATAAAAAGTAGAAGATGATAAGGTAAAAGTTTTTGTAGTGATTTTAGAGAAATTATATTTTATTGACGAATTCTAGAATAGCTATTAGTTTTGTTGAAAGAGATTTTAATCTGTTATTATAATTAAATAAAATAAAATAATTATTCTGAATAAGCATTAAATATATATATATTTTTTTTTATTTTTTTTCTGACTAAAATTTAATGGTCGTTTTTGTTTTGGTGATGAAAATATAATTTGAAATTAGCTTTTTAGGATTAAAATACAACATTAAGTAAGAAATTTAGAATAGCTATTTTTTCCCCATTTTTTATTTATTAAATTATTACTTAGTAACTAAATTATATGTATAAAACTAATTCTATTTTAACATATTATATTTGATTTTAGATATTCATTAAAATGCTTCAATTCATAAAGTGATTTTTAATGTAATAATTAATAGATTAAAATTAAGACCTAGCGAAATGTTGTCTGGTCGTATAGAAATAGTAAATAAATAATTATAATAGTTATTAAAACATCGTTGAGAGGTGAAAATGTATTAGGTGAAAAATCAAAAATGATAGTTTAGCACTGCTCATTCAAATCTACTTTCATAGTATCTAGATAAGCATATAGTTATGTAATAGACCTAATAGATGGTGTCTTTCAAAGATATATTTCAGCCGGTTACTATTTCCGATTACTGTGCACGCACGGAAATGAAAGACACCGTTGTTAGATTAAAACTCAGTCTCAAATGGACCATTGGAGAGAATATAATAAAATCTTAAAATCTGTAGCTATATATGCAAATTATTAAAAATAGTTATAAAATAAAAAGAACAATAAATTTAATAATAAAATCTGTGTAAAATAAATAAATAATTAATTAATAAAATTTGTAGAAAATGAATTAACAAGAGTTTTAATCACAATAATAATAACTATACAAGTTAAGAAAAAAATATTTCGAAGAACAAATATTAACTATATAAATAAAGTAGAAGGAACCCCGGGGGGGGGGGGAGGGGTGTACATACCCGGCCGAGCAAAAGAAAGGAATTTTTCTGTGAAACGGCACAATAAAATGCTTTTTAATACAATTATACATTTGACACGTTGAAAATATGTGACAACAATATATAGAATAGTAAATATTTAATAGTAGACAACAAAAAATAAAAAATGTTCAAAATTTCAAGTTAATAATTAATTTTAAAATAAAATAAAAAAATATCACATAACATAAAACTTTTTTTGTAAACTTTAATTTGTTTTTATTATTTTTTTATTTCTCGAAGGAAGGTGAAAGCCTCGAAAAATACTAAGCAGACCGCGCACGTAGGTACTTAGCTATGTGGAACACTAACCCACTAAAACCACCGAAACCCTTTACCATATTTTGATATTAATAACCGATTAATTGATTGTCGCGTTAATTGGAAAAACGTGTGTCGGAATTTTATTAAAAAATAGTTTCTGATAATTTTATTATTAATCATTAATGATACCTATGGGTTAGTACCGTTTCCTAATTATTATGAGTGAATTTTAAAATTCATCATTAGGAAACAATTGGATAAAATGAAATATTCTGAACCTGGTATGCAACATTGTCAGTAGTTTTCCCCTATCTTTGTCCTGCTAGAATTTCAATTTTTAGAGCAGTAGATTGTGAAGAGCTGACCATGAGTGAAGGTAGGTTGAGGGAGATACATTCCGAGTCTTTGAAATGTTTGATCTTGTGATTTATTAATTGATATTGCATATGCAAGACTTACTGGAAATTGATGTCTTCTTATAAAATAATTTTCATTCTATATCTGATATTTTTTTTTTTTATTTTATAAATAAAAGAGTTAATTTTATAAAGATTAACCTAAAACTTTGAGCAATTTTCAATTTTTTTGTGGTTTACTATTAATATTATTATTCTATACATTGTTTTCAGATATTTCAAACATGTCAAATGTTCAAAATTTTCTTGACTTGGCTATTTAGGTACTGAAATTAAAAAAGATATACCTACAAAATTTTTGTACAAAAAGATTCGGAACAAAACAGATCAATTTAAAACTATTTTAAACAATCTACTCAAACGTTCAGAGCACTTTTGGGCATAAAAGTTAAATTAATGGAAACTACTAAACACAAAAAATTTTTTTACTCTAGTTCGTTCTAGATCGTTCTTGAAAAGTTTATTGAATAAACCTATGATTTTACTGAAATATTTATATTTTATTTTTTTATTGAAATACCTTAAATTTTAGTTTGCTATTTTGCCGACGGATGGATTTTTATGTAGGTTTTAATATTTTTGTTCTTATAAAAAAAATAATTGTCACAAAATAATTGTTTTCAAAAAATTCAATAATTCCACTTTCGAAATACTTCAAATTACTTCGAAATAATTGAAAAAAATTGAAAAAGAAATACAACTAATGAAATCATATAGATATACCTCAGATTTGCTACACGATTTAATGGAAAATCAGCTTCATTATGAATTGTATCCATCATTTCAGTTTATCCTTGTTAAGTAAATACTATATTTTATTTTTGTATTGATTTTACTTAGAAAACAACCGTATACGTAAATAATAATTTATTTAAAAAAAAAAAAATGTTTGTAGGTATGTTAAAATGTTTTACATGGAGTGAAATTTTAAATGGAAATTTCTAATTAATAATTAAAAAAATTTAAAAATCTATATAATTTTGCTTAGTCTTCTTTTAAATATCTATCACTTTAAAAAATGATAATGAACATAGGTTGTTAGATAGTTCAGATTTGAACCGTACTTTTTCAATCTATAAATTAAACATACTTAAATTATGTATTTTCAAATGACTGTGACCAATGACATTAAAGAAATTATCAAACGTATGACTATTCATATTCATATAGAACTATCTGGAACAGGTTACTGAATAAACCAAATATTTTGCTATTTTTCTTGTATGTACTTTAAATTTTAGTTTGATTATTGGCCGTCAGATGGTTGTTTATGTAAATTTTAATAAAAAAATAATTTTGCTCCTATTTTTTTTTTTTAAATAAATTTTCAGTTTTATCAAATAATATCTATTAATAAGAAGGTTCACTGGAATAAAATTTTATAATTTGTCAATGTTTTAGTTACCATTTTTCCAGTCGATTTCGAAAATTGTAAGAAATAGATAGTAATAAAATTTTATTTGTGAGAGAGAAATAAAAATTCAAAACACAAAGTGGGAAAAAAATTATCGAACGATTTTTTTTTTATCAAAGAAAATATTGTTGTATTTATTCTTAGTTATTAAAATTTGCAGATGTGTTACACTTAAAAAATTTTATCTTTTATTAAATACACAGCAATAAAAAACATTATTTATTCAAATTTTAAATATTCATATTATTAATGTTCAAATTTTTTATCTATTTATTAAATTACCAAAACGCATTATATTACTTATAATATCATTGTTAATTATTTCATTCGTTATTAAATGGCAAAATTTAATATTTAAGGAAATAAAAAGGCATCTAGTCATTCATAAAAATAAACGCTTCGTATTCTTTTTAACTACCTAGCTCAGTACCTGAAAAAATTTGTATATAGAAATAACATGAATGATAATCTGTTTGAAATAAAAAAAAAAATTACTTCCCTTATAAGCCAATAAAAAAAAATAATATGATGTTTAAGAAAAAACATATGTTTTTGAAACCAATATTTATGTAGGTACCGGTAAAATTCAATATTTTATAAAAGTTATTATTATAATACATAATAATAAAAAAAATATTTGTTTAATAAAAAAAAAAAAAAAAAATTTGAATTAATAGAGAATCAAACTCACAAAAATTTGTGATATTAAAACTTATATAAATAATTATTATCCTACTAATTAATTTTTTTTCCTACTAAAAGTGCAAAAAACCAAATGCTATAAATAAGAAAAAAATAAAAAGAATTTGACTCACAAGAGAATCGACAAAAAAAATTGATTGAATGAAAAAAAACAAAAAACACACGAAAAACCACGAAAAGTGTGCCTTCAAAATCGTGTTTTTTGTGTATTATAATATAGATAAAATAAAAATTGATTTTGATCGCCACAGCCTGCATCATCTTCGACTGATTGAATGAAATAAAAAAACGAAACACACGAAAAACCACGAAAAGTGTGCCTTCAAAATCGTGTTTTTTGTGTATTATAACATAAATGTAATGATAAGACCTGTGCTGGTTGAAGATATAATATTTAAAAACCAATGATGACTGTTTTTTTAATCGATGCATAAATAAATAAAAATAATAATGATAACATCAGCTGTAGGGGGGGGGGGGGGGGGGGGTAAAAATATATTAAGTGAAAAATCAAAAATTGCGATTTTTCAATGCTCTGTGAAATCTTAATTTTTGGTATCTAGATGAGTAAAATTTAATTATATAATAATAACATCTGTGGTGATTGAAAATCTTTTAGATGGAAAATCAAAATGTCAGTTTTTCGCTGCTCTTTCAAATCTCAATACGTAGTATCTATAGATTAATAAATAAATAAATATAATTATAATACATGTTGTGGCTGAAAATCTATTAGCTGCAAAATTAGAAGTAGCAGCAGTAAAAAATATTATAATATAATCAAATAAAATAAACTAATATTATATAAGTTTTATGCACACTTATTTACAACTTTAAAACTAAACATGTTTATTTATTTCAAAAATAAATATTTAAGAATATTTTCGATTACTTTTCATATTTCTAATATTAAAATCAAAACTGAATTTTTTAAAAACTTTTCACGAGAATAAACTTTTTTTTTTTTTTTTTTTTTGCTTCAAAATATTTTCTAATATAATCCAATCTCCACCTTCTTGGATTTAAAATTACAACTAAAACAAAAACAAATTAAAACAAATGTCACATTTTCTAATAAACATTTTATCGAATATAATATACCTTATATAAAATATATATTATTATTATATATATATATATATATATATCGGTAAATATGTATATATAAAAATAGATTTTCCAATATGATATAATTTTCTTGAACCATATGTGCACTTTTAGTAAAAAAAAAAATAGCTATTTTATATTAAGAATAATAAGAAAAACTTTTTTAAACTTTAAAAATTTTAATCCTTTCTAAATCTATTGAAGAAAAACTTTTTTGAAATTTATTTTAAACTATCTACACCTACACACTATAAAATAATATATTTTTAATAAGAATTTTAAGGATAAAAGATAATAATATATTCTTTAACTAACAAAACATAAGTGTTTCCATGTGTTAAGACTATTCTATAGATTGGCATTTCAAAATATTATCCTTAAAATGTTGTTAATTTTTGAATATAGATAATAGTACCTCACTATCCATATATACAGACAGAATATAATAGTGCAAAATTTTTGAATTCAACTCTAATATCACCCATCATAGGTATTTTGAAAGAGTATAGATATTACATTACAATGTGGCAGCCAGATGCAATTTAAATTGTGTTACAGGAAGTTATAATTCAAGCGAAATAATAATAGTCTAAGAGTTTTTTAGATTAAAACTTGAATTCACTTGTGGTAAACTTTATCAATTATAATATAATATATTATTATATATAGCTATTAATGAAATAAATTTAGCGGAATAGTTTTAAGAAAATTTTAACTTTATAATATAATATTATTAATATTGCAGGATTATAATGCACATAAGTCGATAAGTCGATAAGTGTGTTGTGAATTTTTTTGTATTTAGAGAAATTATATTTTTCTATATCATACAAAACAAAAATGTTTGAACAAAAATTTTTTAAGTTTATTTCAGGCTATACTTTAACGCGTTAAAGTGTCACAATGTATAAATAAAATCAAATATAATTAAGTGACCTTTTTTATTGCCTCTGAAGTGGTGCAGTTGAAATTTGACGTATCATCGTACAATATATGCATTATTATGTAACATTTTGTATATTCTTTAATACAAATTTTTTCAATTGTCAAATTGTTTTTCAGTATATCATTATTTTATATACATTATATAGTTCTAAGACTATTGAATGAACACCCTAACTGCTTTTACACAGATAGCTAGTTGGCATACACAATTAAAAGTTTTTTTTCTTTAGAATTTTTCTGACATTGCTAACCTTATTTATACGGATGGCGTTAGGGTATGAATGATGATGATCAATTTAAATGTGAAAAACTATATCCTATTAACTTCGCTTTCATAATATAGCATAGTTTAATTTTATTTTTAGTGATAATCAAAACTGTCAAATGTCCCAATGATAAAGCGTACTGAAACAGATCGAAAGACCCATAAAATATTGTTTTTGACTTCGTCTGGAATCAAACTTATCTGCTACTTTTCGGTTGAAAAACATTCGCTCTTCCTACTGCGCTACCCGTAAATGCATATTTATTAATAATTCTGGCAAAAATGTATATCCTAATTTTGTGTACCAACTGTAAAATCCATCCTAATTCAGAATATCACATAGCTACATTCATTAAAAAATGTGGAGAAATTAAAAAGGGAATATTTATATAGAAAAGGCCAACCCCAATTTTGTAACAACTACAATATCTGTATTACAGTAGTCTGATATGATAATCTGATCTGTATAATCTACTACAGTTTGCTGAATTTTACCTTTTGATGAAATTTTGATTTTTGGAATTATTTTTTTTTGGGATTGTGCCTTAACATTCTGGGAAATTTTCTTATTTCTTTTTTTTTGATAGAGATACTACCAACTAATGCTTACAAAAATAAATTGTTAACACATATGAAGTTAAAACTGAAAATATCGTCTCATCAAAACAATTTAGTTATTTATGGCGGCAGGATAGTCGGAAAGCTCTATTTGATATATTGGTTTTTGGAATTTTTGAATTTTTTTTTTTGGATTATGATGGAGTATGATAGAGATATGATATGAAGGAATCAAATAGAAAAGGTCACATCAACACCTCAAGAATCATCGTTGAACAGAACCGTGAAATGGTAAGCATCCATTATTATATGCTATTTGTCACCTTCAAACAAGCCTTTAATATCTTAAAGCATCATTTTATGTGGAACATTATTGCTAGCTATGGTGTGCCCATTAAAATAGTCAAAAATATAAAAAGGTTTTACAGGAACGCTAAGTGCAGTGTGTTACAGAAAAGAAAACCTGGGGACGCTCTCAATATTCATATCGGGTTCAAACAAGGCTGTATTTTGTCTCTCGTACTATTCATTTTAATTTTGGATTGGGTGTTGAAAAAAATAAATCGTGAAGCAAAAGGTATTAGAGGGACTCTTATAAAACACCTTCATGACCTCGATTTTACATATGATATTTTGCTCACTTGCACCAAAAGCGATATGGCAAATAAACGACAGTCACCAATCAAGTAGGATTATTGAAAATGAAAGCAAAACAAAACTGATATTGATCAATATAACAGTCCCTTGAAACTTACTGATTGGAGATGAAAACGTAGAGCAGTTGACTGCAGTTGTTTTGGCAGTCTTATTAATGTTGGTGGAAGTAAGGAATGTTAAAAGCCGTATCCGAACGGCACGCTCATCATATGGTTTTCTGAAAAACTTTTGGAGATCTCCAACCATCTCACAAAATCTGAAACTTGACATGTTCAAGTTTAACGTTCTCTCAGTTCTTTTATATGAATGCGAAACATAGAAAACAATAGAAAGAATCATCTAGCGCATCCATATATTTCGGAATATACGGATTTTCCGAATATACTGGCCAGAAAAAAATTTCCAAAAAAGAACTGTCGGAACGAGCAATAATTGACGGAATCAAAGAAATAACTAAACGTAGAAAATGGAAATGGATTGGCTACACAGTTCGCCGACCTACAGCGTATTGTAGCAGCTCTTAGATGGAGTCCGCAAGATCAAATAAAGCGTAGTCGTCCAAAACCAACGTCACGCCGAACAGTAATGAATGAAGCAAGCACACATATGGAAAAATTTTGAATGAAATCAATTAACTTGCCCAAAATTGAGTTTGGTGGATATTGTTGATGCCCATGAATTAACGAGCCACCAGCGACCGGATCAATGATGATAATAATGATAATTAAGCTCATCTGAACTTGCTGGTTCAAGCTCATTAGACAGTGCTTTCAAGACAAGTTCTTTAAAATCATCACGAACGAAATCTATCAGTATAATTCAAATGAAGATCACCACAGAGATTTGAAAACAAAAACAATTACTGTAGCCATTGCTGTCAAAAACGAAATATGATTAATTCATCATAGTAATGTAAATGCGATCTATGTAGTTCTTAAACAGACCAGATGAAATAAGAAGGCTGACGAAAATTTAAAACCCCACGATCTAGTGGAATAAAATTAAAAATATTGCAGTGCAGAAATATTGACTCCTGTAAACGGACACACCTGTTGCTTTTTAAGCACATTTTCAATCTAAATTTATTCAAATTGTATTAAAATTGTACTATAATAACCTAAAGGTTGTCAAAAAAAAAAAAAAAGAAAAATTAAAATTAAATTTATTTTTTTTTTGGCTTAAAAAATTAACTTGTAAAGGTAAAAAAATTACCAAAAAGTCAGTAATACGACTTTGGTGTATGAATTATTTTAGATTTTAAAATTTGAAATAATACCTAATAGATTGTTGTAAACACTAACACACAAATAAAAATTGTTCTTAAAACTAGATAGTAACCTTCTATAAAACCAAAACCTACCAGATAAGTATTTGGCATACAATTACAGGTAGGTATACCTATAGGTATAATGACAGAAAATTAAAAACAAAATAGTTTCAGAAATGTATTTTTAAACATGTAAATAATAATTCTCTTCCACAATATTGTTTGTACATTTTTCTTCTTATTATTATTATTATTTTTTTTTTTTTTGAAAAATTATTATAAAACTGCTTTGAGCATGTATTTTCAATATAAAATAAAATCTCTAAGGAGAAATTTAGCGTTAAGGATTACTTGAAAATATTCTATAGAAAAACTTTTCATGTAGATTCAAAATATTATAGTATAATTTTTTTTATTTATTTTTATTTATTAATACATAATATAAAAGTATGATATAGGAGGCACAGGAAGGTTAAATTATGTTTATAAAAAAAAAAACCAAAAAAATTAAACTTTTTAATAAAATAATAAGTAAGTTGGAGACAAGTTTTTAAAAATTTTCTAATATGTTGTGTATTAATGTTAAAAATAATAGTTAAAAAGTTATTTTATGTAAAAAAATTAATAAAATAATAAAAATACACACAACATAAAATTATTTGAAAATAGTTGTAGAGAAAAGTTATTTTACTTTTAAATATAGACAAAAAACAACCAAGTAGTAAATTTCCATTGGAAAATTGAAAAAAATTAAATGAAAATTGTAAATTGAAAATTATAATAAACAAACGTAGAAAAAATATGTATATGAAAGCTTTGATTTGTTTTTTTTTTGTTAATTAAGTAAAGCTTTAGTTTCTGACATTAGCTTCTTTACCACAATTAATCTATAATTATAATTGACAAGCATTTAAGGTCTTGCGCAGTAGACACCTTTTTATTTTATTTCGAATCTCCTACTCCTTAATGAACTTCTAATATATATATAATATATAAGATTGTATATAAAACAAAAATGCGCACACAGTTGAAAATTTTGTAACCATATGATTTTATTATTCAGCAAATACATTATGCATAAGTGTGATCTTATCAAAGTAATAAACAAAAGCAAACAAATCAGTTATTATATTTTATATTATGTACTTGCAAATGAATCTATGTACATATGCCAAAAAAAAACAAAGAAACAAATTCATCTCAAATAAAAAATATAAAAAAGCAAAAACAAAAAAAATCAGTTGAATTGTTCATATGACGAGCAAATTTATTTTTATATAGTAGAGTTAAAGTACTTCATTTTGATATAGTAGGTCACTTGAATTCTTCATTTTTATCTTTTTAAGTAACTATTTCTAAATTTTTGTTATTTGTAGTAATAATATAGTTTTTATTAAAATTATGTATTATGTAGGTATATATATACGTACCTCTTTAATAACAAAACTTTTTATTTTTAGTAATTTTATCACTAAATGCTTCTTACTATAAGGAATATATCGGAAACGAGGCAGTATATGAGGGACGTGTATTTATGTGTCCTAAATAAAACTTACTAACCACAAAACTTTTTATTAAACACGAGTGGTTTCTGCTATATTGTGCGTTGTCTATGTCAGTACGTAAATTACTGTTTTTTTAAAAACTTTAAATTTGACTTCAACTTGAAATATAATTACTCAACAGGGGCCCCTAGTAATGATATAACATAATTAACTTAAATATTATAACAATGCACATTTGAAATAAATAAATAAGAATGCAAAATATTTCATATACATACAAAGTAAAAATCACATTTACTACTTCTTAGTTTTGACATTTTTTATTTGTATGATTTCAGGTACACATTATATTGTCCTCTGCTGTTCATTAAAACTGGAGGCTCAATTTTGCAGACTCTGTCACTGTCTGAATATATTAGAATATCTTCAGGCCATCTCCAAAATGTGCCAGACTATTCACTCCTCTATTAAACTTATTGTGAAATGTGTACAAAGAAATTATTTTGATAATTTATAATGAACGCCTTAATAAAACTTTGGTGGCAAGGCAAGATAATTCTAAAGATTTTTTAAATTATACAAAGTATAATATAAATAAAACATAGTTTTGGAAAAACTTATTCTTTAGGGTTAGCGTTAGAGTATAATTTATCTAATTGTTAAAAATAGTCGAATATTTTCCTTTTAATTTTACTAAATATGCTTATCATACAGGATACGCGTATTTCGTCTACTAATAAAAGGAAAATATTTGCTTATTTTCAACAACTAAAATATAATTTTTTCTTTAAATATAGACTTGGTATGAATTTAGTGAAAATAGCTTACACCTGCATATTTAGTTCGGAATTAGTACATATTGAACGTATTACCGACCCACTTTTTCATACAAATTTTTATAAAAACTCAAAATTTAGTTGGAACAAAAAACACATATGCGAAATTAAATTTATAGGGCGTAATTAGGTCCAGCTTAGTTTGTTCAATTTTCATTTAAAATTGTCCACTTGCATTCTTATATAAACGAAAAATAGGTGAATAACTTAATTAATTATTTCGATATATCATTTTCCTAATTCCGCCCGCTCGATCATAAATATGTACAACATAAATTTACGTGTCCCTAATTCCCGCTCAAAACTAATTAGCATTTTTAAATATTTTTTATTTACAAATTGAAGAAAGTATATATAATAATCTATTTAATAATATATCTTTTACAATTATTTGAATAAAATAAATAAGTGAACATCATAGTTTCATTATTATGGTCTTAACAAAATAAAAAAAAATTTTAAACGTTTGAACGAATATTTTCGCTAAAATGTCTACCTAGTTTAGTTTTCTATCAATAACTTATTTATTAATATGAACACAAAAATGTGCATTATTTTGCATTACAACGAGGAAATAATATTCTTTTTTTATTTCAAAAATAAATTTGGAATATAAAGCGTGAAAGTTTTGTATTTACAAAAAAAAAGGGCTTGGGCGGCATAATGTACTAGGGCGGTGATAGGTACATTTACGTTATAATAAATAATTCCAATGAATTATCGTGAGTAATGAAAGCAAACATTGAAGTATCATATAAAAAAGTATAGCTATACTTAGTAACAGAAATATAATATTGTTTGTAAATACTTGTTAATGTATTTTTGGATTAATTTAACTAATATTTAAAAATTATAATAATAATTTATGTACATTTATAATATATTATATAATATGTAATTTAATTTAATTTTATGTAATAAAATTTATAACTCACCAATAGCTGAAATACAATGTGATTTTGGTGCACGTTGACAACCGCATAAACCATGATGTTGTTGTTTATCGCGTTTATCATTATTTTTATTTGGCGATGGGAAGCACATTGATGGACTCGGTGGTGATAGATTTAATGTATCTGTGAATTGTGGCACATGTAATGGTGCCTTTTTACTCATAATTTATTATTTTTTTGTTTTCTCTCTTTTTTTAATTAGTTTTCTTCAAGTAAAGAAAATCAATGGAAAATTTACAGATTTTCTTCGAAATATTTCTCTTTATTGTAATAATATTATTTTATATGATAGCAATAAACACTTTTATTTAATTAAAATTTTGATTTTTTTTTTTCAATTTATTATAAATTTTTTTTTTTATAATTTAATACTATGATTTTAATATGTAATAAAACCATAGTATTTTCATTAGAATAGTTTTATGAGCCATGTTTTGTGTTTTGCTATGTTTTTTAATTAATTTGTTGTTGTTTTGTTTTTTTACTTTATTGTAATTGCACACTTGTTGTTTGTTTTTATTTTTATCTTTTTTTTTTTTTACTTATAGTATAATTATAAAAAAATTTATTATGTAATTTTTAATTATATTATTTATTAAGAATATGTTAAAAAAAAATTTAATTCATTATAATTTATTATTTTATGGAAAAATTTTTATAACTGGTATTATGTTCATGATTAGATTTTTCAAGAATTATCACATAACACTGTTTATTTATCATAATTTTTTTTTTATTTTATTTATTAGAATTTTTTTAATTATTAAAATGTATAAAATTATTATTTAAATGTTTTTTTTTCGATTTTAGCTTGTGTTAGACCTGAAACAAAAAGGAAATAAATTAGTAAAATTTAAACATTTTATTTAGTTAAATATGGAATATAATATATTAAAGATATTATTTTTATTAAAGATCAAATTCGGTTGTATTTTACTTTATTTTTATATAGTTTTTTAAGGTTAATAATAAATATTTATTAAAGGCTGTTTAAGTAAGTATAGGTTGAATTTAAAATATTGTTTTTGAGGTTATTGAGCACCTCTAAATGCAGGTTAATATCTCACGTAACATTTTATTGTTATAAAAACTGAGTCTTATTGCTATAAGACTCCTATATAACTCCCGATAAGCATTAAAGGTATTATAATGATGTTTTTATGCAAATAATGTGATTAATATTGCTATAAAAATGTAGATAATTTTATTTTTTTACACTCTTGACAGTAAATTAGGTTGAAACACCTTTTCTTGCTTAATTAAGTATGGTACTGCAATTTCACACTACTACATTTACAATATTTCAAATATATTTACTTAACAAATTACTTGCTTATCTACAGCAATTGTAGGAGTTGTTATAATGGGATTTTCATCAAGTT
This sequence comes from Argyra leucocephala, assembly GCA_963942445.1. Lineage (NCBI taxonomy): Eukaryota > Metazoa > Arthropoda > Insecta > Diptera > Dolichopodidae > Argyra > Argyra leucocephala. Next base: position 126,550,586 of record OZ012681.1, read on the forward strand.
CTACAATAATGTTGTTATAAGCTTAAAAATGCGTAATTCTATAACAAGAGTTAAAGTGTTGTTATAAGAATAAAGTTGTTAGAATAATAGTAGTAGTGTTATTATTTTACTGTAATTCTATGATGTTACTAATAAACTTATTGTAGCTTTGCGACGGTCACTATTTTCTACAAAATGGCACAAACAAATTTTTTTTTAATAAACAAAAAATTAATTAAATAAATAATAAACAATATTTAAATATTCAATTTGATATTATAGACTAATTAGCGTACATTATTTAGCATTTTAAAAGTGCAATTTAAAAAAATATTTACTAATTTATTTAAAAATTGGTTATTTTTTTTGAAGTATTTTTATAAAAAAATGTCAATGAAATTTCTTTCGCAACCAAATTTTACCTTTTTGTCATAATAATTATAAATATTAAAACAAAATTATTCTTAATCGGAAAATATATTAATTATTATTAGTAAGACATTTTTTATATTATAAATCATTTACATACAAAAAATATGTAATCAAATATCTATCTCTCTTTCTCATGAAATAAATATAAACATCATAAAATTATTATTTTAAAATAAAAAATAATACCTATCTCACTCTCGCATAACATAAATTATTTTAATTTAAAAACATATACACTAATACATATGCATAATAATCCTACAACAATATTAAAGCAATTGCGCCGGTGCATTATAAGATTCTTCATTGTAGTGCTATAACGTATTTATAACATTTCGCAACAGCGGAGCACTCAAATTAACACTAATAATTCAATAAGAATTTTTATTATAGTGTTATAAGAGACGAAAGTGTATTGTAGCAATAAAATTGATACTTGAATAGTCTAAGTCTACATTTATTCAAAGTTATGATGACATTCGCTTACAGAGACTGTATGCGTGAAAAAAGAGACAAAAATAAGATAATATTCGTTAGTACATTACAATAAATGAGAATGAAAAATGACATTTGCCTATGGATTTGCCCAAAGTTATTCAATTTTGTTCTTTTTTTTTTTTTTTTGTATTTCTTTTCAATCAATTTGAGCGCGCTGTGAAGTAATTTTATAAATTTGGCAGATATTTTTATGTTAAAACAAAGTTTTAGAGCATTCAATATAGAAATTTAATATCAAAATAAAGTTTAGAATTTGTACTTTAATTATATAAAAAAAATATTACATAAAATATTTTTTAAAATTTAAAAAATTGTTGGTTAAAGAAAAATAGTGAAAAAAAATTGTGATGATAAGAAATAATTTGTTATGTTTTACTCTATTCTGAAAGGCGTAAATATTTTTTTTTTCAAATGACAAGATCTTTTTAAAATCAATTTTTCTATAATAAAACTTTAAAGTATAATATAATATATTCTTTTACTATTCGATCTAAAAAATACAAAATTTTAATTTCTTTTTAGAACAAAACTCGAAAACAATTATATTTTTTCAGTTATTAGACTTAAAAAATCTGGTCCTTATTTTTCCTATGCTGGCCTGTATAAATAGGGACCAAAATAAGAATCCTCTCTGCAGTGTCATGACTTGGAATATATTATGTAGACTTAGGAATAGTCAATTATTATTAATACTAATATTCGTACATAGTAGCTTATGAGCTTAGGTAATGGACATTTTTATTTTATTAACCGTCCATAAGCTTATCATTTTCAATTGACAAAAAAAAAAAATTGGTACATTAATTAGAATCAGACTGTCATCAAATATACAGAAGCTAATTATTTTTTTATCAGTATAGATAAGTTTTAAATACGAACCTAGACAATGTTCCACTGTTGTATAAATAACTAACACCGTTTGTGTTGATATATTTTTATAATTTATCTTACGGGTTAATGTTTCGGAAAAATTAAATTATTTCTAGAGACCAAGAACAAGAACATTCTTACAGCAATATTAGTTCCATTACTCCCATAAAAATATCATTTCAGTGCTTATCGGGAGTTATATAGGAGTCTTATAGCACTAATTTTGTTTTAATACTTTCGGGTTAATGTTTTCAGAAAAATTAAATTATTAGGACCCCACCTCAAATGCTAAATTTATTTATAGAAATATATTTCTTTTTTTGAATTGAAGATTCGTTTTTTATTACAGATCGTCTAATTAGATAGTTTTTTAGTCTTTTATACAAATTTTGTATTTTTAAAGTAAATACAAAATATATTTTATAATATTTTCTTTTCTCTATTTTTGCTCTTTTGTTAACAAAAGATTTTCTAAAAATTAATTATTTAAAACTATGGTTTTTGATTTTTTGTTTGTTTTAACTATACAAAGGTTATTATTAATTTTAAACTATATAAAAACGAAAACCGAGGAAGAATAAATCCTGTGTGAGCTTTAATTTTTTTTTATAAAGACAAAAAAAAAACAAAATAAAAACAAAAAAAAAATATCTAGACGTGACGTGACGTATATTTTAACCTTAACAATTTATTTTCATTAACTCTTCTTATTGAAATTTATTTTTCATTTTTATATAACTCTATTTTTAACTCATCTTAATTTTTTGTTGTATTTTAAATACTAGTTATAATAATAAATAACAAAAAAAAAAAAAAACGAAAATTTCAAAAACGAGATAAAAGTAACGAAATAACTGTTATTTAACTCTCATTGAAAAAAATATATTTTTTGTTATAAATAACACTGTAAATAAAAATTTTCTTTTATATTTTGTTATTATTTTTTTACTTTCCTTATTTTAAGTATTTTTTTTTTTATTTATTTGTTCATCCTTCTTTTTTTTATATATGTATATTTTTTAGAAAGATATCATTTTGTATACAAATATTGTATAACTCTTTTTTGTTTTACTTCAAAAATATAAAAAAACAATACCGTTATTATAAGAGAAGACGCATATAGAATAAGACGCGTCACGTTAACGAGCAATAAGTGTATAGTAGTAGAAGACAAAAATTGCACAATATTAATTTTTTAAATTTTTTTTTTTATTTTGTACTTATTTTGCTTATCTTTTATTATTTTATTATTCCTATATAATTTTTTTCTGTCTTTTATATTAAATTTCATTTAGATAATATGGTTGTGTACTAATGAGTGACAAGAAAAATGTCAACAACAAAACAATGGTTAAATTTACAAAAAAAAAAAAAAAAAAACGGGAAAAGAAAAAAAGTAACAGTATAGACATGATAACAACAAAAAAAAAATGATTATATGTGGAAGCAATGTACTCGGTACGTTCAAACAAAACGGATGTAAAACCTAATTAGAAAAAAAAAAATTGCAAAAGTAAAGAAAATAATCACTTTTTTCATTCATTATAGTATTAACGGTACTGTATAGTGTAAAATAAATTATACAATTTGCTTGAGAGGTTCCAATAGTATCTTGAACTACTGTTGAAATGTTTTATTTTAAGATTTAGTGGTATTTGAATTTAAAATAAATTATTTCATGTTATAACGGCTGTTAGCCATCAGCTACAACAGTGCTGTTCACTATATTTGTCTATATTTTTTTCCCGCTCAACAATTGGTCTTCAGAAGAGACTTTTTGACGGATAGTCCTTTAAAAACAAACAAAATAATGTTGAAGTATGAAAATGATATAAAAAAGGGGGCACACTATCACAAATTTTTGTTCCAGAAATAACTGAAATATCATTTTCCACCTATACTACATAACCTATCTTATCATTTTATGAATTCAGTTTACTTTTGAATTTTTTAATAACATCACTTAAGTATAATAATTGTTATATATCTATTATTTATTAATATTATCTAATATATAGTTATATCCAGTTTTCATAACATAATAATCAACCATCGGGAGGCAATAAATTGATGAAAGTGCTACCAATCGCTGTCTTGCCTTACGTCGTGATCATACACATTATTCCATCGATAAACAGATAATAACACTTCTACTAACTAACACAAGCTTGATGCAATATGTAAAAACCAACCCGAGTCCGGTAGGACTAGAAAACTTTGTTGTGAATTCATTAAATTGTATGGTGCTCAATTTTTGAAATATATCAAGGAAAATCAACACTTCTGCCAGAAAAAAACTTGGGTTGCTTGGGAGCGGCTGATGTAATATTGAGCTTTCTTAAGCATATCTATCAACAAAAAGAGCTTTTTTAATTTTTGATAGATATTTCACCGACTTACCGGCTTATGGAAAAACTTACCGAGCTGGAATATTATGAATTGAAACAATACAAGCAAATAGAATAAAATATGTACAATTTAAAAAAGATAAAAACATAAAACGAGGGGAAGCTTTTCAGCTTATAAGCAGCGACTTATATTTAATCAGAATTTGTTTTGTGAAATGGGAAGATACAAAATGCGTTATAATGGCATCTACTGCTTTTGGAAACAATTCTGAACAACAAATAAAAAGATGGGACAAGGTTGAAAAAAAAAATACAATTAAATTGACCGTCCAGATGTGGTGAGAAAATATAATAGGTACATGGGTGGAGTAGATAATATTATATGTGACTAGTTTGGTTCAATACTATCGAACTTTGATCAAATCAAGCAAATTGACATTAAAATTTTGTTTGCATTTCCTAGATACTCTTGGATAGAATACCGAAATGACAGCAAAAGTCTAAATGTACAAGAAAACAATATAAAGTCCTTTTTTAACTTTCTTCTGGAATTAGCAGAATCACTTCTTGCTGCAACACTTAAACGCTCCAGATAAAGTAATTTATTTGACGAAGAAACCCAAAATCCTATCACAAGTTCTTCAAGCTATGCAGAACATTCGCTTGATAGCAAACGATTAGATGATTTGCAACACTGATGGCCAGTTGTTGATAGATTACAAAGTGTAAGAATATGCAGAGCACTATACCCACCACATTCGCAAAGGATTAGATGGTTTGCAACACTGATGGCCAGTTACTGATAAATAAGAAAGTGCCAGAGTGTGCAGAGCACCATACGCACCACATCTGCTTAATAGCAAACGATTAGATGGTTTGCAACACTGATGGCCAGTTACTGATAAATTACAAAGTGCCAGAATATGCAGAGCACTATACGCATCACATTCGTAAAGGATTAGATGGTTTGCAACACTGATGGCCAGTTACTGATAAATAAGAAAGTGCTAGAATGTGCAGAGCACCATACGCACCACATCCGCTTAATAGCAAACGATTAGATGGTTTGCAACACTGATAGCCAGTTACTGATAAATTACAAAGTGCCAGAATATGCAGAGCACCATACGCACCACATTCGCTTAATAGCAAATGATTAGATGATTTGCAACACTGATGGCCAGACACCCCAATGTAAAAAACGTACAATAAATTGCTACGAAAAAGACAATATTTGTCCCAGCCCACATTATTGTGTGGATTATTTTCCTGCTAAACGGGTAGCCGTAGGAGCAAAAATTTTTAGACTTAAGCTTTTTAGCCTTTAAACTAACTTCTAAAATTTCATTCCAATCGGATAAAGTCAAACATTTTGGGATCGAAAGGGTTATAGGAAGTTGTTTTTGCAATTTGTTGTATACAATGTTTATATTTTTTGTACTTTAATGCTTATTATATTTATAACACAGAATATTTATAATACATACGAATATTACAATATGTTTTGGTTTTCTAATAGCTATATTTTACAGATATCCAACTTTTTAAAATTATTTTTATATACTTTAAGTTATATTATTTATGTTTACATTTCAATATTTTTGTTTTATTTTTTTTTTGTTGATAATTTACTTTTCCCAAACTTTGTGTATTTTTACAACTGTTTATTTTTATTTTACTGTTATTTTTGATTTTTATATTTTTACTATAATATACAAAAAACCTAAAACATAATATTTATGTGTATAATAGCTAATATGTATGGATATAGTATAGACATTCCAGGTATAATTAGATTTGATGTTTATTACATTGACAACTTTAAGTAGTTGTATTATAATATATATGTATAATATACATATATATATATTTATTTATTTGTATAATAATTTTTTCTAACATAAGGTTAGAAAACTTTCAAAAAGTCTAAGTCACACTTCTTTCAAAAATAGGTATACGCAAGAAAATTTTATAAATAAAAAAAAACAAATATGTATAAAAATTATTTAGCAAAGTTAAGAACCACTTTGTTAGACAAAAAACTTAAAATTTCAACTTGTTTATAAAATTTTCTTCTTCAAATATAACGGTTTATGTCACAATTAAGTTATTGTATACATAAGTGTGTGTTATGTACCAAACCATAAAAATATAATATTATATAATAATAATAATACAGGGTGTTGTTATCACAATGGTAGTTATTATGTTTCGTAGGGGGGTTATACATACAATAGTTTGGTTTATATGGTATTCTATTGTACTAAATTATTTGGAATTTTTTTTTTTTGATGTAGATATTTATAAAAATTTAGTCAAAATTTTAAAACTAACTTTATAAAAAGTACAGAAAAGAAGTTGATAAAAGTATAAAAAGAGCACAATTTCACCCTGATCACAATTAATATATTTCTTATCACTACATAGATGCAACATAATAATTTCTTTTTAGATTTAAGCCAGTTAAATTAATATAATAATTATATTTTAATATATTTAATTACTATATCTAAAATCCAAAAATATTTGCTGTCATCTCGATTTCGACTTACGGCTAAAAATAATTGTTGCGGAATACATGCTGCGTAGAAGTACCTATGGTTGAATGAAGTAGAAATATATGTAAATAATATCTAGTATATGCCTAACTACTTTTTATTCTATAACCAAAAGCAGTAACGAATGAAGTTATATAAATAAATTCATATATTATCTTATATCCCTAACTACTCTTACTTCGTAGAGAAGTAGATAGCAAGAGTGTTTAACATAAACAACTATAAAATAATTTTTTTTTGTTGTGAATTATGGTTTGTTTTTTTTTGTTCCAATGTTGCATAATGTTGCACAATGTTGCAAAATAAAATTATTCCAAATAATCATGTTGGAGTGGAGTGACATCATTGCGTGAAAACATTATACCAAATTTTAATGTAAATTCAAGCCCATATTTTATGAATAAATTTTATCTCGCTGAACCGACAACAATTGAAAAACACATACCGGCATTATTGACATTTTTTGTGTAACAATGGAAATAGCTACAATGTATTTGTAACCAATCTACGACCTACTACTCTTATCTTCAATTGAACTTCTTTGAAAACCCACAAATGAACGCCAATAATTGTATAGCAATATTTACTGGAACATGACAGGCTCTATACCTGTTATTAATCATAATAACAATTTGTGAAAATGATCGGAAGTTGACTGGCATATTTCATATCTGCAGACCCACTGAATAAATAAATAAATTACAATTTGTATAATAATATAAATCTTTTATGAATGTCTATAACACCCTGTATATTTATCAAATTATCATAACACCATGGTATATTATAAATATTTAAATAGAAAATTTTGTTATAAACATTTTAAATGGTGTTTAAAATGGCGTTCATAAATACCGTTATGATAAATATCTGATATTTTTGCTATATATATATTATATATATATATCTATATTTAATTTAAAAATATTATTTATATTCAAATATTAATATACGTATATAAATGTTAATAAATTTTACGCCATGTTGATTTTAATTTTTTATTTCATTTGTTATACCTACCTATATTTATTATTTTGTACCTACATGTACCTAGGTATGTCTGTGTATGAAATAATATTATTTATACTGTTTAAATTTAAAAAAAAAAGTTTATATTTAATAAGAAAATTAATAAGAAAAATATTTGTTGTTAATTCTGAAATTTTAAAATGGTTGTACACACACCCACACACACATTTATAATATATTTTTTATTATATTGCAACTTTTTTGCAGCATGGTTAAAAAATAAACTTTTTTATATAAAAAAATTAATATTTTGTATTCGTTGGGAATATTTCGCTATATGCATTATGAATTTTTATAATAAAAATTTAAAATTGTAAGAAACAAAAAAATTAATAAAGAAAAAATAATAAAAAAAAAAATAGAAATAACAAAATGACTTCATTTCACTATTCATATAGCTAGGTGTTAAATGATTTCAATTTCGTTAATTTTCATTTCGTTTTCGTTCTTTCTTCAATCAGTTCATACATTTTTTTTCTGTTTTTAATTTTCGTATTTGTTTTAATTTACCTCAGAACTGTTTTTTTTTCTCTTCTCCATCTTTTTATGGTGTTTTTAATTTAAAAAGATGAATTTTAATTCCTAGAGGTTTTAATAAAAACAAACACATACATTTATACAGTTTTATATATGCAATTTTTATATTTTATTTTGTTAATGTGAATATTATATTTAATTTATAATAGAAATGAATATAAAATAAGAAAAAGAAAGCAAAAAAAAAACATTTTTCCGCATCTCATCATACTCTAGTGGTTGAAAATTGTAATTTTCCCTATGAATATCATTGCCATCTAAATATTAGCATTAAATTATAGCACTTTTAATGTTTTTTTACTACATACCTATATGTTTTGACAGAATATAAACAAATCTGAAATGTTAATAATTGTAAAAAGAGTCACAAGATGATAGTCATTTGTTTTTGATGCTCTTACTAAAAGTGGTTAAATAACATCAAAAATAGCTACAACCAGATTATTTTTGTTTTTTCAGTTAACGATGATTATGAATAAACAAAAACATTATAAATACATACACAAGCTATAAATGTTAATAGAAAAAATTAAATATATAATATTATAATAAAAAGTACATGAAAATGTAATCAGGTTTATTTAGTCAACCTTGTATAACTAAAGGGGTTTTACCTATATACTGTTTCAAATTAATAATTACATTTTTTAATAATATATTTTTTTTTTTTTTGTTATACTGTGATTATGCTAGTAAATTTTATTTAATTATATTATATTTAACACTTTTTAAAAATAGGAAATAAAAACGGTCTTTGATTCATCATTTGTAAAATTAAATAATTTTCATTTACGAGTGCATATAAGTAAGATTTTATTATATTAGTAATTCATTTATAATGTTTTAAAATGTCAATATCAAAACTGGTTTCCCCTATTTATTTTTGCTTTCAGGAAAATCATTGCACTGTGTAATTTATAGATAGGGTAGGGTTAATTTGTCATTGTAGGATGTAGAGTAGAGCATGTTATTATATTACTTGAGTACTAATCAAATGTCGGTTTGAATATCGCTCTGCCCATAATATGGTATAAATACTAATTTTACTAAATTGAATTGTATCATATGACATGAGGGTAATATTTGGTCATCTATACTTATAAAAAAAATAATTTGTTTATTTGATTGTCTCTTTGTTAACTATACACATCCCTAGTTTTTAAAATTAAGTGTTCTGAAATTCAGTTACTCAATCAAAAAGCCAACGTGGCACTTTACAAAGCTGTTAAATGACACCTTCTGATGGTAGCTACCATACAATTCAACTTTCAACATCTTTCAGAAATATTTCAAAAGTTATTTGTGTTACAGACCTGAAAATTTATACATAGATATACTCTCTTAAAAATAAATAAATAGATATCCCACCGTTTTCCGAAATTCGGATTGTTTCGACTGGTTGTCATACAACTCCTTAACTATTTGCCACCGCCAAGAATATCATAAAAAACCATGGTAATACAGACCTGAAAATTGATTCTATCAAAAATAAATAAATACGTCTCATACCGTTTTCCGAAATTCGGATTGTTGCGACTAGTTGTCATAAAACTCCTAAACTCTTTACAACCGCCAAGAATATTTGAAATTTAGACTTGAAAATTGATTCAATCAAAAATAAATAAATACGTCTTCCATAATTTTCCGAATTTCGGATTTTTCTGGCTAGTTGCCATACAACTCCTAAACTATTTGCAGCCACCAAGAATATCTTAAAAACCAATGGTAAATACAGACTTGAAAATTGATTAAATTAAAAATAAATAAATACGTCTCCTATCGTTTTCCGAAATTCGGATTGTTTCAAGTAGTTGTCATACAACTCCTAAACTCTTTGCAAAGGCCAAGAATTTTTGAAAAACCCATGGTGGTACAGACCTGAAAATTGATACATAGGTATACTCTCTACTTAAAAATAAATAAATACGTGTCCCAGCGTTTTCCGAAATTCGGATTGTTTCGACTAGTTGTCATACAACTCCTAAACTCTTTGCAACGGCCAAGAATATCTTAAAATCCCATGGTGATACAGACCTGATAATTGATAAATATATAATATACTCTCTTAAAAATAAATAAATAGATATCCCACCGTTTCCAAAATTCGGATTGTTTCGACTATAGTTGTCTATACAACTCCTAAACTCTTTTCAACCGCCAAGAATATCTTAAAATCCCATGATGATACAGACCTGAAAATTGATACATAGGTATACTGTCGTAAAAATAACTAAATATATATCCCACCGTTTTCCGAAATTCGGATTGTTTCATCTAGTCGTCATACAACTCCTAAACTATTTGCAATCGCTAAGAATATCTTAAAAACCCATGCTGATACAAACCTGAAAATCGATTCAATCAAAAATAAATAAATACGTCACTTATCGTTTTCCGAAATTCGGATTGTTTCAATTAGTTGTTATACAACTCCTAAACTCATTGCATGCCCGAAGTTATGTAAATTGATATGAAAATATTAAAATTGACCCTCAGGTACTCTTCAAAAAATAAACAATAATATTACCTATGTTTTTTACCGATTTCTAAAATTCTGGCTGACTGGGATAAGAAAAATTTGTAAACATATTATATTAGCTCCGATTTTACTAAGTCTTAATAAAAGAAGAATTGAATGATAAAATTGTGATAAAGGCGGTATAGTTAAAGCCAACGGAATTTTTAAATTTTGTTAAAGTTTTGATAACATTTTTGTCATTTCTTCTTCGAAAGCCACAACACAAAAGTAGGAGCTCTCATTATTCATCTATGGAATTTCAAGCAGCCAAAACCAAATTAAAACTATTTAATATAAAAGTATTTTCAATTTAATTGAAGCAAAAATTCAAATAAACGTACTTCAGATTTTGAATTAGACCGAACAATGTGTTCAAATATCGTTTATGCAATTTCCAGGATATTTTTCTAAATTCAGTTCATAAATAAATGTTTATTGTAAAGTAAATTTTATACATTTTCTATTGGATCCGGACACAATGTTGGATGACTTTTTGCTAGTTAATTAGGCAGTAAAAATAAAAGTAGATGTTAATGGATATCAGAAGAAGTTGTTAGTTACTGAAAATAAATTATTAAAATTAGTAAATTTAAATGGCATTAAAATTAATAAATATAAGACAAATTTAAGTAAATAATGTATGGCAAATGTAGCATACCGTGATCACCCCAGTGATATTTACAATCTTAGAAGTCATATGAATGACTTCTAAGTCATATGAAAAAAATATCAATATCAATAGTGATTACAGTATACTAGAACGAAAATGTTAATAAAATTAATGAATATAAAACAAATTTAAGTAAATATGGCAAATGTAGCATAGGTGGGATCACCAGTGATATTTATAATGTTAGATTACATACCTGGTATAGAAAGAAAATATCAATAGTGATCAACAGTATACTAGAACGAAAATGTTAATGTTCATCGGCTATACATTGGTCACCAACGTGTTAAGTTATTTTGCCATTTATACAATTTTATAAAGATCTATTTAGGCTTTGTTTAAGCGATTATAAAAATAAATAATTATTATTACAAAATATGAGTTGAAGATCCGCTTCCCGCGTGACGTCGTACTTATTTCTAGTTGTAGAATGATTGTTGTAGCTTTATTTATGTCTGAAATAATAATTGTACACACTACAACCACATATACCACTCTATTCCATATTAAAACTAATCTTTATTAGGTAAAACATAAATTATTAACCTTCTAAAATTAAATTCAGATTTATAATACACAATTTAAATTATTACTATTATAATTTGAGTGAACTTTTTACAACTCGATATTTTTTTAATTAAGAATAATTTTTCTTGTCAATAATTTTAATAAATATTTTTGTCACATACACTTAGGTATAATTAATAATTAATTTCAAGTATACATTTTGTAGAATTACGCTTTGACAATTTAATAAGTAGGTATACCGTATACCTACAAAAATTTTATTTACATACATAGCAAAGGTAGTGCTGTAACAAATAATATTCTTTTTAATGTTGTTAAACAATTATAAAAATAGGTACAGCGTAACAACTTTTAATTTAAATTAAGTTTAAAAAAAAAATAATTAAAATAAAAAATGAATCTGAGCTGTTCTTATTTTATTTATTTTTTTTTTTTCGTTGTATACAAAATTTAATTAAATTATTAAATAAAAATATTTTATTTAATTCCCCAAAAACATGTTAAATGTAAAGAGGTAGGTACATTTTTAAATTAAATTTAATTGAAGAGTAAAAAATAAAATGATCTCTTGATAATTTTCATTTAAAAATTATATTGTGGAAAATTCCACATATTTACAGTTTAAAATAAAACGTTTATTTTTTTTACAAATGTTATCTACGGTGTTAAACATTCTACAAATAGTTATTGATATTGAATTTAATTTATTGAATGTCCATTAAATTAAATTTTATAAATTTTATTTTTTTTATTTAGTTGAACTTGGTTTGGTTTTTGGTTTTTGCAACAAATTTAACAGAGTTTCATTGCCTAAGTGGCGATGTATAGAAACAAAATAATAAAGATTAAAATAGTGTAGTTTGAATGAAAGAAAATTATTTCACTGTTAGAGGAGATTACTACAAACAATTAAAAAGGTTGCCATAGGTAACCCATTTGTCAGTGCAATATTCATTTCTAGATTGGAATCCAGATCTGACAGCAAATGGATTTTTAACAGAACTACAAAATATCAAACTATTCACCTATCAACCTAAAATACCATTTTCCAATCATAAATAGATAGATAGTGGTGGCTTCCCATAGTACGCCGATACACTTAGACCAGTAAGGCCCATTGGGGGAAGTCTTTCAATCAGATTATCCATCGAGAATTATCTCTTCAGGCATAAATCGATGAAATAAATAAAATAAAAAAAAAATATTAACGCTTCACATCTCCACCAAACAAAAATTAGCAAAGCAAATTAGACTAGAAACATATTTGAGATTGCGAGATTAAGCAAATATCAAGAAAAAAACATCACCAATAGAAAAGATGTGATACAGAAGAACGCAAGTCTTTCATCAACCTATTCACTGATCAATGTCCCCAAAAGAAGAGTGGCATTAGAATTAAGTGTGATTTACCACCCCCTCATAGTGAAAGTAAAAAAAAAGAGTTGGACATAATTAATACAACCTTAACCTTTCCTCTGTACATTGGGGTCAAATTGACCCCAATCGTTTTTCAAATAAAAATAAACTTATTTCGCGTAAATTAAGTCAATCGACCAGTCTAAGAAAAAATACTAAATAAAAAACGAAATCAAATTCGATTGTATATCAAGCAGTTATTCCCGTTTGAAGAAAACTATACGCATATCTGTGCACTGGGTTCAACATGACCCCACATTTATTTCATATTTATTTTCTATGAAAATTCATCATATTCATCAGGAAGAAATCCTTATTACAAAATTTATCTTTATTTTAATTATTTCAAAAAATATTCTATATACTTTATGAATTTAAAAAAAAAAAGTAGTAGTATTGCTATGGTTATTTTATTCAAGTTGACATTTTAATATAAAAAAAATTATTATAATATTAATTGATGAACAGATTAGTATTAACTTGCGGTAGATGTTCTTTTCGCCAGTTTATACCATCTAAGCCAGGCAAGTATGGAGTGAAATTTTTTTGGATTTTCTATGCGACAAACTCGTACCCATTACAAGCTGAGATGTATGTAGGAACACAACCAACTGAGTCACATTCAAATGATTATGCATTGAATTTAGTTCATTGTTTATCTGAACCATACGTCAACAAAGTACGAACTCTAACCATGGATAACTTCTTCACTAGTTGTATCTTGGTTGAACAGCTATTAACAAAAACAATATATTCGTTCAAATAAACCTGATCTGCCAAAAGAATATACCAGCAAGGCAGAAATCAAAAATAGAGATGTGATTTCTTCAGAGTTTATTGTTTTGACGAGAATCTTACGTTGGTAAGCAACAAAGCCAAATAAGAACGTCTTGTTACTATCAATTTGGCATAATGATGTTGATTCTGGTTCAAATAAAACCAACATCATATTGAATTGCAATTTAACTAAAGCGGGGGTTTTGATGCACTAGACAAATTGTAAGAACATACACATGCAAAAGGAAGACTAAACGATGGCCAATGATTTTATTTTTTAATATGATTGTCATCGCTGGTGTTGCAGCGTTTAATTTGTATAAAATTGCAAACCCTCAACTATTCAACCAGCCGAAATCGTCTCAATGTAAATTGTTCTTAAAGGAGTTGGCTATGCAACTTGGTGCAAAAAAATATATAAGTCGTCGATCCAACCCTAGAGTAATGAAAAAAATGTTAAAGTAACTATGGAGAAGATAGGGTATAAAGTAGTGGACCTAAGACGGGTTGCTACAGACGAAGAAATAGCTTTGAATACAGCCAGTAAGTTTCAACGGTGTCATATTTGTCCTCGATCTGATGATGTTTAAACCCGAACATTATATTGCATTATTGTAAAGAAGCATCTTGTACAGCATATTCAAAAATTATCTGCATAAAATGCATAAATGATAGATTCCTCCAAAAAAGAAATCGAGGTTCCAATATCGGCCCATGTTTAAGCTTAAGATATTTTTCTTGATTTTTGTTGCGATTAAATTGAATTTTGTACTTAAGTTTTGTTTAGTTTTATCTTAATTTTATTTCTTTTGCTTCATTTTGTCAAATGAAATCGAAATTAAAAAAACAGATTAAAAATAATTTCAAATTTTTTATATAAAACATTATGAAAATACATATGGGGTCAGATAGACCGCAGTGCACAAGCTACGATAAAGAAAACTATGCACAGAGGAAAGTTTAAAACTCTTTTAAAATCAGCAAACAAGGATCCAATTGATATACGGGAATATATATGTATAAGATCAGGTGCAGTCATTGTAACAAAATTTAAATAGATAAGAACAAGTAGAGACATACAAAATACGAATCAAGAAACACTTGAAAGAGGTAAAACTAGCTGGGAAAACAAATTTAACGGCACTTTGAGATCAAAATACTTTAGCTCAAAATGGAATTGAATTTAAATGACTTTCTTAGGTCCTATAATCCCAAAGACAAAATAATACAAGAAGGAAAAAAACTCAAAGTTATTTTTTAATTATAAATTGTAGCTCTGAGTACAGTATTTTAGTATTGCGTGCTGAATATTTTTATTATATAGGTACTTTTATATTAATTTGCCAGTGGCTATTTTTTTTTATATGTATGTAAATATGTTTATATATATGTTTATATGTTTACATGGTAGGTAGGAATTTTTTTTGTTATTATTAAGAAAAAAAATTATTTTGCTTAAAAAATTTAAAGATAGAGTTCTGAAATTTTGCACAGTTGCTTACGATTAAAAAGCTACCCGACGCGCTACTTTACAACGCTAGCATATGACTGGTTCGAGTTGCTGCCGAACAACTCCTAGAACATCTAGTGAATATTTCAAGAACCAATTGTGTTACAGGCACAAAAATTTACACTTAGATACTATTTCACAAATAAAGAAATATGAATTCTACCGATTTCAAGAACTTGAATTGGTTCGGGTTGCTGCCGAACAACTCCTAGCACATCTAAAGCATATTTCAAGAACCAATTGTGTAACGGGCATGAAAATTTACACTTAGATACTGTTTCACAAATAAAAAATACGACTTTTACGGATTTCAAAAGTTTGGACTGGTTCGGGTTGTTGCCCAACAACTCCTAGCATGTCAAGTGAATAATTCAAGAACCAATTGTGTTACAGGCACAAAAATTTACACTTAGATACTATTTCACAAATAAAGAAATACGCCTTCTACCGATTTCAAAAATTTGGACTGGTTCGAGTTGCTGCCGAACAACTCCTAGCACATCTTAGGCATATTTCAAAAACCAATTGTGCTACAGGCATGAAAATTTACATTTAGATACTCTTTCACAAATAAAGAAATATGAATTCTACCGATTTCAAGAACTTGAATTGGTTCGGGTTGCTGCCGAACAACTCCTAGCACATCTAAAGCATATTTCAAGAACCAATTGTGTAACGGGCATGAAATTTTACACTTAGATACTGTTTCACAAATAAAGAAATACGAGTTCTAACGATTTTGAAAATTTTAACTGGTTCGGGTAGCTGCCGTACAACTCTTAGCATAGCATGTGTAGACAGCAGAGTTTACACATATATACTCTTTTTGAAATTATAATTCTATAAAATTATATTTTTAGGTTTCACTTAAAACTAAAAAGTATAAAATAAAATAATAACCGTTCTTTCCAGTTTTCTTATTATTGTGTTTTCCTAGACCGCTTAACTTATCTCTTCTGAATTAATTTTATTTATTCAATAATATTTTTATTTTCTTATTTGAAACCATCTGTTCAAATTGAAAAATCTCTTTAGCTTTTTATACAAACTGAGATGTTATTTTTTTGTTTGAGATTCGATAAAGATCCATACCACTCCTCCCACAAAAAAGTGACAAACATAATTTGAATAAAATTTTACTTTAAAAATAATGATAAGAAAAACAAAATTTACAAAATTGGAATACTTTTGACAGTTTGTTTCTTGTGAAATCATAGAAAATTTATTTTTTAAGTTGATAGAAAATAAAATAAAAAAAAAATATTGAATCCTTTTGAAATTTTGTTTAAAAAAAAAAAAAAAAAAAAATAAAAAAAAAAATTGTGTTTGTGAAGAACTTTAAATTGGAAATTATTTATCAAATTATTGAAAATATTTAAAAGATTTTTGTATCAATTGAAATGACAT
The DNA here is from genome assembly GCA_963942445.1 of Argyra leucocephala. Taxonomy (NCBI): domain Eukaryota; kingdom Metazoa; phylum Arthropoda; class Insecta; order Diptera; family Dolichopodidae; genus Argyra; species Argyra leucocephala. Next base: position 126,567,663 of record OZ012681.1, read on the forward strand.
AAGTTTTACGTTGAGCAATAATATAAGTTATAAAATGTTTGTTAAAAGAACTGAACCGAGAGTTAATATTCAATTTTAATAAATAAATGTTATTTTACATAAATTTTAGTATAATCTAAATTTTGCATTTCATTTTATTTCATCATCATTGTATAGTTGTTCTGTAATCCCATTAATGTAGCATATGGCTCTATTTTATATTTGGTAATTTGATAGCATAAAACATAGGAGTATATTTCCCTCATAAGCCAATACACTACTCTAAATGTACTAAATTGTATACCTTTGTCATAAAAATTTACCGAATATCTATTAGAAGTTTTTGTCAATATTTTTAAAATATTAAGATAGATCTATAATAGATAAATAAACGTAGAAGTAATAAAAAAAAAAAAAAATGTATTACTATCATTGCCATAATCATCTATTAGTCCTGCATCCAAGAGTTAGAGTTAACCTAGTTCACGATTTACTTTCATTCTATTCTTTATTGTGTAACACACTAGGTAGTGCCTATTTGACAGACCTTGATAAATACTTTAAAATGGATTGTTCAAATGAGTGTTTATCATGCTTTGTCAAATGCAATAATTCTAACTGTAGATTTAATAATTTAATATAACTAATACAAATGTTAATTGTAATACTTAGATTAAGATAAAATTATTGTAATAAACTTATTCTTAATACAACACTCGAACGGAGTAGATCTTCTAATTATTGTGTCATCTACAAGTCCTTCTCACAGTGGATACCTTACTGGTCTAAGTGTGTCAGCGTACTGTCGGCATCCACTACTATCTACCTAACACAGTCCTACGTCCGGCGATAATTCAAATTTGCTTATATTATGTTTTAGTAGATTTCGTTTAACATTGTGCCCTACTTTTTGTAGACTAGTAATAGGATAATAAACCCTACTAACCCAAAAATAACGAAATGAGAATATTAAAAAATTGGGATAAAAGTTGAAAAACCAAATCAAAAATTAAATTTTGTTTTTGTAAATATTATTTTTAAGTAAATAAAATATTGGAGATTGGAGAAAGATGATATCATAATAATTTGATGAATGTCCGACCATGACTGTTGGTTTTAATAACATTTGTTGTTTGTTTTTGTGGTATTTATCTTTAAATATTTTATTTTTTCTTAAAAAAAAATTTTTTTTATTTATAATTTTTATTTATGATCTAGATGAGGGAAACTTTCAAATCGAAAAACAAAATTTTGATTTAAATTTTTTTCATTAAAGGATATCTCAAAGGATATTAAAATAAGTCGTTTTTTTTTTTGTTGTTTTTTTTTTTTTTTTTTGTCAAACATAGTATCAAAGACAACCAAAACTCTTTAAAATTTACTAAATTTTAAATAAATTTTAATATTTTAAATTTTGTTTTTTTTTTTTTGATTTTGTTTAGTTCATTTTTTGTATTGTGGAAAAAAATAAAATTATTTAATTTTTTTGATGGTAAAAACATTTTTTTTTTTTGTTTTTTGTTTTTTGTTATTAATAACAAATTTAATATATTTTTAATGAAATTTAAATTTTCTGTTGATATATTTTTTTACTCGTCTCTTTATACATATTTTTTGATTTGTTTTGATTATCAAAGATAATAGGAATTTTATATTTTTAATAGTTGAATAGTTTTCGTTTTTTCATTTTTTGTCAAAAGTATGCAAATTTTTTTTTTTTTTATTATTTTACAATTTTCCTAATTTCTAATTTTAATAATTAAGAGCTTATACTAATGTATTTACACCTATGACTTTTAATTTACTTAGACCAACCTGAACTTTTCTATTTATAATTTACATGTTTCTTAAAGAAAAATGGCAAGTCAAAAACCTTTTTGATCAATTTATTTTTATCCTAAAACTTAAAAACTAACTAAATAAAAAAAAAAAACAAAGAAAAAGAACAAAATAAAAAAAATTACAACAAAGAGTTAGCCGCTACGCATTTTGATCATTTAATTGATTTTTCTTTAGCAGCAAGCTGGATACTTTATAAAAACATTGTTCAAAGCTTGGTTTGGAAAATAAGGAAATTTTAAATTTAACTAATTTTAGAATGACAGTAGCAAGTAGCCTGCATGCTTTTTCCACGGGACTATTAAAAAAAGAGGTCAACCAGCTTCATCTCCATCTACAACTCCAATGCCGGTTAAAAAGGTATACCAAAGTCGGCATATCATTGAAGTACGAATAGACAATTACAAACACTTTCCGACACATGATAAACAACAAAATCCTACTACGTGCAAAAACTCAGGTTGCAAAGGTAGAACTTTCTTCAAATGTGTGAAGTATTCGGTGCATCTTTTGTATATCAAAGGAAAAAGGCTGGTTTATTGAATTACATAGCAATACAATACATTAAAAAATATTTTTGTGTTCTTTGCAATATAATTTTTTTAATTTGTGATACATAGGTAATGTACCTATATGTGAAATATTATTTGTTTTTGTGTTATTTTTTGAATTTAAGCTTTAATTATTTATTTCAGTTTGTTTTTACACAGAATTTTATGTATTTTATTTACAAATTTTTATTATTTTCATGTATTAACTGAATAAATATTCAAAATTACAAAGCGTTGTTTTTACTCCTTTGTTGAAATTTGTACAATATCTTGTGATATCTTTGCTATTTGTTCGGAAACAGTATTAATATTTGCTATGCAATGCAATCTGTTGGTGGAAAAATAAAAAAGTTTGGACAAGATTAATTTTAGGATTAGATTTTGTATGTCAATTGTATGCGTGTAAAATTTAATGATGATGCTGTATCTGACATTAAAAATTGTTTCATATTCATATGAATATGTGCGGAATCAATTTAATCAGTGTGAATGTGCAATATTATATTATTAGAAATTTAATAATAATTGTAATACATACATTATAATATTACTGGGGATATTATCACTTTGGGGAGCGACAACGGCCTTTGATTGAAGCATCAAGGAAATCAATAAACAACAAATCGTATAAAAAACTTGAGATGTATTGATAAGTTTACAGAAACAAGAAGATGTTATAATTTAGACAAGCACTACCGAATGTTGATAAGTCAATATCTAACTTAAAAAAATGTTAGATTATATGAGAGTAGGTCAAGACAATAGTTGAAGAAAAATAATTAGATAAAGATGTCGGGTAAGAGGAGTAAGAGGAAAAAAAATACAATTGGTACCGAATATTCATTGATTTTGGATGTATATACTTTGGATGTAAAATACAAAAACAGAAATAACAAAAACAAAAACAACAAATACCACATTAATATTATTACTTAAAGCATTTAAACTATTGATTTAATAAAAATCAATAAAATTTAAATGTTAAATAGTTTTTAGTTTTAACAATTAGAAATTGGTAGGTCCACTTCTAGTTTTAGTAATTGTTTCTGAGCGTCTTCGAATAGAATTTACTTGATTTTGTGTTACATTTGTGTACATTGTGTAATAATTTGACTCAACTTCTCTCTATTTTGAGTTCATTTTTATTAGAAATTTTTCGGGTGTGTTTCTACAGTATGATTGTCTGGGGATTGTGAACATGTTTGTTATAGTCTTCTAAGTGAACTCAAAACTATTTGATAAATCCATTTTTACAACTCTACTGAATGTTGAGTTGAAAATGGCCCATAAAGACTTCACAGGCATATAAATTATCTACAGTATTTGCTATTCATACACATCCTCACACAAATAATAATCCAGTACCATATATTTAACACTAGCATCGGATAGAGGATTATAGATAGCTGAAGATTTCTGGGCCAACGTTCCTGGAACACTTCAAGCAAAATCATGCATCATGCCTAAACGCTCGTTCAAGAAATCCAAAGCTCTTCTTGGCCTCAATAGGAATCAAGTACGTATTTTGGCAGGCATAATAACAGGCCAATACCAAATAAAGAAACGAAGGGAATCAGTCGTAGTAGACTTCCCCACTTGGAAACAGCGTTGGAGCTACCCAGCATACCATTGAAGAACATCCTGAGTGTTATCAGAAAATCAGATACTCTTAATTACTCAAACAGTAGTTACAATAACTAATAAGCACGGTTTATCACAATAAGCCCATTTGCGGCTGCGGTGACAGATTCCCTCCCGGAAAAGTTTAAATCTATCTAACACTAGCAATGTTAAAACAAATGTTTTGTTTGCATTTCGATAAGTATTGGGTTTGTTCTAGACCATTTTTTTACGACCCAAACCAAAAATATACCAATTCAAATGTTATTGTTTTGTGTCGTTTTGATTTTTTACGAGCAATATGACTATGAAAGTTAAACTCTCGTATTGGCTGCAACTTCTACAGCTAACTTTGAGGCATTTTTTTTTCTGCATCACTCTCTTACGACTGCCTCAAAGCTCTTACAGTTCAATCTGTTTTGCGTTAGATGTTTAGTTTCACTCCATGTTCTATTGTTATTCCCTATTTCTTTATGAACTGATGTGCGTCATGTTCCCCGCAGTCTATCACTTGCTATATTGTTCGTAGGTTTTCTAATGATCTACCTTCATTTTGCCTGCTTTATTTGTGTGCCTATTTGTTCTTGTTTGGCCATTTTCCAGAGTTAATTGTTTCTAATTGTTCTGGGCCAGAATAATAAAGCTCTGCATTTTCCTTGGGTAATTTTGGTTTATCAGCCATGCCTCGGTACCATATAATTTCACACAGTTATCATATTATATTCTTCGTTTTCGTGCATTTGGCGATGTGAGGTTGTCTCCATATAGCCCTTACAGTGTCTCGAAATTCATCCTGACTAATTTTCAATTCTTATCTATTTTCAATGTGTTCCTTTAATACCTACGCTTGCAGTAATTATACTATAGAGGTAACAGACTTTGGCGACAACTTTGTGGCGCTTAACTTCGGATAATTTTTAATTTTCCTAACAATTTAACGCTTTTCCGATTCTGTAAATGTTTGATAACGACCTGATCTACGATTGTTTGAAATTATTTACAAACTATAGTTGGCTTTAAATTGAAAATCGGGGCAAAACAACCAAAGAAGTTAATTGAATAATAAACTCCCATAAAAAAAAAATTAAACAACAAAAAAATTATTAATTTAATTTAGTGCGAGTTCCACTACGGCCTCATAATAATTTTCTATATAGGTGAATATTATTAGGATATCAAAAATTATATTATTAGGTATAAAATATAATATTAAAGAGTTAAAGCATTATAATTTCTATTATTTTAATGATATATGACACTAACAGTAACAACACAGTAATAATGAAAAATATAAAAAAAAAAAAAAATAGATATCATATGGAGTCATGGGAGCCATAATCTAAGAAAATATTGTTCTAATAAATTAAATTAAAATTATTTTATTTCCCAATCAAATTTGACGAAAGACACATTGTTAATAGCTATTTAAAAAGGATTTTTCTATAACAATATATTTCTCTACTTTTCTAGACTCTTGCCAAATGAAGACTTGCAATCTACTTTTATATCTAAATACTAATCGTTAGTAAATGATATAACATTAAAGAAGCAAAAATAATAAGTCAACAAATATAATAATAATATATATACTAAAAATATTTATATCCAGTTACTGGTATTAAAACAAAAATAAATGAATGAACAGTATAACATTAACATTAACTATAAATATATCAAACACTAACAATAATAACTATAAATTTTATTTTTCCAATGAAAGTTCATAATACATACAATGAAAATACCATATAGAAGTAAATTGAAAATAAATAGAAAGAAAGAAAATTAATGAATAGTAGATAATAAATTTTCTTCAAAATAATTCTATCTATAACGTTGATTGCTTTTATGATAGATATTTATTATTTTGTTTCCTTGGAAATTGTCTTTTTTATCTTTGCCATCCTTAATTTTAGTTTTTTCTAAGAATTTAAAAAAAAAAAATTATTTTTGATCCAAAATTGTTTATTTGAGTAAATGAAATTCTTAAAATTTAAAGTATAGTTATTTTTAACATATTAAATTTTTTGTTTAATTCTACGTTCATCGCACTTCTAAAGAACAAATAACATCTTGTTGCTGTAGTAATCATACAGATTAATAAATTTAATGGTAGATGTTTTAAAAATGTTTTTTTTTTTTTAATTTTTATTCATAGTTGATTGTGGTTTTGGTTAAGTAAAAATGTAAATCAAGAAATAGAAAACCGCTAAAAATCTAAACCAAGATATAAAAATTGGTAATCAACCGACAGTGAACAAATTTTTAAGTTGCCTAAACGGACAAAAAATGAGTAAAAATTTTAACCAAGGTATAAAAACCGGTAATGAACCAGTAAAAATCTAAAGCAAGATATACAAATCGGTAAAAAACCGAAAGTAAAAAATTCTTTAAGTTGCCTAAACAGTTGTAATTCTGCAACAAAGGATAAGTAAAAATCTAAACCAAAATCTAATAACCGGTAATGAACCAGTAATAATCTAAACCAAGATATACAAATCGGTAATAAACCGATAGTGAAAAAATCTTTGAGTTGACTAAATGGTTGTTAAATCTGCGAGAAAGAATCAGTAAAAATCTAAACCAAGATATAAAACCGGCAATGAACCAGTAAAAATCTACAACAAAATATATAAACTGGTAATGAACCGGTAGTAAACAAATCTTTGAGTTGTCTAAATGGTTGATAACTCTGCGACAAAGTTTAAGTAAAAATCTAAACTAAGATATACAAATCGGTAATAAACCGGTAATGAACCAATTTTTAATTTGCCTAAACGGTGTTGACAATTTTGCGACAAAATATAAGTAGAAATCTAAACAAAGATATAAAAAAAGGTAATGAATAGTGTAAAATTCTGAACCAGGTATACAAATCGGTAATAAACCGGTAATGGACCAATTTTTAAGTTGCCTAAACGGTGTTGACAATTCTGCGACAAAGTATAAGTAGAAATCTAAACCAAGATATAAAACCGGCAATGAACCAGTAAAAATCTACAACGAAATATATTAAACGGTAATGAACCGGTAGTAAACAAATCTTTGAGTTGTCTAAATGGTTGATAACTCTGCGACAAAGTATAAGTAAAAATCTAAACTAAGATATACAAATCGGTAATAAACCGGTAATGAACCAATTTTTAAGTTGCCTAAACGGTGTTGACAATTTTGCGACAAAGTATAAGTAGAAATCTAAACAAAGATATAAAAAACGGTAATGAATGGTGTAAAATTCTGAACCAAGATATACAAATCGGTAATAAACCGGTAATGGACCAATTTTTAAGTTGCCCAAACGGTGTTGACAATTCTGCGACAAAGTATAAGTAGAAATCTAAACCAAGATATAAAACCGGCAATGAACCAGTAAAAATCTACAACGAAATATATAAAACGGTAATGAACCGGTAGTAAACAAATCTTTGAGTTGTCTAAATGGTTGATAACTCTGCAACAAAGTATAAGTAAAAATCTAAACTCAGATATACAAATCGGTAATAAACCGGTAATGAACCAATTTTTAAGTTGCCTAAACGGTGTTGACAATTTTGCGACAAAGTATAAGTAGAAATCTAAACAAAGATATAAAAAAAGGTAATGAATAGTGTAAAATTCTGAACCAGGTATACAAATCGGTAATAAACCGGTAATGGACCAATTTTTAAGTTGCCTAAACGGTGTTGACAATTCTGCGACAAAGTATAAGTAGAAATCTAAACAAAGATATAAAAAAAGGTAATGAATAGTGTAATGAATCAGTAAAATTCTGAACCAGGTATACAAATCGGTAATAAACCGGTAATGGACCAATTTTTAAGTTGCCTAAACGGTGTTGACAATTTTGCGACAAAGTATAAGTAGAAATCTAAACAAAGATGTAAAAAACGGTAATGAATGGTGTAAAATTCTGAACCAAGATATACAAATCGGTAATAAACCGGTAATGGACCAAGTTTTAAGTTGCCCAAACGGTTGACAATTCTGTGACAATGTATAAGTAAAAATATAAACCAAGATATACAAATCGGTAATGAACCAGTAAAAAATTAAACCCAGATAATATACAAATCGGTAATAAACCGATAGTGAACAAATCTTTGAGTTGCCTAAACAGTTGTTAATTCTACAACAATGAATAAGTAAAAACCTAAACCAAGATATAAAAACCGGTAATGAATCAGTAAAATTCTGAACCAAGGTATACAAATCGGTAATAAACCGGTAATGAACCAATTTTTAAGTTGCCCAAACGGTTGACAATTCTGTGACAATGTATAAGTAAAAACCTAAACCAAGATATAAAAACCGGTAATGAACCAGTAAAAAATTAAACCCAGATAATATACAAATCGGTAATAAACCGATAGTGAACAAATCTTTGAGTTGCCTAAACAGTTGTTAATTCTACGACAATGAATAAGTAAAAACCTAAACCAAGATATAAAAACCGGTAATGAACCAGTAAAACTCTAAGTCAAAATATACAAACCGGTAATAAACCGATTGACAATTCTGCGACAATGAATAAGTAAAAATCTAAACCAAGGTATAAAAACCGGTAATGAACCAGTAAAAATCTAAGACAAGTCGGTAATGAACCGGTAAATAACCGCTAATGTCTGAAATTGATATTTCGAATAAAATCCATTTTAAAATTTAAATAAGAATTTAAAAATATAGTAACGGGACTGTCTAACTTTTGGTTTTTAAAAACCCCTGAAGTTATTATATGCATTTTAAAATACAAAAATTTTATTTTGTAAAAAAACGATTACGTTGTGTAATATGTTAAGTGGTAGTAGCTTCTGACAATACGTCGACACACTTAAACCAGTAAGATCCATTGTGTAAGATGTTAATATTAATAAATAAAATTTCATAAAAATCGCTTATTTTATAAAAACGATATATTCAAAATTTCCAAAAAACGGTTATCAATTTATAAATTTTTATATCTAATTGTGCGATAATATTTAAAATATTATGTAGTGAAGGATTGTTGTAAAAACACGTTATTTTTAGGTCCAATTGCATAAGCGATTATGACTGTATCCTAGCAAAAATTTTACTTATAATTGTCAGAATAAAATCACATTTTGACAAAAAATACTTTTGAAAATTCTCAATATGGTGGTTATTTTATCTCGATTAAATAGTTATGACTGGTGAGCACTGAGTTGAAAACCAATATTCATACAATTTTTTTTGTTCGTATTGACTGCATTCGATGTGTACTGAGGACACCTTTCCTAAAAATATTGGTGTTAATAAAATTTGCTTTCAAAAGCTTTTAAAGGGGAAGCATTATTTTCTATCCCAGTTGTCGTATAAAACTTTGCAGAATGTAAAAAAGGAGTTATTATTGGTTAATTGAATATGAGAAAGCAAACATTTAACATAGCAGATTGATCAAGATTTTGAATAAAGTCGATATAATATATCAAAACAATATAAAATGAATTATTAATTTGTATTCGAATCAAATTGGACATACATTAACGGTTTACATACGTCAACGGTTCGTCATATATGTTCACGTATGTAAACCGTTATAAAGTTTGTCAATAAAGCTAATTTATTCAGTACTGTTATATATATACCAGAAGTATGATCGTATAAAACAAAAGCTATGAACATAATATTAGAAGCGTTCGAAATGTATGTTTTATCCTGAACTGAACACATCTTGACTGTTTCAATGATCTACAAACAAAATTCAAATCTCTTTGTCAGCATCCATTAACCATCAAAAAACAAAAAAAAAAAACAAAATTTATCAAAAAATAATATTTACCAAAACAATTTAATTACATTTAAAAACAAATTACATCATTGGTACATGATGTAGGTAGATTCAACAAAACATTTTCAAAATATTACAGGAAATAGAAAATTTTTTAAATATCTCATGAATACCTAGTAGATATTTTTGTTTTTAAAAGTGAGTTGGTTTCTTGTTTGATGTTTTCTTATATATAAAAAAAAAAAAAAAAAAATTTAATTAAAAAATATTTTTTTTTATTTCAAATTAAATTTTATTGACTAATGGATAAAATAATTGAGTTTTCTTATTTAGGTTTTAAAAAAGTAAAATAAAATAAATTATAAGTAACTTAGTTACCTGTAAACCATTTTTTTTTTTTGTTTTTTTGTGTATTTTTTAAATAATAAAATTTTGTTTTAAATTTAAGTTTACTTAATTTGAAAAAAAAAATATAATAAAATTATTATAAGGATAACATGTTGATTCTTTAAATGTAAGCAAAATGTGTTATTTGTTTTATAGATACAAAGTTGTTCTGACTGAATTAAATTAAAGAAAGTATTCAAAATTGAAATTGAAGTTGAAAATAATTATGTAATTTTATGATTTAAATGATTAAGTTTAAATTTTTAATTATTTTTATTTGAACTACACGTAGATCTGGCAATATTAATTTTGATGTAACTTACATAATAGTCAAAATTCAAATTTATATTACAAAAACCCAAAAATTATAATTTGAACGTATTTATATTGTCAAAATGGTGTTCCAAAATGTATCAACATTTTTTTTATATATTTTACAATGAAGTAAATAAAAGCTTTAAAGCTAAGTATAATTATTTATTTAAACTGTATTAAAACTTTTTATATATTGCATTTTGGATACTACCTAAATATTAATAAATCTCTAAATCTCTAAATCCACAAAAAAAAAACTGGATAATGGCTTTTGCCACAAAAAACGATCACTGTTATGCTTTTATGCATTTCACTTTATTATGTGCGGCACTTTATGCGAAATTCTGAGTTCAAACATATTTTAGAGTTGGATTCAAAAATAAAGCTCTACACCTTTTACAGAATATTTATATAAACTATTTTTATGCATTGAGCCGCTGTTGAATACTACGGAGCATACGTTCTTTTCCCGGCTTAATTTGCCCCAATTTTATGGATTTTGAATTTTAATTAATTTTTTTTTGTTGACTTTTTTTTTTGTTCATTTCGGTTTGCGGATTTGCTCACTAACCCTAATAAATCTAATTTAATATTAAATTGGTTTTTTTCTTCAATAGCATGACACTCCAAATTTAATTTTTATCATCTATATTATTATTGCCCAATCCTTTCAGTTCAGTGACCATGTTATTCAGTTGATAAGTTTCACATGAGCCCTAGACAACCTAACAATTGTCAAGTAAAAATGTTTGACAGTACGCCCACTCAAGGAATATAGTTCTTCTAAGTTTCAGCTGAAAAAATGGGCATCATATAAGTAAGAATAACCGAACACTGCCTAGTAAAAAAGCATCTTTATAATAATCGAGCTAACTAAAAACAATACACGTGCGGAATATCTGAAAAAATCTATTGAATAAGTGCTGTGTTGAATGATAAGGTATAATTTATAATATAATTTACCATTTGGGAACATTGGTTACACGAACAATGGAAGAGACCAACACTGTATAAAAAAACAGCTCAATTTATATAAAAACACCAAACAAAATAAAAATCTGAAAAAACATATACTGGATGTGATTTAATCAGAACAATAAGCCAAATAGTGACTGCAGTAATAGTGAAGTCAGACCCCTACCCAATATGTAAACACTGCATGCAATAATAGTTTTACTATCGCATATAAATGTTGCCAATAATTATCACTTCTACTGGCATGTGTAAATTGTAATGTTAAAAACTAAAAGGAGAATGTTACGGTTAACACAAAAATGGCGTTGCTACAAGAAAAAATGCCACAGTTTGACACTATAATTTGAGAACAATACAAAAGGGCAAAAATGTTTAAAAAAAAAATTATTATCAGTTCTGAATGGCAAAGTGGAAGAAAATTTACTAAAAGTAACAGCCCTGATTATTATAATAAGATTTTCTTAGAGTTATTTAAAAAAATCAAACAGTTAGAATATACCGCAGAACCGTTGGTGAAAGTGAAAGCAAAAAAAATTGATAGTTTTAGTGCAGCTGACAAATTGATTCAAAAGTGGCATAAAAGAAATAGTATGACTTTCAAATCTATGTCAGGTGAAACTGTTGATGTCAATGAACAAGATATTAAACAGTTTTTGAAGAGCATCCCTTATATTATGTTACTTTGTTATTAGGCTGAAAACGTGCCTAATGCAGAGTGTAAAATTCAGCTCTTGGTCGGTTGAGATGGGGGGATAAAAGAATCGTGATCCAAGCTCTTAGCAGGCTTCATCGCTTATCCAATACCTTGAATAAACTTAATTATTCCCACCGGTTTATACTGGCGAGAAGTTCTCCCAGAAATAGCCTTATCAAATGTTCGCACTTATTGTTCGTTGGGTTGGGCATAAACAAGGTATATGAAGCACCGTTGCCAAAACTCCTCCGTATCCTCCGCGCACAGATTGTTTTCTATAAAGTAGCGTGTCATCTGAACATGAGATGCCCTGTTCATTTGCCTAAATATAGCCTTTAGTGGACTATATTCAACGATACACATAATAACTTTCGTCTTTCCCGCATCTGGGTTTCCCCAACAGTTTTTCTTCTGAATTGCTCATTCTGAGTTGTTCCAGGGATTCTGTTGGGTGGTTTTAACATATTTTATAGTATTTAATTTATTTTCATTTGTTTTTATTTCTATGAAAGGATCAGTTTTCACCGTTTTGTATATATCTTTACTTTTTTTTTATATTATTAGCCAAAATTTATGTTTGAAAAAAAACCTTTATACTTTCGTACCGTTGGCTTTTGCAAGAAAAAAGAAAAGGGATAGTTAGAGAGCAGAAAAGGAGAAGGAGAAAGGTTCGGCGGGGAGTTGCGAACTATGTTATTGATGTTGACTTTAAATTATTGTAAATTAAACAAATAAAAACTACCTATTCTTGGGAAGGTGCTTGTAGTGGAATGCGATTCCACATTCTAGTACGTCTAACGATAAACAAATTTCTATATACAGTCTTGAACTATCTTGGTATTTCCACGGTGTTGGAGTGGTCATTTGCAGCTCTCGCGTTCCTCGACGAAATCGCTCAAGAGGCGGAAGTAGTGATTTTAGTTCTTCCGAGCGACTTTTTGCGTCGGAAATGTGACTCTCTCCATTTTGTTTTTTTTTTATGGAGAACGTAGAATTAAACTCTACCTCTAGCTATAAAAAACAGAACTGTGAGTTTATTTTAAGTCTGTATTATAATATTTTGGCAAATTTTCTTTATCCTTTAAAGAAAATAAAGAACTATGAGTCAGCATTACAAAACGTGTTATAGGTATATTAAAAAAAAAATAAAATGATGACGTTAGACATGAACTGAAGACCCATTTTACCTGAACAAAAATGTCAGTCATTTGAGCTTATATAGGATATTATTGCAGCTTGTATAGGTAAGCAACTTATATAAGAGAATGAAGCAAGAGATGAGTTGAAGGCATGTATTACAAATATTTTCTTATTAGGGGACACGTCTACCTTAGTCATTTCAGTATCCAATTATTGGAGTTATTTACTCAATATCTAAATGTTGTTTTACAACTCATGCAGAGCGTTCCAGAGCATGCGTATCTGATTTTTAAGAAGTGCTCAATCGATTGGTGATATTTTCAATTTCCGGGAAGGACCAAAAATCTGTTTTTTAATCCCGGAAATCGCCGAATTTGGCCGAAATCGAGATTTTCAATTAGGAAGTGGTACTTTTTTATGCATATTCGGGGTCTACGTCAAAAAATAATAAAATTTTGTAATGTAATTTTTTTTTTTTAAAGGAGGTGCTACGCATGCTCTGGAACAACCGAGCACAATAATTATGTTTATGATGTCTGGTCATATTTAAATAAAATCACTAATGTAATTCTAAATACCGGTAGTGGTAGAATCTGAATCGGTGCTTCACTAAAATATACTTATCGGATATCTGTCTAAATAAACATATACATTTTAAATGTTAGAATTTTCCGGAAAAACACTGCTAAACAATTTTTTATTTTTCTTTCTGCATTTTCAATTTTTTACAAACAAATTTCCAATCAATTTTTTTTCAATCGTATAATTAGTTATATTATCAGATATACGGTATTAAAAGATAACATTAAAGATTACAATATAAGATTATTATTTTTATTTTATTTTTTTCATTTAAATAACGCGATTTAATAATCCTTTTTTGCTTGAGTATAATTTAAAAAAAAAAAAATGCTTAGAAAAAATAAATGAGATAATCTATTTCAATATCAATTCTAATCGAAATAGCAAAGTGCTAGCAAAAACTAGTAGAAAAATATTTATTTTATTTTACTCCTTCGTTATACATACAAACATTATACATATACAATTATATATTATGTATACAGTAATCTGTTATTTATTTTTTGTTATGTTTATTTTTTTCATTTATTGATGCTTTTTAACATATTATTATATATATTTTAGTTCTATATACTTTATTGGTCTATAATAAAGGACTTAATATTGTAGTAATTTGAAAATAATTTCCAAACTATTTAAATGACTCGTACTATGATGGTTATTGTCTAAATAAATAAAAAAAAAAAAAATTAAATAGAAAAATTAGAAAAAAAAAATTAACTGGAATTGAATTGAAAATCTAAATACCTTGCCAAGGTCGAATTCAATACAGATATTATATAATACATCAATAAGTAAAATGTATTGATAAGTAGGAGTTTGGGTTATTCTATAAAAATGTTGGTTCATGTCGGTCGACATATTCTAATGAATATAAAAAATCAGAAAACTACTGCGTCATAGATTTCATTATTATAGACTTGACTTTGTCTGACGAAGGGGTTTGGAGAAGAAGATACAATGCCGAACTAAACCGGGGAATGCGTCGTCAAGGGAGGTGACACCTTCGTTGGAGAGATGAAGTATCGGTAGATATGAAAAAACTTCAAATCACCAACTGGAGAGACTCCACTCGTGACCGAAGTCTGTGAAGGACAATTTTACGTCAGCTCCAGGACATTCAAGGTCTGTAGGGCACAACAAGTAGTTAAGTAAGACTTGAGTTTAGTTATATGGATGAAAGATTATGACAGATAAATATTGACATAAAAAAGAAAATTTACTAAAAATTTACGGTCCGAACAATAATAAGGTGTGCGTAGAATTTTGGTTTTGTAAATAATGGAGGTCCGAACACTGATAAGATGTGCATAGAACATTTGTTTTGTAAATCATGGAGTCAGATTACACCGCAGAAACATAGTAGATTATGCCGCACATAACAACAGAAATATTTATAGTCGCTGTAAGGTCAATGTATCCGGCCAAAAGAACGGACTTATATTGTAATACTGGTTGCCTACACGAGAACAAATTGTGTAAAAGAATATTTTATTTCGTGGTTGTAATGAATTAAGCATTGAACAGAATGTGTCATTGTCGTCGTCTTCTGTCATTTGTTTTTCACCAATGATGTTTTCAGTTTTACTGTCATTGCCATTGGTGAAGCCTGAAGTCCAATTAAATAAACAAAAGATGTCAAAATATGTTTTGAACAAATGTGGTTAAATGGCATAATATAAAATAGTACGCTCAGGCAATTTCGACGACAAAAATTTGATCAAAATTTAAAAATTTGTCGTTTTTCCACTACCTATGACATTCATTTTGACAGTTCGAATCTATTTAATTCAAAATATTGTTTTTTTGTTTTTAAATGAAAATGAAAATTGTCAGTCAGTTGGACTTACTAGGCGACATTCTATCTCGTCAATCTAGAACGACAATGTCGTGTTTTTGTCATTGGACTGCGGGTTTGAAACAAACCCAAAATGTCGGAACAATATATTTTTTTTAACAAAAATATTTTTAATTATGTTTCCGTAGTTTCATGTTTAATCGTTGATTTTAATTATTCAAATTATAAAAATCTTAAATAATTTCAAATTAGCCTGAAACCGGCATGAAAGGAAATTAAAATGGTTTTTCTTTTTTTTTTAATATTAAAGTCGTGTTAATATGGCAAATATTCAACATAACAAATTAAATTGCTTTTTCCTATATTGGAGGAATTATCCATTTTAAACTATATCAGAATATCGACATTATAGGGTAAAATGTTAAAGATTTCATTAATGTCAAATCAAATTATTGATATATTGTTATATACATTAACATTTCTATCTAACAAACATAAATACGGGCATATCTTTTCAAAATATTCTAAATCTATTCCTATTTATTATATTTATTGGTATACTAATCCTATTTTTAGGATTTATTTTATTTTTTTTATTTTTCATTATTATCATTTTTATTTTTTTTGTTTTTTATTTTTTGAATTTTGAAGTTTTGAATAATTTTGTTAAAACGTTTTGAAGGTTCATTTTTTTTTTGTTTTTACACTGTTTGATATGCGTTAGAAATATATTGTTTGTAAAACGTTTGAAATATGGTTTTTGATAAATAGCGGGGCGTTATGGGGCTTACCACTAAACCAGAATGAATTTATTCTTCCGGTTTCAATGCCGGTACGGCTCAAATATTGTTTTAACCTCTTCTGTACACATTCTTGATAGTTCTTCAAATTTTTCACTCTCTCTCTCTCACACATTTCAGATGTTGGGTAGTTGTGACCGCCTCAAACAGTATCCATGCGAGTCTTCCAACAATCGTTTTTTACAAAAATGTTCATTAATTATATTTGGGAGAATTCAGTTCACATGTATGCGAACTATTTCCAGAGAGAAGAAAATGATCAAAATGACCTTCATTTACCGTTCTGTTTTCCGGGGGACAACAAAGTGAAGAGCTATGTCGACTTAAATTCTTTTTTAAAATTAAAACTGGCCTTTTATACTATAAACATTAATACAATGTTGGCTCTATTACTTCAGAGATCATTCAATAAATTCTATTTGGGAATTATTGAGAGATAAAAGACTTTATTCTAACACAGTTCAAGCGGTTTCGTCCGTTTAAGTCTTTTAACAAAATGTTGAGTGTCAGCTACGTGTAGAACGTCAGTATTAACATGTTAATAAAGAATAGTTTTGTGGGGTACTGACAGTTTTTTTATTTCGTACTTCATGATAGGGATGTTGAAATTTGTATGAATATCAGCATTTTGCGAACATACTAGGAAGCGTTAACAATGTTTCGGAACACTTTGTTTTGGAACGTTTGGATAGTTTTAATATGAACTTGTTTAGTACTGTATTTGATGCTCAGACTGCCCTTAAATGCTTATACTGGCTTTAAAATTTGATTGTAGATCTAAACTTTGTTATAACTCGATAGAGTAGAAGTCCGCCCAATTAGCCAATTCAACTGATTGTATTTCAGTTCTAACTCTTGTTTGTTTTTTCTTAAAATGTTCTTTCTATCTGAGCTTTATGTCGTACCAAGGTATTTTTCAAATAAGGCTAAAATTTGAACAACTGCATTGGCTTTTGGGGAATAAATTTTAGAATGAACAACAAACTGTTGTAAAGACAATTATAAAACCAATATGGATATATGAAGCAGAAATTTGGAGTACCCCAAACAATACAAACATTAATTTAATACAAAGTACACAATCAAAAATAATTAGAACGACAGCGAGAGCCGAATGGTATATGAAAAATTATGATGTCTACCGCGATTTCAAAATACTGACAATTAATGAAGAAATTAAAAAGGCAAATTTAAAATATCAAGGGTTCCCAGGTTTGATTCCCCACGAAGAAACAAAAATGCTTTACAAAACTATTATGAAACCGAAATCGGGCATATGATTTTCTGACATAAAAATTTTGAGATTTTTTATTGTGACTAAAATTGGCGATTCTAGTTTTTTATTTGTAAAATTAACATCAAAAGTATGAATTTTGACTCGATGAGTTTAATTCGGCACCTTTTGTACCATAAGGAGATTTTGTTGTTTGTTTGCTGCAGTTTATTTATATTACTTCGTTTAAGAATATCATTACCAACCGCTAATACCCTAGTATCATCTAGAAATGTTGCCAAAATCTTATATACTTAAATAGTTTTGGTTTGTTGTGTATTTGATTTATTTGATGGTTTTATTCTATTCTCGGGCTATTATTTTTGAAAGTCAGAAACGGTATGATAACTTAATATTTTAACTTTCGAACCCGTTCAATTTCTCTTTTAAAAGCATTTTTTACCTTCGTGGGGAATAGAATCTGAAACATTTCGATTGAAAGGCAGACGATCTATCTATACTGCCCCACCCAGCGTGTAGTTTATATTAATAGTATTTACTTATTCAATTTACAGTTAATTACATTAAGGAATATTAATTTTAATATTTTTTGACTTTTTTATAGTACCTTTGTGATATTTTGTCACCGGTGTTATGTGAATATTGAATTAAAGTTAATGACTCAATTGAGCCAATATAATTTTAGTTTTTTCATTTACGAAAAGTTTAATCTACTCAAAGACTGAAAATAAAACCAAAAATTATTTAACGCAAAATGTAGGTACCATATACCTAGGTTAAATTTTATTTTTATAAAATTAAAAAAAATTGTAAAAATCTGAAAGCTGTTCTCAGTATCCTTTTACAGTCAAAGTTAATACCCGTATTTTTAATGCTATTATTTTATTTTACTTTCTCTAACCGATAACTAAAAAAATTATTTTATTTTTTTTATTTTTTTATTGTTTTTTTTATTGTTTTTTTTTTTTTTATATTATTATAGATTGGCATATTATTATGTATTCATATCCTGTAGATAAGAAAATCCTTAACATATACATTAAATATTATACATGAAAATTAAATATAAAATCATAGCAGAGAATGGGAGATAGAAAGAGAGGGAAATAGAGAGAGAGAAAAAAAGTCATTCATTCAGTTGATGTTCATCTACATTTAATTTGAAATCAATATAACCATTCAATCTATTTGTTAATTCCATTCAATTCATTTCATTTGCAAAATAGACAAAATCTATGTTTCAATTCCTCAACTTCAATTTCAATTTAAGAAGAATATTATTGAAGGGTGATTGAGAATGAAATGGGGGGATAATATTATTTAGAGTAAAGGAATGAAATTGAGAATGTATAATTTTTGTTTTTCTTCTTATTTTTCTATTTCTTCGTTAAAAATCTGGATTTGTCTTTAAATCCTTTCAAATATGCCTTTAAATAACAAAATCACGGGTAACAAAAATAGAAAAAGAAGAGAAATGATAATAGATACAGTTGATCTGTTCAACTATAGGTATAATACACGATGTAATTTTAAAATTTATGTATAGAATGTTAACAAAATATTTCTGTGGACTTTTGATTGCAAAAAATTGAAACACAAGCTGAGGTAAATACTTGCGGATACTCATTAACAATAAATTGCTATGAAAGAGCCATACACAGTCCACAAACGTAATTTAATTTTAATTTTAAAATAAAGTAAAATTAATCAAAATCCTTTATTTGCTTTCTATTTTAGTATTTTTGTATTAATTATTGGAATGTCATAACAACCACTATACTACCATGAACAAACAAATCGCCATGAAAAATTATGAGGTTAAAATAAGGTGAAAATTGAGACAACTAAAATGGCTTTTGGGGAATATATTTTAGAATGAACAACCACCTGTTCCGCCCTATGCTCCACGTATGGGATTGCAGGACAAATGATGAACTGTTGTAAAGACAATATTATAAAACCAATATGGACATTATGAAGCATAAATTTGGGATACCTCTAACAACACAAACATTAATTTAATACAAAGAGCACAATCAAAAATAATTAGAGTGACAGAGAGAGTAGAATAGTATGTGAAAAGTTATTATGTCTACCGCGATTTCAAAACACTGACAATAAATGAAGAAATTAAAAAGGCAAATTTAAAATATTAACAAAAAATTTTAAGTCTTTCAACCGAGGTGTCCCAGATTAGATCCCCCACGAAGAAACAAAAATGCGTCGGGGATTTTTCGATCTTGTCCAGTACCTTTTGACATTGTAATAAAATAAATTAAAACAAAATTATTGAGACTATAGTCTGATAACAGCTTAAATAGATGATTATGCTAAAAATTTGAAAAAATCATACTAGAAAAACATTTAATTAACTGTATTCAAGCATGAAAACCAGTTCTAATCAGTCATAATCACCTAAATTGCCGTTAAGAACCTAAAAAAAGTAAAATCAGTTCTTTTGTATGTTTGCGGAAAATATAGGAAGTACTTAAATAAGTCCCACCAAGGCATCCTAACGCTTCTTTGGATACAAACCAAACCTATAGACTTGGAAATCCGACAGAGAAAATTAGATCGGACATGCTATGTTGAAAACTAAAAACAATCTTGTGAAACAATGTTTTTAATAGAATCCCCAAGGTACATGTCGTGTCGTAAGAACGAGAAAAAACTTTGATAACAACAGATTTAGCCGAACCGAGCACCAAGCAAAGAACGTCGTTGTAGATTAGCCGTAGTGGTTACGAATTAGCAGTGGTTAGCCGGAGATAGAAAATGACTGAAGGATTTTATTTCTGTCCTCTGTCTTACTGATGGGATTGCAGTTGATAAATTTGTTATTTGAGTTAGATGAGATCATTTCAGATGATATATCCCAGGTAGTTGTGCCAAATAGTCAATTAGAATTGAAAGTTTATGTTTTTTAATTCATAGTTAACTGTACTTCAAATGTTGGTAGTTCATTAGATATTTAAAAATTTTACTTATAGATTTAAGATAACGGTAAATTAAGATTTGGTCACATTGTTGTCACATTTTCTTAACAAATCAATTCTGTGAAATTCTAAATCCATTTTTTATTATATTGCTTTTAGACTGCTGTTAAAAATTATAATATACAATTACAGTTTTAATATACAATGTATTGTGCTTTTTAGAGTATTCAAATTGCTTCACTTATGTATTGCATAGAGATAGACTTCAAAAAATCTCTGTTAAATCATCAGATCTCAGGGTATCGAATAAAAATATTATTTATGTGGCAGAAGTCATTAACCAAGTCCAAAATCTTTATATTTTTTTAATGTATGCAACCCAAAGCTTTACATTAGGTATTACAGGACAGCAAAGTATAGAAAGCTGTGGTACATAACAAATTGCATTTTGATTCTATATAAAAGAACAAATGTAATAAGAGATTATAATAAAAATTATTAAGGGACACGATGCGTGGCTCTGTATGTAATACGCAGAAAGGTCTCATATTCTATTCGCGATGAAAGTAATAAGCTTTGCAGGTGTTTTGACCTTTTCCGATATCCTATTGCTAGATATAAAATAAATGGCAATAAAAAAAAATAGCTACACAACTCGAAAGGGAAAACGGAATTGAATTTTTGACTGTAAATCAAAACGCAGGCTGCTGACAAATAAATAAATAAATAAGCATGTTAACTAACCGTATATCACCTGTGTTGAACACAATTTTCCTTATCATGTACCGTAATAACTTGTGACTGCAATAAAATCCTTTCCCAAGTACAAATTCTAACATGGTAAATAGGACTTGTCTTCCCACTACCTCGGAACGAAATTGGGAATGATCACTAATGATATTATATTGTATCCGGGAGTATGATAATTTGTGGGTCACTATCGATCACGGTATCCAAACTGTTAAACTAAAATTTTCATGTTTGTTTTCAGATTCAAACTTATCGTTGATCATCATTAACGAATTGTTAACTTTATTATATACTTTAAATTTTTATTTTTATACATAGCATATAAATTCAAAAACAAATAAAGAAAAAAAAATAAAACAAGAAACAAAAAAAAAGTAAAAAAAATCTATATTGAAAAATATTAACTGAATACAGAGAGATAACACATATACAACCTAAAGCTAATACCATCTAAGTATTATTAGCATTTGAATAATATACGTCATTGTCCGTGTATGTTTTGAATAAGATAAACGTAATTATATTATAGGTCTATATTATTATTATGAATATCAGGAATGTGAAACAGTTTTAACATTTCAGAATTAGATAATTTTTTTTTTTCAATTAATTTATTTGTTTTTTTTTTTTTAAACGCAGTGTGTTGAGATCCACAGTCTTGCTAGTTTTTTTGTGTTATTTTCGATCGATGGATCAATAATCACAAAATGGATAGATACAAAAATTATTACATAATAAGTTTAATCTGTACTGCATGTCCATCATTGGATAATGAATGCATAAATACTTTAAACATGTATAAAAAAAAATGAAGTACCGTAGTTAATGTAAGAAAAGGTTAATTTTAGCTAATTTTACTGTCAAAAACATAAAAAAATGTTGTTATTCCTGTTGAATTGTATTTTCACACTTTGTGACGCTTTAAATCTTTAATTTTAGTATTTAAGATTTAAGATGGATCAATTTTAAATTAAAAGAAACCGACAGTGTTACATACCGTATTTCTGATTAATTTCATTCCCAATTATGGGACAACAGCGATACAGCCCTACTGACGCTCTAAATGTGATCCCGAATCTCATTTCGCCCAATTTGTACATAAAACATGTTGTATTCCGCAGTGCGTGAGACTAATTAGCCCCACTGACGCTGTAAATGTGATCCTGAATCTTCTTTCACCCGATTTGTACATAAAATATGTTGTATTCTGCAGTGTAGTGAGACTAATGGCAATTGGCGCATAAATAACTACACCAGACATGATTATATCACTCATAAACTAAACAATCCCAAGGTATAGGCTTTCCTGCTAGAGTCGATTGGAAACGGGGAGTGAAGAAAAGGAAAATTAATGTTCACAGATGGATCGAAAATGATTTGCGTAGTAGGTGCAAGAATTTTTTCAGAAGATCTAAAAGTATCAAAGTTTTATAGTCTCCCTAAATATGTTAGTGTGTTTCAAGCAGAGCTACTTGCAATCTACGGAAGCCCTTAAAACGCTTAATCATATTCATACAACCAAAAGAAAAGCAAAAGTCCGACACTATCTGCTTTAAGCTAGTTGAATAATCCCGAAACGAAATTGTCAAAGCGTGGATAACCGTTTTTCGATATCTTTACTCTAAGTTCCTGGTAACAGTAACATAGATGTGAATAAAAGATCCGATGAACTGGCAAGGCAAGGTTCTAATCTTTACAAGCCCCTTGAGTAGGACAATCAGTCTCCAATGAAAGCCGTCAAGAAGCGCATGTTCGTACTTTCTGGCCAGAGCAAATGAAAAGTGACATAAATTAAATACCTGTGCGACCTCGGGGCAAAAATATGGCCTTTGTATAATATCAATAAAACCAAACAACTCTTAGCCAGATCCCTATATATAAATCCCTAAGTATAAAATTAAATATTACGCCAATTATAAAGCCTAGAAGATTATAACAAAAATATTCAAGACTTTTATTATTCTGTGGCAACAAATCATAACCGCTTATGTCTAAAATTGATGTTTTGAGTAAAATTAATTTTAAAGTTTAAATACGAGTTTAAAATTGTAGTAATGGAACTGTTTACCAATTTTGGGTTTTCTGTCTGAATTTTTGGTTTTCTGAAATTATTTAAAGCATTTAAAGTCGAAATATTTTATGTTGTAAAAAACGGTTATGTGTGGTAATAACCTGTTTTCCAAAATCCAAATTGTCGTATTTGCCCCTAATTTCCCTAAATTCAAAATCCAAACTTCACTTTGCCAAATATAACAAAAAAATCCAAATAAAATAATATATTAAAAAAATATATTGAAAAAAATATTTTTTACTAAAAGCTTGCCGTCTATTGTTTAACCTGCCGTCTGCGAAAACAGGGTTTCAATAAATAAGTAGCGTAAAAATAAACCAGGCTGTTTTACTAAAATTTGGATTTTGTCGCATTTGGACTTGGTCGTATTTGGATTTTAAAACTCCGGATTTTGTCGTTTGGATTTAATCCATTTGAATTTATAAAAAACGATTATGTGTTTGTAAGAAATTATTATTAATAATATTATTAAATAAGACGTAAAATAAGCAAATTAATCTCTCAATACATTAAGAAGTGATATTCAAGTTTTGTAAAAAAACACTTATCACTTTATTTAAGTCTTTATGGCCAATAACACAAATGTTATTTAAAACATTTTAAGTTAAAATGACTCAATTTTTAAGTCATTAATACCTCATATGACAATAACATTTGTACGTCATATTGACATTAGCGATTATGTGCTGTCAGAATCAACCCAAATTTTGACAGTAAATTCTTACAAAAAATTTGAATATGATGGATATTTTACCTCAGTTTTTCATTATGTTGACATAAGCGGTTTTGATTTGTTAACCAAGTATTGACAAGATTATTTAATACAATTATTTGTAGTATTCAGATAGAAATGCAATGAATTATTATTAAAAATTAATTTTTCATTAATCAGAAAATAATTTAAATTGAATCTTTAGAACAGAGCTTGGTAAGCTAATTTTAAATTCTATTTATAATTTGTGCAGCTTCACAGAATATAATCAATTTAATATATTTGGAGACGATATGGTGAACAGTTCAATTCAATTAGAAATTCTGTATTACCTGTACTTGTTAGGATTTCACTTTAGAGCATACCATTGAAAAATAACCTGAGTATGATCACAAAATCAGGTATCCTTAAGGACTCAGAGACTAACTAATAAACACAGGTTATCACAATAAACCTATTTGCGACTGCGGTGATACAGAAGACAGATTCGTTCCAGTAATTCACAATCTAATCTAATCTAGGTTTGACCAAAAGCTTAATCCATTGTTTTAATTATTTTCAGTGTTCATTTCTGTTCACTTTACTTCCAACGGTTATTTCATATCAAAGCCATAATGGCGTTCATCAAGAACATTCTATGTTCTATGTAAGCGCGACCTCTCAAAATCGATTGTACTTCCCCGTTTATTATCTTAGGTCTATACAATACATTTTGAGAGGTCATGCTTACATAGAACTCTCCATTAATAAAAGAAAATATAGACCGTTTTGTCCATGTACTGTTATATTGATAAACCACTGCCATCATACGCATTAAATAATATTACAGTAGGTCATAGATTTTTAACCCATAATGCAGATAATAAAATAAATAAAAATGGCAGTGAAATATTTCTATATAGGTATATAAATTATATTTATATACATATTATATACATAAATTCAACTTACAATTATTTATACATACATAACTTTTATTAAAATTGGAAAATAAAAAATTGGGTAACATTTTTATTTTTATTCTTTTATTTTGATTATTTTGAATACAATATATTTGGGGTAATTTAACTGTCATAAAAGCTGATCTTACATCAGTTCATTGTATATCAACGTTTTATGCTATGATTCCTGATAAATCTCTACCAAAAAAAAAAAAAAAAAATAAACCAGAAATCTTTTATATTTTACATCAGAAGAGAAATCAAATAAATTCTATACGCAGGATATCACAGGATAAAATCATACTAATATACTGAATGCTGGTACATTTTTTTTTTTTTTACTGACCTTTTTAGGTAGTTTTCTGTTATTTTTTTTTGTTTGTTATCAACAAAATCCTTTTCAAGGTTTTCTTTCATTTTAACATGTTTACTTTCATTATTTTTATATATTCTTTACGACTTATTGATTATAGAAAAAAAAAAAAAAAAAACGACAATAAACATAAGAAAGGACGATTTTTTCTTGTTGTTGTTGTTTTTAAAATTGTAGGTAAAATTGATGTGTCAATATATGTGTCATAATGGTATAACATAAAATGAATGAAATGAATAAAATAAATTTCAGCCTAAAATAGAGATAGAATACTTTATGTATCCTGGTATTTGAAAAACACAACAAAAAAAAAAAAATGAAATCTAAAGATTTCCGAACAAAAAAAAAGTCTATATAGAATTATCTTATTTATTATATACATTCTATTATGCATCCATCCATCTATACCATACATTTTTGTATATAGGGAAAACAGTAAGTCAGTCATTCAGTCAATAAAAAAAAAAAACTAAAACTCTATAATAAAAAATACTTTACAATCACATTTTGGGTAAGGGTTGACATGGGATCTATTCTTTTCTTTTGTTACAATTTTCCAGCCTTTTTAGAGGTTACATGACCTACATATCCTAATAGATTGATAATTGAATTGGATTTCTTTTCTTATTCTTTGTCTGTTTTGTTGTCTTTTCTCTTTTATTTTTTTTTTTTTTGAATATTTAAACTATTGTGGGTGTGTGTGTATACGTAGAAAGAAAGGAAATACAACAAAGGATATATTGAGAGAAGATGAGTAAGTAAAGAAGAAAATTCAAAGAATGATGATTTGATATATTATAGAATTTGAACCATTTTCACCTTATTTGACATTCTATTATAGTAGGAGGGAGGATTCATTTTAATAATGAAAAAAAAAACAAACAAAAAAATAAAATTTTGTATCTAAAAAAAAATAATCCGAATTGTATGAAAATGAGAAATTGTAATAAAGATGTGAGTTATTTAAAAAAAAAAAGTAAACAAACAAAAATGGTTTTTATTTTAAGAATAAAAATCAATACCAATATTGGATAGGTCCTACGTTGCTGATGTAATGGCGACTAGAATATCTGTATTAAATTTAATAAAAGAGATATATAAGTAATTAATAATAATTGTATGCATTCATATTGATCTTATCTAAATACAAATACATAGTTTGAGATTTTGTCGTTGGTTCAAGAAACAAAACTAAGAGAAGAGCAGCGGAAAAAAAGCAAATCTATTAACAAAATTGAAGAAAATATTTATTACCACTAATTTGTATTTCTTTTTTAATTTATAATTCAATGGGTCCTAATAAAATTTTTTCTCATAATTAAAGAAAATTTTATTTCCTTCAAAAAAAACTTTCGAAAGGCTATACGCCGAGCAGTGCTTCGAAGGTTATGAACTATTTTTTCCCCACGCTTAATATTTTTTGCAGAAAAGTTTATTTTATTTTGAATAAGCGAATTTTTATTCATTTCATAAAAAAAAAAAATGTTTCATTTAGTAGGTAGGTATGTAGGTATGCATCATAATATGTAATAATATAAAAAAAAAATTTTATATTTAAATTGGAAATATTTTTTGTTTTTTTTATTTTCCGTCTATGTGGACGTTTTTCTTTTTTAAATTTAAAAATTAAAATTAAAAATTGAAGAAGTTATTTTATTTGTGGCGTGGAAAGAGAAAGTAGAAACTACTAAAATGTATGTAATAATATGTTTATGGTTTTTTTTTTTGTAATAAATTATTTTACTTTTGTACTTGATTTGTTTTTTCTAATGAACATGCAAAATCGAAACATAAATTTTTTCTATGTGTTAGAAGAAGAATGAACGACAAATTTTTAAGCTATGTATTTTGATTTGATCATAATCATATTATTTTTCTTTCCAATTTATTAGATTGTCATTATAACCTAGTATAGTGCATATGAATAGTAAACAAATATATAATATCATCTCGTTGAGATATGTACGAAAGTCCATCAAAATAATTAAATATTCAAGCTTGTTTATAGACTGTTTTATCACCATCCCTTCTATCTGCTAATTTTGTATATATCAATTCTAGTAACTTAAACGTGATTTGCTAGCCCAGAAAATATATTCAAACTTGTTTATAGACCGTTTTATCCCTTCCATCTGTTTATTTTGTATAAATCAATTCTAGTAACTTAATCGCGATTTGCTAGTCCAGAAGATATATTCAAGCTTGTTTATAGACTGCTTTATCACCATCCCTTCTATCTGCTAATTTTGTATATATCAATTCTAGTAACTTAATCGCGATTTGCCAGTGCAGAAAATATAATTAAGCTTGTTTATAGACTGCTTTATCACCATCCCTTCTATCTAAAACATATTTTAATGTTTTGGAATACTGAAAGAACATATGTGATATCTACGTTATTTTTTTTTACTATTAATTATTTTTCTATGTAGATGCGATCTTTTCAGATCTATTTGATTTCCTTATTTAGTTATTTAAGAATGCAGATCCAAGCCCCGGGCGAGCGCTTTTATTGTGTTAATGTCAATCTCTGAATCAGGTTATGTATTTAGACAATGAAAGATTTATATCTTTTGCTAGTTATGGCATATTACATTTAAATAGAAAGGTTAAAGCAGAAATTGCATAACCAAAGACAACAAATCCTTCATGGCAGTAAAAAAAAACTTGTTTACAATAAAAAATAAGTAATAGGGTAAAAATAGTTTGCTATCAAACATTAATTAGGCCAACATTGGTGTATGGTATACATTTATAGTATAATATTAGCCAAATTTTAATAGAAATAATCTGCAAGATTGAAAAAAAATGCATATAAGAGTTTGTATTAATAAAAACTAAAAAACCATATCCGATTACAAACATTTTATTCAAATATTAATATTTGTACAATGAATCAAATGTAAATCTCGTTCCAAAACATTAATTATGAAAGAGCACAAAATACTCCAGAAAATATTTTAATATCTCATATATTTTACCACAATGAGAATTACATAAAAAAAAACTTTACGTAAAGGATTTATAACCACTGAGCATTTTATATTTCTTGAACAAGGTGGTGTTATCCAAAACCAAAATTATATGTCCCCATACTATATTACCACTATAGATCCCTATTTATTAATTATAATTCAAGTTAAAGCCAAATTTAACGTTTTTAACTAAACAGGGATTTAAATATACTGATATTTTTCACTATCAATGAAAAGGCATTAAAAAAAAATAAAATAATAATTTTATTTACAACTTACTACGATACACATTACATTGTCTTTATGCTATGCACTCTCTTCAAATTTGTATAAATAGGATGGTGTACTGGTGTAGGTGGGGTATTGGTGTGGTGATTAATTTTTTCTCATTTTTGGTGAATAGATTGAATAATTTTGAGGTGAAATGTTAACAACTAACTTTATTATAATAAATTATATAACAACAATAACGGAAATAATCTTCAATTTGATATGTCCATACCAGACAGAGACAAGAACATTAGAAGAGCATATTGGTGGTCAGAAAGCACATTCAATTAGTAATATGTATATTAAACATGTACATTCTAGGTTTAAGAATTAGGTTAAGTTAGTTTGGATAGGATTAAGTATTAGGTAATTAAATTAATAGTTTAGCTAGGATAATTAAAATTAGGTTAGCTAGGTAAAGGTTTATACCCAGGTAAATTAATAAGTAATTAGCATTACCATAAAAATTTAAAATTAAGTAATTTAAATGTTAATAGTAGCTAGTCTTATTAAATCCGTTCTTCTTCAGTTTTTGATAGGCTAAGATAGTTTTAAGTTTGTTATTAAATACACATAATAAAAGTTAAATAAAAACAAAAAACAAATGGAATTCTATAAGCAGAATCTACATCTATTTTATATTTACTATGGTATTTATTTACACTGCCTAAAATTAATAATTGTAAAACTGAATACAAGTTGAATCGTTAGTTTTTTTTTTGTATGTTCACTGTCATTAAATTTAGAAATATCAATTTAAAGATCTTAAACTATTCTTCCGACAGTTAGTTGTATATTTTTAGATAATTATTATAATATTATCATCAGCATAAAAATAAATTAAAATAAACTAAATTAAATTTAATATTAGAAATTTTAAATTAAATTTGGTGATTAATTTAATTTATTTATTTATACTAACAATTAATTTAAAATACTCAAATTCATTTCATGACAAATCATAATTATTTTGTTACTTAAATTATTTTTGTATGTAGCTAAGTTATTCCAATTTTATATTAAATTAAATATTTTTAACTTTTCTAAAGATTATTCCAAAATAAATTCAACAAATTGTAATGCTTTTTACTATTTATTTCATTTCTTCCTAGAACCATAATAGCTATATATACTAATTTAAAATAATTATTTTATATACATTAGTATACAATATTCATTATGTATATATATGTAGATATATAAATGTATATGGGTAGCCTTAATTAGATATTCAATGTTAAAAAATTAAATTTTAAGTAACAGTACACTGAATATCCTTTTTTGTTGGGGTTTTTAATTTTATTTCTCCTTTTTTTTTGGTGTATTTTTAGTATAATATAAGTAAAATAAATTGAATTATTCTTTAATTTAATTTTATACTGTCATCGGGTATATAAAAAAGTAAACTTAATTTTTACTCAATTATGTTTTATATACATTTATACAGTACAATTACTACTCTTGTGTTTATTTTAAAAAATAAAACCCTTACCCAAATGAAAAGAAATATATATTATATATGAAAAGTAATTATCCTGACCTAATAAATTACATTAGTATAGAAATTTATACAGATTTGTTTGACACAATATACAAATATCAAATTTATGCTAATTGAAACCCACATAATATACAACTTACATATAGTAACAATATTTTAATATGAAAATTTAATTCAATATTTTGACTTTATCATAATTATATAACTCAACATTTTATTTTTTAGATAATATTATAATATATGATACTAGTACTATTTCAATGGCAAATATTAAAAAAAAAAAAAATTAAATATAAATAAACCCTTACCCATAATATTTTATCCTTCTAACCATTTACCATTATCGTGCTCTTCTATTGCTTCACTTTTCTATTTTATTTATTTAAATATTTACCACAAAACATTACCTCTTCAATGAAAAGTAACCCCTATAAATCTTAAAATTAAACAGATAAAAATTAACCTTCTTTTATTTCAGCAAAAAAAAAAAAACAAAAACAAAAAATCAAAATAGAAATAAAAATATAAAAAAAAAAAAAACATAAGAGTCCAAGTTCCCGAAACAAACAAACAGAGGAAAATTCTACTTTAAACAAAATTAAATAGAATATAAAATAAAAAAACAAAAATAAGGTAGGGGTAGAAAACAGTTGTTTAAGTATTATATATATAGATACATATATTTATATAATATTATCCTAAACTTCGTTATACCTAAAGTATTATACCTAGTACATTAAAATGAACAAAGGAAACAGAAAAATAGAATAAAAAGGATAATTTTATGCACAATTTATTCTAAATTAACCCTTAGAAGCAATTTGAAATTTACACTCAATCTACTTAGAAAACATATCACACTTCTCATCAAAGTATTCACGTACTCTGTAATATTCTTTCAAACACATGCACACAAACATTTTCCAAAAAAAAAAAAAAAAAAAAAATTAAGATGAATAGAAAAACAAAAAAATAAAATGAAAAATTATTTATGGAAATTTTCTATACCACAAATTTTTTTTTTTTTTTTTACATATCTATATACACCATCATGTCCTTAAATTGCCTTATTCTTTTCAACACAACAAACAAAAAAATATAAGCAACAAATAATAATAATAATAAAAACTAAATAAATAATATATAGGACGAAAAAAAAACAAAAATTGTTACCCCTACTTTGTACACATTTAATATACACGCAATTTAACTGTTATATTTCCGTATACATATTAACTTATATAATATATTATATATATATATTATATAATATACAATATGATTATTCATTTTAAAATAAAATTACACTTGAAAATTGTAGATATACACAAATACTGCCATACTACTCTACAGTCTATACAATAATTTTTTTTATACACAAGTATAGGGATGATTTCTGTACCTACTTTCATTCTACAAATTCAAATATACAATATACATACATATATATTATAATATTATATATTATTATGATAGAATTTTCAGTTAAATTAAAATGATTTAATCAAAAGGATTATTTGAGTGTAAACCCTATAAAATACAAAAGAAAAACATTTATTTTGTTTTAAGAAGCAGAGAAAAGATAATAGAAATAATTTTGATCCTTATAATATCCTTATTTTTTTTTATTTTTGTTTTTTTTTTTTTTTTTACTTTTTATATTTTTAATGAATATAACTGTCATACATATAGTGTAAAATAATGTATATACTTATTCATATAAATATATATTATTATATTTTTAAAATTACATGTCGTATGTAGAAAAAAATTAGTAACTGTGTTTTGTTTTTTCATTTCTGAGAAAAAAGGATTCACAACAAAATTGTCTTGGTGTTTAAGAAATAAAAAAGATTCCTTTGATTATTTCTAATATTTAGTGTTATTTTTTTTTTCCTTTTTTTTTAAAGCTAATATTATGAAGTTTGGAATATGTATTACAGAAAAATAAAGATTTTTTTTTTATGTTTTTGTTATTATTTTTTTTTTTGTTTTTATTATTATTTTCATGATAATGAAAAATATGATTGAATGTTATGGTGAAAATTATGTACGTTTGATAAAATTAACTTTATAAATCTAGTAAAGCCAAGTGAAGGTATTGAATATAGTAAATATATATATATATATATATATATATATATATATTACATTATATATGAATATGATAAATATATATACATATATATATATATATATATATTATATATTATGTATGTATATATATATATATTATATATATTTTTTTTAAGTTTATGAGTGTTGTTCTTGTTGTTGACGTTTCGTTTCTGCTTCATTGCTTTTTGACAGTTTTGGTTTTGTACAAGTGTAAAGTAGTAATAAGTTTCGAACTAGGTGTAAAGTACTTGAGCATCTTAGTAGGTTAAATTATTGCTTTAAAAGTATAGTTAGTGTATTTTCAGAAGTGATATATTTTTTTGAACAAATTTCATAAAACTGTTTTAAGGCATAATGTAAAATTAATAAAAGTAAAACTACTTGATACTGTTGAATCAATACTGTTGAGTGAATCAATATTAGTAGATTCAACTAGTACAGTGCTAGTTAACAAAATATAAAATAATAGTAGTTATAAATTATCCCTTATATACATAATTTCATACAGTCAGTCTGCCCTGAAAGCCTTAGCTATCCAATTTTCAAATGAAAGATTTTTTACACCTATTACAAAAGCTTAATAAGATTAGCAGAAGAAAACAGAGTCACTATTATGTGAACTGCAAATTGTGTGGACTTACTATATTATGTAGACGGAGTTACTATAATATGGACTCCAAGACAGATATTATATGACAATAAGAAAACAAATATATTTGCAAAAATAAGTGCGAATTTACAAAAATAAAAAAACCCCAGGACGAAATATATAAAACAAAATCCGAAAGATATAAAATCCACAAATATCAAGTACGTGGACCGTGATAAAGATATTTATTTAATTTAATTTATTTATCAAATAATAAAACAATATTTTTCTTTTGTTTGTATCCAACATCGGAAATTGCTACAAATATTGTTAAGTAAAACAAAAATCTAAAAAAAGAGATATTCCCTTATTTTTCTACCCAAAAACCGTACGCATACAGAATAAGAGAGAGAGAGCAATTTTAAACTTTTTATGTAAGTTTAGGTCGGGTCAGAATCTATAGCACTTTGCTTTAAATTTATACCGAAAAAATTTCCGAAAAAAATTCCGAAAAAATTCCGAAAAATTCCGAAAGAACTCCGAAAATTTATGAACATTTTATTTGATGATAATTTCATATTTCTCATTTTACTTGGGTCTTGATACTGTTTTTTGATATTTTGCATAAATTTAGGGGCAAACCATCAACTTAGTTATAATTTTAATTTGTAAATTGAATGTGTTATGTTGCATTGAAAAAAAAAGAAAAAAAATAATAATTGTAATGAAGTTTGAGCTAAACTAAATAAAATAAAAACTTTGTGCATTAATTTTAGTATTTTTGGAGTATTAAGCTCGAAGTTGGATAAGTTCGGATACCTTGTTAGTATTATTAATGTTCAATGAACACAAATTGTCCAGTATCTACCTCTTGTATATTTTAATAAAGAAATTTAATCCTATTAGAATTATTGTTCAGTGAAAAAAAATAACATTTTGTCTTACTAACTTACTGTTCAGACTAAAAATATAATAATAATTATATTATAATGTTTTAATAGATTTAAGTAGTGAAGTAATAAATCGTGTTTGGAAGGTCTCTTTATCGAATTGCAGTTTGTTATAGTTTTTCATTAGAGCGTAGATAGTAGATCGTCTTGTAATAAATTCATTCACGAGTTTCCAATATTTAATTCAACTTAATTCACACTCCGAATAGAGTGTTTAACATAGCCACGTTATTGCCATTTACATCCCTATTATTTGTTTAGCTATAACGTTTGACCTTGTTATTGACAATTTGTACCTAACATACATATTATTGGATCCTTTGAAATTTACATGAGTTTTGAAACTATTTATTATCAAACTAGAAGCTGTCCAGGTACTCTAAATAATAAAAATGATAAAATAAGTCAAATAAAGACAACAAATTTGAAATTAAAAAAAATCTACTTGCTACTACTTCTCCTATGAAAATAAACTAGTATTCATAGCATTCTCACACAATACAAAAAAAAAAAAATAACAAAGCTAAAAAAACAAACATAAATTAGAAAGAGGTCCAAGCTATATTTCAACCAATCTTCCAGATTTTTTTGTTATTTCAATTAAATACCATAAAGTCTGAAGCCTTATAAAACAAAAATAACAAAAATATATTTTTTTGTATGTTTTAAATTTAAATATAAAACTTCGCCCTATTATTATCCTTTTAACTCAATTTTATGTCCTTTTTGTTATATTAGAAATTTTTAAATAAAATATTCTTATAAAATATTATTTCTAAAGTAAAAATCACTTTAACCAAAAAAAAAAAAATAGTGTTATTCCATTTTTGGAGAATAAATTTTTAAGGACGAAATACAAATCAGAAAAAAAGGATATATCTAACTAAATTCAAACAATATACTGAATTAATGAATCATAGAGAATTTCAAATATTCGTTAAAAACAAAGACCCATATCAATTAAACAGAAAATTTATGTGGCTGGACCTATTTTGAATATCTTTACAACAAAATATGTAACCATCATATATTAAAATTAAATAATCAAAAAAAAATATTAATATCAATATATAAAAAAATATAATAAATAAAATATAACTATAATAATATATAAACAACAGGATAAAACAATTACATTTCTTTTAGATTTTGATTTATTAAAAGAAAAGTAAACAGGATTTATGTGGCATCCTTACAAACTGAAGAGAAAAAAAAATTATTCACATAACTATATATAAGAGAATTAATTTTAATATAATTAACAATATCATACTCACATAAATATAAAACAAAAAAAAAATAAAAATATGTATTATTAGAAAAAGGATGTAATAATATATGTATAATATCTAAGTGTTATATTTTATTGTGGTTATATATAAATATTTCTTGACAGGATATTAAATTTGAATTTTTTGAAAGGATATTTTATACAACACATTTTTTCTCTTATTTTTAAATTAACCTTTTTGTTAATGAGGTTCATAATACATGCATAATATACACCATATATACATTCATACATACAGAAAGAACCCACGCATACATTATAATAATATAATATACAAAAATATGATAACATTTGTTAAAATTTTATGTTAATAAATTTAATAAAATTATTAAGAACTGTTTTGAGATAGGGTTAATTAAGATATTATTTTGAAGAGATTAATATATCCTGTCAAGAATAATATTTATTTATTTAAAAATGAAAAAATAAAATTAAATAAATTAATGTAGATATAATATTATACTGTGTTTATAAATTAGTATACAATTAAGTAACTATAATATAGCTGTAATACAATAGTTCTAATCAATAAAATTATTTTCACGTTAAGTATATTTTTCTTATTTCATCAGGTACTTGGTTATGGGTCATATAAACTAAACATTATGATTGTTATTGAATACAGTACGTGACAGTTATGTAGAACCAGATTGTGTTTTACAAATTTTTAAATTTTTTGATCACCTTCTAAGTGAAATATAATTTCTGTTTTTGCCGTTTGATCTATTTTTAAAATATTTGCACTATTAAAAATAATATTCTGTAGAAATATACCGTTAGTTATTTTTAATTAAATCAATTTATACTCATAACATAATTAAAAAATGTTCACGACATTATTTTGTTTAGAGCCGAAATAAAAGTATTCGTAGATGAAAGTCGTGGATGTAATGATACATAGTATAAGCTCTAACTAAAAGTAAAGTCTGTAAAACAAAATAAAATAATATAAGTTAAGTATGTCGAAATAAATAAAAATAAATAAATAAAAGAAATAAAAGAAATAAAATAAATAAAATAAATAAAATAAATAAAATAAATAAAATAAATAAAATAAATAAAATAAATAAAATAAATAAAATAAATAAAATAATTAAAATAAATAAAATAAATAAAATAAATAAAATAAATAAAATAAATAAAATAAATAAAATAAATAAAATAAATAAAATAAATAAAATAAATAAAATAAATAAAATAAATAAAATAAATAAAATAAATAAAATAAATAAAATTAATAAAATTAATAAAATTAATAAAATAAATAAAATTAATAAAATTAATAAAATTAATAAAATTAAAAAAATAAATAAAATAAATAAAATAAATAAAATAATTAAAATAAATAAAATAAATAAAATAAATAAAATAAATAAAATAAATAAAATAAATAAAATAAATAAAATAAATAAAATAAATAAAATAAATAAAATAAATAAAATAAATAAAATAAATAAAATAAATAAAATAATAAAATAAATAAAATAAATAAAATCAATCAAATAAATAAAATAAATAAAATAAATAAAATTAATTAAATAAATAAAATAAATAAAATAAATAAAATAAATAAAATAAATAAAATAAATAAAATAAATAAAATAAATAAAATAAATAAAATAAATAAAATTAATAAAATTAATAAAATAAATAAAATTAATAAAATTAATAAAATAAATAAAATAAATAAAATAAATAAAATAAATAAAATAAATAAAATAAATAAAATTAATAAAATAAATAAAATTAATAAAATAAATAAAATTAATAAAATAAATAAAATAAATAAAATAAATAAAATTAATAAAATTAATAAAATTAATAAAATAAATAAAATAAATAAAATAAATAAAATAAATAAAATTAATAAAATAAATAAAATAAATAAAATAAATAAAATAAATAAAATAAATAAAATTAATAAAATAAATAAAATAAATAAAATAAATAAAATAAATAAAATAAATAAAATTAATAAAATTAATAAAATAAATAAAATTAATAAAATTAATAAAATTAATAAAATTAATAAAATAAATAAAATAAATAAAATAAATAAAATAAATAAAATAAATAAAATTAATAAAATATATAAAATTAATAAAATAAATAAAATTTATAAAATAAATAAAATAACTAAAATAAATAAAATTAATAAAATTAATAAAATTAATAAAATAAATAAAATAAATAAAATAAATAAAATAAATAAAATTAATAAAATAAATAAAATTATTTACCAAACAAAAAAAAAAACAGATAATAGAAAGCTTTTTAAATTATTCCTTGCAATAAATAATTTTAAATACATAATTTGGTTATCACTTAAAATGAATACGTATAGGTACCTATAGACCTATAGGTACCGAAGGGTGAAATTATTTTCTACACTAGATCTAATTTTACAAATTTAAATTAGTTGATATTACAAATTAGTTGATTAAACCATTATATGTGAGAGTGTACAGGAAGTATCTGCGTAAATGTAGTTAGGGTTTTCATCCCATTGTCGTAGAATAATAAAAAAAAAAGGAAATGTGTATATCAGTTGGATGTAGATTTTTTGACTAAATTTGTTTTTAAAGCGAAACATGGAAAAACATGGAAAATCATTTTGTGTTGTCCGCACTGAAATCTGAAGGTCCTCTGAGTCATTTAATTACTAACAAAAAACCAAGTAGAATCAAAAGCAGCCAACTGGAAACTGTAAACATTATGAGGCTTAATAAGCAATGTTTAATTGGTCGTTTAGCTTCCAATAGTACAGTAATTTTGCCAATTAAATCAACCATACAACATATTCTATATTTGATTCATTGGTTATTGACACATTCTAATTTTTAAAACCATATGACAATTTAAAGTTTAGATTCACTGGTTATTCACATGATATAATATAATGTGTAATACCACTAATACCAGATAACTTCTCATTATATGATGATATAGTTATAATATTTTTTTGCCTTTATTTTGATATAGAATACTCAATTCTGAAAATATCTATTATCACACTTCTATCTTAATCACTACATTAGGATTAAAATTGTTTTACTGATGCTTTGTATTAATCCAACAGTAACGCCTACCATCGAAAATATGGTACTTATGCTGGACACAAGCATAGCAAGCTTGAAATTGAGAAAGAAGTTGGAACAAAAAGACAATATTATCTATACCACACGATGTAGAAAAGTAAGGAGATTGTAGACTCTATGTCTGTAAAAAATATTACACGAGTGATAATCATAATAATATAATCAAGTAATTTAATATACTAATACGCTAATAATGTCTGTAAAACTTACCACCTCGGTGAATTAAAGGAAAAGGTAGTGACAGAAACACCAAAAACTTAAATTAAAAACTTTTTAAAAATATTCCCGCAAAAAATTACCGATTCAGAAATATTTACCGCTAAAATTACCGATTGAGAAATTTTTACCGCAAAAATTACCGACTAAGAAAAATCAAAAAGTATTAATTTGTTTGCCTGTCTTTCAAAAAAATAATAATTTTTAGAGAAAAATCTATCCCATAGTTCTAAGCCCATATAAGAAAACTATATATTTAATACAATAACCTAATAGTAAAATATTATAGAGCCAATAAAATATGAACATCTTTCAAATTCGAAGTATTTTTTTAAGTAATCAAAACAATTGAAATTACCCAAAAAATTAAGGTATCTACCTATATATTATATTAGAGAACATATCAAGTGCAATATTAAGTAATTCTTCAATTGGTGTTAAAATTGCCAAACTATCATATCTTCATCTCTACGCGGTGTCATCGTTGTGATCAAAAGAAAATTTTAATATAATAAATAAAAAAAGGGTATATTGCGATCTTACGGGGAGTGAAGTTTTTATCATTAACAATTATTGCCTATATAATATGAATTAAGTAAAGAAATACGTATTTGAATTACCACTGTCTAGAAGAGAACAAACAATGTATTGTTAATAAAAGAGCTATACTACACAATACATAATCAATTAAAAATTCATTAATATCACCCGTATTTCAAAAATATGCTAAAAATTATATATCAATGAAGTAATCTATCATTCTGATTTCTTATGTTATTCAAATTTCGTTAATCTATTATTATATTACACATACATTAACATACAAACATATGTGCTCACATTTAACAAATCATTTTGAGTACCTATGCATAATCAAATTCAATATCAATAACAGTTTTCAAACAATTTCTTAGAAAAAAAAAAATAATAGATAGAACATAAGAAAAATCATATCCTTGTGATATCCTTGATTCCTTAAATAGCTATATTATATAGAATTTTTTTTTTTTGTATTTATCTTAAATCATCACAATAAAAATGACAAACAAAAAAAAAATGTTTATGAAAAAAAATAACAAAATAAAACATTTTTAAATATCTTTGTTTCAAAACAACAATTCAAAAAAAAAAAAAAAGTTAGACAGACTCAAAATTCTTTTCTTATTTTACCTTTTCAGGAATTCGGAAGTTTTTGTAGAATTCTCAATAACTAAAAATTTGTTAAATTTTTTTGACCTTTTTTTTGTTTCATTTGCGTTTTTTTTTAGGTTTTTATTTTATATATTATATATATATATATACAATATAAATATACATATATATTTTTTTTAAATGAAAAAGGATATCCGATGTGAAAAATATCCTTCTTGACAGATCGATTTAACAGAAAGGAAATAAACAAAACTTAAACATTTGAAATAATATATTTATTTAAGGATATAGAGGTGGGATTTTAGAATTAAATGGTCATAGAACCTAAAAGTATGAAAAATATTTAGAAGTTAAGAATAATATATTAAAGCAAAAAAATCCTTGGTTAACTTAGTTTGTGGCATTAAATTCAAATAAAATGTTTAATTTTTCTTATGTAGTTAAAATGGAAAATTTTTTGTAAGGAAAATTTATTTCTTGGTATGGCTTACTGCAGCTATCATGGCTTGCTAATGCTCACAAATAGATGCGATGTATAACATGACATCTTTAGATGTGAAAAACTTCGTTCGGGTTGAAAATTTGATACTATTGATTTAACTTCTTGATAGATACCATTTGAAAACAAATGACGAAATAAATGAGGCAGTTGAAAATTTCAATAAATCTGTACAGAAATTTGCTTGGGATGGTAGGCGAGTGATAAAAGAAAAATTCACACTTAGGAATTAAAAATTTTACTCAACAATGCTAAAAATTAAGCTAACCAATAATATCTTCGAAGTCTGACACCAACCGAAGCCACAAATTGTTAATTGTAACAAGCTATCAAAAAACCAGAACAGCCCCATCAGTTCAATCGGCCAATACAAACAAATAATCAACATTATTTGGCATATACTAGCAAATAAAAAGCAGAAACATTCGAAGCACATCTCACACAGCAGTATTTAAACCATTTCCCTCGGAAAGCACAAACATAGATATAGAAATATATAACTTTCACATCGCTTCACTTCAAATGGACCTACTAATTTAGGATTTTTGGCAGAAAATAATCAAAATGATTAGAAATAATATCAAAACAATAAAAGACAAAGTCCCAAGTCTCTATGATCTAATTAGAGGTAAAATATTGAAAGAACTGTCGAAAGAAGGTTACACCATGTTAATGTACATTATGAATGCTGTTCTAAGATCTGGTTACTTTCCAGTCCAGTGGAAAATTGCTGAAATGAGCCTGATACTAAAATCAGACAAGCCGAGTGAAGAAATTACATTCTACAAACCAATTAGCGCACTATCGTGCGTATTTAAGCTATTAGAACGACTCACTTCTAGCTAAATCAATGCAACTTCATTTAAATCAGTTTAATATATTTCTGATGTTTTACTTAATAATGATTATTTATATGCTTAATAAATACCAATCTAAAAATACTATAACCTGTTGGATAAGAATATAAATAATAATAATGGCAAGGATGAAAAATAATTTATAATAAAAGTGTAATAACGCACTTCAAGCTTACCAATTTCTACATCAGTACAAGACTTAAGTCAAAAAAAAATTTCTTTTAAACAAAACCAACCCTCCTACATTAAATTTTCTATAATAAAAATAATACGAAAACAAAAAAGAGAAATAATAATATATAAAATCAAAATTATTATAATATTCTAAAAACCAAATTCATGTTTTATCAAAGAAAACATAGGTAACAGTATTGTTTAAAGTCCTTCACGTGACACACACATGTCTCATTTGTATATGATGAGTACAAATTTTCAGAATTTAAGTTCTTAATTTACATGACATATAAATTATTTATATTAAATCTTTTTTCTCTTTATGTCATATATTTTTGTTTTTTCTTCCACATAGATATTAAATTTACAGTATTGTACAGGCAGAAGTTATACTAGATAGATAAAAAATACAAAAAAAAATGAAAACATGTATAAAATAATAAGACTTGAATACAAAAATAAGAAAATAAATTAATGACCTAAATAATATTATTATAAATATCAATTTAAATTTAAATAAGAGAAGAAAATTTAAATATAGAGAAAGAGAGAGAGAGAGAGAACATTAATCGTTTATTTTAGTAAATCAGTTAATCCATGATATTTATCTTCTAATCTTGAGATATTATTTTTAATAACAAATTATTCGAAATTGAATTGTGGGTTTGGATCTTGGCTAGACACTATCCTATCCTATTTAAAT
Organism: Argyra leucocephala; assembly: GCA_963942445.1. Lineage (NCBI taxonomy): Eukaryota > Metazoa > Arthropoda > Insecta > Diptera > Dolichopodidae > Argyra > Argyra leucocephala. The sequence goes on from OZ012681.1 coordinate 126,609,499, forward strand.
ATTTCAAAATATAAATTGATAATAGAATATTAATGTGGTATTAATTTGAATTTATTTTAACCAATATAAGATAAAAATTGTTTGAAGATATTACTAATTTTTTCAACTGTATTTTCTTTCATCTACACACACACACACACACTGAAGAAATTTTATTTTTCAATAACTGTTTTAATTTTAAATAATGTTGCTTCACAAATAAATTGAAATAATTTTAAAAAAATTATTAGAAAATCTATTAAATTATTATTTATTTATTTATTTCAACGATTTATATTGTCTAAGAAGATAATTAGATTGGATTAGATTATAATATTAGACTAGATTAGATTAGATTAGATTAGATTAGCTTAGATTAGATCAGATTGTATTAGATTAGATTAGATTAGAATATATTTGGTTAGATTAGATTAGATTATATTAGATTAGATTAAATTAGATCAGATTAGATCAGATTATATTAGATCAGATTATCTAATAAGATTAGATTAGATTATATTAGATTATATTAGATTAAATTAGATTAGATTAGATTAGATTAGATTAGATTAGATTAGGTTAGATTAGATTAGATTAGATTGGATTAGATAAGACTAGATTAAATTAGATTATATTAGACTAGATTAGAATAGATTAGATTAGATTAGATTAGATTAGATTAGATTAGATTAGAAAAGACTAGATTAAATTAGATTAAGTTATATAACATTAGACTAGATTAGATTAGATTAAGTTATAATTCATAAGACTAGATTAGATTAGATTAAGTAATATTACATTAGACTAGATTAGATTAGGTTAGATTAGGTAAGTTTTTCAGGTGATATGGTCTGTATATCACAACAGCTGCAAATGAGCTGTTATTGTGATTGTCATATGATTAGAAAATGCCTTATCTAATATCACTGTCAAATTATTGAAGAACAATCATACAAAATTTTAACTAAATATCGTGGGAGAAGGTATTTGATATCAGATAAGATTAATTATAATGCTTCTCGAACAAATAATTAGGGTAAAATTTACAATTAGTTGTGACCTGTAATATATTTTTCAATAGGCTTAAGTGTGTCGGCGTACTGTCGGCAGCCACTACTACCTACCTACCTACCTAAGTATTGTATTGTAATTTATAAATTTAAATTATTTATTAAACTAATTATTAATTTAAATTTAATGAGGTAATCGGAACGAAATAACAATACAATAATAGGTATTGATAATAATCGTAAATGAGCATAGTAGATTTGTGAAAAATTTTGAAAAATTATATCAACAAACACATAATTATAGTAAGAAAGAAAATATATCATTAGTTAAAGTCTTAGACAACAAAAAAACGAACTCCTAAATCCTTCCGTCATTTTAAATAAAGAATTGAATCTATTACACAATATATAACTCCGTAAGAAAACTTTAAGAATTTAAATTTTCGTATAATTGTTGCAAAAAAAAAAAAAACAAAAACATAAAAAAAAAAATATTTATATTTTTAGGATGTGAAAAAATTTAATTAATTTTTCTGAAGGATGAAGTAAACTTAAAACAAAAAAAGGAGACAAAAACAAAGTGTCGTTAACATATTTTTCTCCTTATACCATTTTAATTTTTTAATGTTTGTTTTTCTTTTTTTCGTTTTTTTATTTTTTTTTTATTTAATGCATTAAATTTCATCCTTCTCTTTATGGAATTGAGTATATATTTATGTACAGAGAAAGGGTTATAAATTTGTAATGTAGGTCAATGATTTGAACAAGTTTCTGAAGTTAGTAAACTTATTAATTGAATTATATAAAATATCAGTTATAAAACTATGCAAGAGCTGCTCGGGACAAATATCATACTAAAAACCAGATAAATATCTGAATTTTGAGTGTATTTGCATATTAAACAATTGACCTAGACCTTGAAACGGATCAAAAGAATACAGGTAATATCAAAGAAGTAAAATAATTTACATATGTGCGAAACATCAGACCGTAGATAGATACATACAATATGTATATACAATATGTATATCAGCTATAGTATAGTAATATACATCATATTGTATAGTCTGTTTCGATAATAACTTCTGAAAATGGCTTAAGCGTCAATCAAAGTCAAGTGTACAAACATCAGACCGTAAAATACTGTCATGCATAGATACATACAATGTGTATATACAATATGTATATTACGTATAGTATAGTAATATACATCATATTGTATAGTCTGTTTCGATAATAACTTCTGAAAATGGCTTAAACGTCAATCAAAGTCAAGTGTACAAACATCAGACCGTAAAATACTGTCATGCATAGATACATACAATGTGTATATACAATTTGTGTATCACCTATAGTATAGTATTATACGTCATTTTGTGTAGTCTGTTACGATAATAACCTCTGAAAGTGGCCTAAATGTCAATCAAAATCAAGTATACAAACATCAGATCATAGAGCACTGCCGTGGAGAGATACATACAATATGTATATACAATATGTATATACAATATGTATATCAGCTATAGTATAGTAATATACGTCATATTGTGTAGTCTGTTACGATAATAAACTCTGAAAGTGGCTTAAACGTCAATCAAAGTCAAGTGTACAAACATCAGACCGTAAAATACTGTCATGCATAGATACATACAATGTGTATATACAATTTGTGTATCACTTATAGTATAGTAATATACGTCATATTGTGTAGTCTGTTACGATAATAAACTCTGAAAGTGGCCTAAATGTCAATCAAAATCAAATATACAAACATCAGATCGTAGAGCACTGCCGTGGAGAGATACATACAATATGTATATACAATATGTATACTACGTATATCGATTTATATTGTCGGGGATAGATACATACAATATGTATATACAATAAGTGTATCACGTATAGTATAATAACATACGTCATATTGTATAGACTGTTCCGATAATAACCTCTGAAAGTGGCCTAAATGTAAACCAAAGTCAAGTATATACAAATGAAAAAACGTGAAAAATTTTCGTCCATCCTTCGTATTTTTTTCTTTATTATTTTGTTGTTCTTAAGTTACATGGAGATTTATCTATTTACATACCAAAATGATTTTTCTTATTTAGCTTAGGTATTATCATCAACTTCACCTTAGAATATACCATTTCTATTCTTCTCAAACTTTTTTTTATTTTGTTCTAGTTTTTTTTTTCTTTTCTCTTTTTACTTTTTCTTTGTTGTTTCCGTCAGGAAAGGAAAATATCATGTTTACTTAATTATTTTCCACATATTCATATATTTAAATACACATGAGAAAATGTAGAAAAAAATTTAATTTCTCAAAATTTCATTGTTTACCATTATTTTCTATCTCTTTCTCTCTTACTCAAATACAAATATTTTCTTAAGTTCAAAACTGAAAAAAAAAGAAATTTATTTTGTCTCATTCATTTTATTTTTAGGGCGCAGGTAAATATGGTGCCAACCGTCTTTAAAAGTTTTTTTTTTTTTTTACACAAATATCCTTTATATCCTGTCTCATTTTCTATACAAAAGTCATATTTTTTATTTTTTGCTTTTTTGTGTCAAAACAAGAACTTGTAATGAATGGATGAGTAGTAAAAAACAACAACAAAAGTGGATAGCAAAAATTTTCATACAAATAAAGTTTATTTTTGAAAATAAATATTTCTTATCGGGTACCTAGGTACCTCATTTTATTTGTGTAAGTGAGAAAATATCCATTTTAAATAATATACTCATATATTGTTATTATAATCCTTTTGAAAATAAAACTAGGCAACATTTATGAAAAAAAAAAAGAAGTAGAAAAAACAAAACTAACAAAAATGAAAACTTTAATTTTCTTCATGTTGTAACACTGTGTTGTATATTATGTAACACACTGTAGAATATTATAACAGTTTTCGTGGTGTTTTTAGTATTTGATTTTTTATTTGTTTTTTTTTTTTTTTGTGCCATAACAGTAAATGTTATGACTTTATATGTCACTTGAAATTGGTTGAGTGAAAATTACTTTTGTTAAACAATAGATAATATAAAAAAAAAATTATATTTAAACTAAAAAAAAAAGGACTGCTAAACATTTGAGAGCTAGCTATTTCATATTATATAATGTGAAATTATACAGTAAGAAAAACCACAAATGTCTGGTATTATCATTGTTATGTTTAAAGAGAGAAAATTATTATGAATAAAATGTATTTTAAAGCCATATTAAATTAACTGTTATAAAAGAAATAAGTTAAGTTTAATAACTGTAATTACAAATTACAGAAGATGGGTAGATAATTTTCTGGAAAATATGATTTTATAATTTGATTATGTCGTGTTGTCGTTGAATTGCAATGTTTTTAATCCAAGATATCAGTTGATGGGTGTTTTATTTATAAAAAGTAAGTAATTTAGTGGTTTTCAAAGAATATTTTAATGTAGGTTTGCTTCTCCTTTAATTATAATCGTGACAAGTCGCAAGAGTCGCTATATACATTGTTTTTAGTGTACAATTAATTTTTTTTAATTATTGTAAACGGTTATAATGTTTCGGTAAGGACTTTATTAATTTTGGTGAAGTAATTTAGTTGTTCAAGAGTCGAATTGTTAATTCACACCATTTTGGATGATATTTTTACTATAATTTTACGATTAAAATCTATTTTTGTTTTCTCTAATAAAATAATAGTAAATAGTTGTAAGTATGCATATAAGAAATTTATAGAGTTCTTGCAAATTTGATAATAATATAATAATATATTAGTTATTTATTATATGTGTTAATAAGTATAATAAAAATATTATTTTTTTTTTCACAAAATTATAATTACAATTCTTTTTTGCTCATTTAAATTTTTATTTAAATTTAATTTGTTTACCAACATTATAACACGCATTATAATTCAAAAAACAAAAAATATCCAGATGAGACGTCTTGTTATTATATGTTCTTTGCTATATATATTTTTTTTATTCTCTTGACAGTAAATTAGAAAGAATCGCGTTTTCGTTATTTATTTTATACCATGTCCTTTAAAAAGTTAAAATTACAAATTTAAAATTCAGCATATAAATTTAAAGTATTGTGTTAAGTTCAACCATTTATATTATATCGGATATATTATTTGCTAGAACTATTAATTTAAGAAAAAATACATTTATTTATTATTATAGTTTACTTGCACGTTAGTATGTGGTGCAGGGAAACTTTAATTCATTATTATATATATAATGTCTGTCGTATATCTGTAAATTAGATGGAACACTCCAATACAAATTACTTTATTTGGTTAGTTTAACCCCTGTCTAAACTATGAACAACTTTGGCAGCAAAAAAAATACCTGTACTTACATAAAAAATATATTTCTAATTTAATGTTAGCCTTATTTGCAAATGATAAGGAAAAATTAAAAAAAAAATAATAATATAAATGAAATAAATAATTTTTGTTGGTTTAAAATAATAAGTAGATACCAATAAAAATTTGATCAATAGTTTAATCCGGTATAATAACCAAAAACCAAACAGTACTTATGTAACAAAAAAAAAAACATTACTAATTATAACAAGGTTATTCCAATTACATACAACATAATATATTGGGTATGTGTGTTTATGTACAATTGCTTTGGGATAAAATAAAATTTTCTGTAAAGCAGTTATTGGCATCTAAAATATAATAATTTGCAATTTTGGAAAAGGCGCACTTTAAAATTGATAGACACAAATGAAAAAAATAATTGAGAGAATAATCTGATAACAATTTAAATAAAATGGAGCTATATTATATTTAAGGAGGTTTACTTCATTACAGTAACAGTAGTTTTCCAAATTAAATTTTTTTTTTTATTCCATTTAATATTTACAATCTGAATAATTTAGAATTCAATAAATTTGTGTTTTATACTGGCTTGAAGAGAAGTATCCTATGATAAGACTTCACTTTTTATTATATATTATATTAGTATATATTATTTATTATTTATAATATTATTTTATAGGTCGCATTGAATTTTACGTTTCAACCTTCTGGGGCCTGGGTCCTTCATAAGATTGTTTGCCAGGATGTTTGGATGTACTTCCAATTTACTTTTGTACTTTGAGCAGTATTTTGATATTTTCATCATGCACTGAAGGAATCTGCAAATCGTTGTGGATTAAACTATTTGGCACAAACCACGGAGCATCGACCACCATTCTCAGGACTTTGTTCGGAAATATTTGAATTACATTAATGTTGGTTTTAGCTGCAGCACCCCAGAGTTAATTTAATGAGTTGATGATAAGCCAGAAATTTGAATAAATAAATGCTCGAAATAATATTGTAGATATTTTGTAGTATAAAATTGCAGTACCGTACGTAATTAAGCCCAAAAATGCGATTCTACCTTTATTCTACCGATTCTACCGATTCCACTGACAAGAGCATAAAAAAACTATATAGCAAAGAACATATAATAACAAGACGTCTCATCTGAATATTTTTTGGTTTTTTCAATTATAATGCGTACAGGTTGGTTAACAAATTGAATGAAAATAGAAATTGAAGAGAGCAAAAAAGAATTGCAATTATAAATTTGTTTAAAAAAAAAACAAAAATAATAAATACAGTATCGAAATCAAGGTTCAAAATAACAAAAATCAAAAAAATTAAATACAGACGATCTCAAATGTTGTTATTATTAGCGAATAAGCCTAACATTAAATTAGGCTATATTATATTTTGAATGTAAATTTATTTTTATCCTGAAAAGGTTCAGCATGGTGAATAACAGAACAAAACAATTTATATTGGATTATAATATCCAACGCATAACTCCTTTATATGCATTTTTATTTCTTATTGAAAATTATACTGAAAAGAAGGTATATTTTTTCAGTAAAGAATATATTTTTTGATTTTATTAATTTCGTCTGTTTTTATTTATCGATCATATTCATATAATACAAATATGTATTTATAATATTATTATGTATATATCTATATCTCATAATAAATACAAACAAACAAAAAATTTATCAAAAATGAATTGCTACCCATTTTTATTTCTTCAAAAATAAAAATACTAAAATTGAAATACGATTTGCAACGAAGTTTTGAGAAAAAAAACGGTATTCCATAGACAGTGGGTGGTGTGAATAAAAAATAAGTTAAAACTTTTATTTCTTAGTTTAAGCACTATCTTATGCTATATAGTTTAAGTCACAACTATTAGCTTTCGTCTAAAAAAGTGAATAATCTTTTTCTGAAACTGATTACTTACACCTGGAAAATTATAAGCTTTTACTAATAAATTCTATTAATAAACCTATGGAACATAGAACATGAATTATCATGATTTTTTTTTTATTTTTCATGTTAACTAGCGTTTGTTTTGTGTTGTTGTCAGCGTAAAATGATGTCATGCACTCATCGTCATATTAATTAACGTTATAATGTTATAGTAAATTTCGATTAACATATTCATCACCATGAAGTGACGGTTTTCTTATCGCAACATTGTGATATCTATGGTAATACAGATATTATTATACACATAAATTCTGCTTATATTAATATATATAATATATTTATATATTAGACATTTATTATATATATGTTATGAATTTTATTTCTTTGTATTTATATAAATACTTACATTAAATGTTCCATTATGTAATTATAAATAATATAATAATATAAAGTTTCTATAGCCCGGGGAAAACTTAAACGTTCGGACTACTGATTTTGAGCTTCTATTATTGCCTCGACAGTACTAGCGAATTTAATCCAAATATACGCTTTACCTAAAATTTTTGTAATTACTGTACGTATAATCTTAAAAACCATCGTCCGATGCACTCCTTCTTCCTTGGGTACACCCATTTGAAAGTCAGGGTTGCTTATAAAATGAAGAAATATTTCCATTTTGTTTTTAGGTGACAAAGCGTCTTTTCTTAGTGCTACAACCAAGAAAATATTTTGCTAAACACATCACTTAATTTTTATTAAATATACATAATTTAAAATATATCTTCTTCTACATAACATATTCTGCTTGAATAATTGATAGGAAAAAGAAATAAATTGATGAAAGCCACAATGACACTAACGACATTTATGACAATGCTATACAAGAACATGACAAAAATCAAATGACCCGTATTAATAAGACGTCGATCGATAGTAGAAGGTAATAATTTAAGTGATATACAAAGTATGAAATAATATTGTGAACATTTGAAAAATAAATAACTCTAAACTTGAACAACTTAAAATATCTCCTAAACACTAGTTTTTCTATTGAAATTTAATTAAGGTAAAGCTTGTAAAGCATTTTTTACTTAGTTGGATTCTATTATATTTTTCTACCTTTACATTTTATCCCCATTCCGACAATATATTATATTCCAATTAAATAACTAAGTATTCTTCAGAAATTAACCTGAACACGAAAATTTACATTTTAAAATAAAGATTAAGATGGATTAGCAAAACAATTATATATATATATTATTCTGCATTTATCTGGATGTTTGTAAGTTCGACGGAACGCTCCAACACATATACAAATTACATATGTATACAAATGCATATATATACAAATTGCTTTGGTGCTTTTTTTTAACCCCTGTCTACCATGCTGAACCTTTGCAGGAAAAATTAATTGCATGAACTATATTTTTTTAATTTAATGTTAGTCTTCTTCGCAAATAATAAGAAAAAATAATAAATAATAATAATAATATAAATAAAACAAATAATTTTTTTGATTTATAATAATAAGGACTAATAGAAATTTAATCAATAGTTTAATATGGTATAATAACCAAAAGCAGCATTTAACACAAAAAAAAACATAATTCACTCAAAGGTTATTCTTATTACTTAAAATTATTAACAATAATATACATTCGTATCAGCATATTTGTATTATATAATATTATACATTATACTACTTTATTGCTTCTACCTTTTATTTTTGTCATTATTGTGTGCGTAACTCACTTCACTCAAAAAAAATTATTTTTGTTTTTTTTTGTTTATTTTTTATTATTTGCTGTATCTGTATTCTGTATGTTCTGTATGCTCCATTCCAAAAATATTATTTTATTTTCACTGTTCAGGTTCACTGTTCAATCAATAGAACTTGATAGAAGTAGAGTAGGATAATAAACTCTACTTCTACGTCGGATAATAAAACATTGTTTTTTTTAAATTGAAAATTATTGATGAAAATGTTTTTGTATTTTTTGTAAATTTTACCAATTTAGATACAAAATTTTGAATATTTTTTTAAAAATAACACATTACCATTATAACAGTTTATTCATATAGCAAAATAAGATCCCTATACAGTATATAAAAGACAAAATTTATATGAAAATAAGATCCCATTTTTAAATTTGCTCTCCCGGAGGCCACAATAACGCTAATACGGTATAATTTATACTAAATGGAACCCAACTAACGAATTATAACTAAATGGAAGTGAGTAGGAGTATACCGTACAAAAATACAAACATTTTATACAAATTTGTTGGTATGGTACTTCTTTTTCTGTTATATAAAAGAAAAAAAAGATTAGTGTTAGGCCAATGTAAACATAAATAAAAATAAATAAAAAGTGATATAAACATAAGTACTGTAATTTCGGAACAAAGAAAATAATGAAAGAAAAAAAGAAACTAGGATTTATTTTGCTTCCGTCATTTATGACGGGTTACAAAGCTAGTTAAGTTATAATGATCGAAGACATTTAATTTAAAATCGATTTTTAAAATAATTAAAATAATGAATTTTTCTCCAATTGTAACTTCAGACAAACAAACAATAATTATCATTTATAGTTTTTAATTAAACCATTTTTAATCAAAAATCGATTGAAATAATAAAAATAATTTTTCATTTTTAATTAATATTCAATTCAAGCCTTTAATTTTAACACTACAACTAATTAATCTTTATTAAATAACAGTAAATTGCACAAAATTTCAATTTATTTTCCAAAATTTATTACCTATACCTACAGCTACGTTTATTATTAACAGAATAAAAAAATTATTTATTAAAATTTTATTTGAAAATTGAAATTACAATAAATTTAATGTCAAGTCAATGAACTTCAATTGTTATTTTTTTTTTTTTTAAAGTCATCAGGACATTTATTACCATAAAAGTTTACCATAGAAAATTGATGGTGTGGAAAAAATAATCTTGTACAAGAAGGAAGAAAAAAGAAAATGATTTAAGAAAAATTGAAGTAAAGAAGAAAAAAAAACGAATTGAAAATTTTCAAAATGCCATTAAAATTACGACCTGTAATGCAATTTTTCTATTCAAATTGCCATTTAAAAAGTGGTTTTCCATTAAAGAAGTATCACAGAATTCGTATTACGTTTATAAATGTGATATTTTTTAAATAAATTTTGTCAAAATAGTTTGTGAGGCAAGCTGTAGGCATACTTTGATTTTACAGTTGATTTTAGTAATTTTACTTATATTATTGTCAATTGAATGAATCTAAATTAACGAAATTTATGTTAAGTTTCTATGAAAAAAAAAACAGAATAATAAAATTTAAAAGTTTGAACAAAATAGTAGGTAACATAAAAGTTGTATTTTCTATAATTTACTTTACTTTTCTACTTTCCCAATTTGATAATTTTTACCTTAAAAACTCAAATGAAAATAAGATTTGGAATTCTTTGTTTACTCGGGTGGTGATACGTCTTGTGTTATTAACAAATATAACGTATTCGTCTACTTTCACTTTCAGGTGGTGTCCCTTGCTAACCTTAGCAACCCTTACGAATGCTTGGGTTGGTAGCATCATAAAAAATTATCAAAATCAAAAAAATACTCTAAAATTCTCATTTTTGGACCAATTTCAAGGTTTTTTCAACTGTGTTACTTTTGTTTATTGAATATTCTAAAAGTTGGAACAAAATAAAACCATTTTGAAAAGCTTGAAAATCCCGGTGTAGTAGGATGGTTAGGAAGAGAATAAAAGAGAGAGGAAGCTGGAAGTGTATTGGACAATAGCGGAGGTAGCGCAACCAAGGGCGGAAACTTCATAGAATTCGGATGCTCGGAGCTGAGGCTTAGGTATTTTCATTAACCATATGTGTGTACCGTCTACTTCTGTTCGTTTATGCGGCTAAAAAGTTATCTGTAGTCACAATGAACGGCTTTCCAGAAAATGAATATGAACATCCAATGGGCTGTCGCGTCATTCAGTTTTGACCTTATTAATTTCTCACTCATATCTCAGAAAATACCAAAGATACAATAAATTACAACAACATTTAACAACAACTGGTAGTTACCCAAGAAGAAATTGCGATCAAATAACGGCAAATCCTCTTACAGTGGTAAGCCGCACATCGGATTTAATGATGCGGCATATTTTACCTGGTATTGTTGACTTGAACACCGATGTAATAGAATTGGAGTTCTGCCCTATATGCCATGGCTGTATGGGTACCAGAACAATGATGATGAATTTATCAATTTTGATCATCGTCCATTTAAGCGTAAGGCAGTTTGAATTTTTGACATGGAACATGTAAAATTGGTTAATATTAAATTTATTCCTCTTACAGCATCGGTTGTAGTAAGCCGCACATCGGATTTAATGATACGACATATTTTACCTGGTATTGTTGGCTTGAACACCAATGTAACAGAATCGGATTTCTGAACTATATGCCACGGCTGTATGGGTTACAGAACAATGATGATGAATTTACCAATTTTGATTATCGTCCATTTAAGCGTAAGGCAGCTTGAATTTTTGACATTGAACATGTAAAATTGGTTCATATTAATTTTATTCCTCTTACAGCATCGGCTGATAGTAAGCCGCACATCGGATTTGATGATGCGGCATATTTTACCTGGTATTGTTGGCTTGAACACCGATATAACAGAATCAGATTTCTGCCCTATATGCCACGGCTGTATGGGTACCAGAACAGTGATGATGAATTTACCAATTTTGATCATCGTCCATTTAAGCGTAAGGCAGTTTGAATTTTTGACATGGAACATGTAAAATTGGTTAATATTAAATTTATTCCTCTTACAGCATCGGTTGTAGTAAGCCGCACATCGGATTTAATGATACGACATATTTTACCTGGTATTGTTGGCTTGAACACCAATGTAACAGAATCGGATTTCTGAACTATATGCCACGGCTGTATGGGTACCAGAACAGTGATGATGAATTTACCAATTTTGATCATCGTCCATTTAAGCGTAAGGCAGTTTGAATTTTTGACATGGAACATGTAAAATTGGTTAATATTAAATTTATTCCTCTTACAGCATCGGTTGTAGTAAGCCGCACATCGGATTTAATGATGCGGCATATTTTACCTGGTATTGTTGACTTGAACACCGATGTAATAGAATTGGAGTTCTGCCCTATATGCCATGGCTGTATGGGTACCAGAACAATGATGATGAATTTACCAATTTTGATCATCGTCCATTTAAGCGTAAGGCAGTTTGAATTTTTGACATGGAACATGTAAAATTGGTTAATATTAAATTTATTCCTCTTACAGCATCGGTTGTAGTAAGCCGCACATCGGATTTAATGATACGACATATTTTACCTGGTATTGTTGGCTTGAACACCGATATAACAGAATCAGATTTCTGCCCTATATGCCACGGCTGTATGGGTACCAGAACAGTGATGATGAATTTACCAATTTTGATCATCGTCCATTTAAGTGTAAGGCAGCTTGAATTTTTGACATGGAACATGTAAAATTGGTTAATATTAAATTTATTCCTCTTACAGCATCGCCTGTAGTAAGCTGCACATCGGATTTAATGATGCGGCATATTTTACATGGTGTTGTTGACTTGAACACCGATATAACAGAATCGGATTTCTGTCCTATATGCCGCGGCTGGCATGGAACATGCAAAATTGGTTGATATTAAATTTATGAAGGTGGGTATTAATTGAAGTTATTAATTGAATAACTCTGTTTATTAATTTTAGAACCTTCTTTTCACATTCACTGACTTGCTATTTTCTGTAAGCAGTTCCACTCTTATTTTTCATTAGAAAAATATAAAATTCATAATCACCACCGGACACCATTCTTAAAAATGAAATTTTCACTATCCTATGCTCATTAAATTTATTCTTTAATTAATTTTTGTTTAATTAAATTTGAAAAAAAAAAAAAAAAACCAAAAAGGAAATTGAAATAAAATAATTTACGCCTCATTATAAATTCAGAAGAATTGGAAATAGAATAGAGAGAGAAAAACAAAATTAAAAAGAAAATTGGAAAATAATGTTCCCACAAAGAATAAAAGCCGAACATTCTTAAAATTAATATTTAATGCCATATAAAAAAAAAAAAATTTCAAAAAAAAGTTATAAGGATTAAATCAAGGCTTGTACTACTATTAGAATTTTTAAGTATAAAGTTGAGAACTTTACTACAGAACCTCTAATATCGACCACAAACGAATAAAAAAAATACCACTAGATATTATTATTATTAATGAGTAATATTTCGAGTTCCGTTATAATAGTATAATCTTCATAAATGAACAGAAAAGTAAAATTTTTTTTTTTTAAATTAGTAGATAGCTAGAAAATTTTATTTATATCAAAAAGGATATTTGAATAAAGGATAGATAGATAATATTTAAATTCAATTACAGGAATAATATTCAATTTTGTAAAGTACTTTGAATTCATTATTTGCCTACATTATAAATTTTCTCATTTTTCTACACATTAATTTTATCTATTTAATTTAATTAGCTTATTTTAACCCTTGTGTACCTCTTCATCATTATGTAATCCACCACTTCAGGTGAGGTTTCTCAATTCAGACCGAATGTTGAGCAACAGTTATCCAATTTCGAGTATAGAGCATTATTTTCTATATTTTATATTCACCTAGTTTTTGGGACCCCTTTTGATCGATTTTGGTATTGGGGGCCTCATGTATTTATATCTAAAAAAAAAAAAGATTTTACCAAAATTTTCTTTTGTATAGATTTATTCTTACGAGGATGTCTTTCGTTAATTGTACTGTATAATATGATTTAATTTAATTTATTTGTTTCAACTGCAAATAAATGTACAGTCAAGCTTTTTCCCAACGGATGTGGGTCATTATTATACTTAAGTAGAAAATGTACAATATATCATTATTTTATTTCCACTATAACTGTCTAAAGCGAAAAAGAGTTTTTATCTTACTTTACATTTCAGTTGTGATTTACATCTGCTGTGACTTCAATTTTATTAAACTAAATTTGTCACAGAAGGCAATTCACCGGTCTGTAAGTATAATATTTTTACTTCTTAAATTCTCAGTCGCCACGTGTACTGTTTTTGTCTGATATCTATGAAGACTTATGTTATGATATATTTTGTCTAATGATGGCCCACCTTTTGGAAGCATAACTTGCGCGATTGGATGAACCAAACGTGACATTACGATGTCTAAATGAATATTCTGAGACTATCTACTGTACACGAAAAAGCACAGAAGTTGCTGTCGATACAAGTAAAATACTTTTTTACATTTATGAAAAATTGATTTCATTCCGATTTTAACATTTAATTTAATTTAATTTAATATTTATTAACTTGGCCGGAATAAATCCGGTCCGCTAATATTAGATATGTCGAGTTACGCTTCAATTTCACAGAAAAAATTCAAATGCGTCAAACCTTTTTGAAAATCCAAACCCAAGCTTTCAAAATCCAAAAGCCAAATGTTTTTCAGAATTTAGAGATTTCAGAGTTGAATTCAGAATCAGGATTGGTTCTGTTTGCAGAATGTGTATATATCCACTCGTAAATACAAAATGTACGTAACGGACTTACTTGTACCTTGACAGTTGTTTAGCTTTTGATAATATGTTTGAATTCTGAAATTTTAGCTTTTAATGATGATTTAGTGATTTAATTTGGATGATTGTGGGTCTTGGATATTTTATTTTGATTTTTTTTAGATGGTATATATGTTACGGTTAATGTGAATAAATTACCGATAATTATTAATAATAACCGCGTATTTTAGTGAATGTGATAAATAAGTAGAATTTATTGCATTTACCGGTAATTATTAATTACCGGTATGAATTGGTAAATGAATGGTGATTAAAAGTAAAACTATTTCTTTTAATTTTCTTATATTTGTTATTAAAATTGTGAGAAAAAAAAACAAAAGTTATATTTTTATGGTTAAATTAATTATTTATTTCTACGAAGTTAATTTATTTAATTTTACAGGAAAAACTTTTATGACATTTGAAATTACACTTGATATTTGATTTTTTACATTTGCAGTGATTTGAATTAAAATCAAATTTACAATTACAGTATTAAAATTCTTGACCATGTGGATTTTAATTTATTGATTTTTTAAAGTCGGGAGCTGCCGCCCCCAAGCCCCTGCTACTTATTTATTGAAACCATGTTTTCGCAGACGGCATGTAAACGCGGACGGCAATATTTTAGTGAACCATAAAATCTTTTTGAAATATTTAAGTATTTGGGCTCGACATCCGGACCGTCAGACCTTTCAAAAAATTTTTTTTAAAATTAATTATTAATAACCTTTTTTCAGAATAATACAATTTAAGCACGTTATATATATTTTCGGCACAATTCCTGGGACCCCGAACCTATATTGGATTCATCGCATTTAAGATTCATATTGTACTGATGATAGAAAAATAAAATTTATGGCTTTTGATCCTGATTTCCGGACCGTTTAACCTATCCTAAAAAAATTATTTATAATATTTATTACATTTACCTAAGATGGGTGCGAATTATTAATAATTTACGGTTTATGTGATAAATTAAATAAATTCTGTCCAAATTAATCATTTTATCCTTTATATTTGGTAATTATTAATAATGACCGGTTATTATTAATAATTACCAATTTATTATTTTAACCGCAACATATTCACTTTTATTGTTTTATATGTTAGCTGTTAATATTAAATCATCTAAGCCAGAACAAGAGTAAAACAAAACTAATAATCGTATTCGTCATCACAATAAATTTATTAATTTGTTTCTACGTATGAAATTAATATTTAAATGTAGCTTAGTCAGACATTTGATATTTCTGTTATGTTCTTGACAGTAAATTACTTAGCTAATTACCTTTTCGTGATGAATAAAATACGGTATTTAAATTTTTACTACAGTGTATTACTTAAGTCTATTGTTTTTCTACTATTAAATTATCAAATTTCTGACTATACCTCATTAAATGTGGCACACTCTACTGTTATTGGTAGGAACTAAGCCTTCTATAATACCGCAGTCCATTTTATTTCAGATTTTACTAGATTGTAGGATGATATCGTAAATTTAGTATTAAACATTGCAGTACACAGTATTAGACTGCAGTATTACAGTTTTAAACACAATCTAGTACCTATGTTCCATAACGTATTATTTATACAATGCATATATATTTTCAAAATGCTTACAATGAAGCAGAATGAAGAAGAATGTAAACAATTTTTAACTAATATTACGTTGTATATAGTATGTTATGGGACTCATATGATTGCTGTTGCATTTACTCTAATGTTGCATTTTCGATGTGACGGTACCTATCAATTATTTTCTGCCATTAATTTTATCTCAATGGTAAAGGATATTGGAACAGGTCGACTCAAATCCATAACACATTCTGTTTTTTTTTTTGCTTCATCTTGAATCGAATCTGGGAACTTCCGATTGGCATGTAAAGGGAAGTACTCTACCTAAAAGCAGGAGATTTACCTACGTACCATCCAGCGTGTGACATATTGAAATTGTCATTGAAAAAATTATTAAGATCAAAAGCAGATAGTTTCTAAAAATAATTAATGATTATTCAAATATAACATATTGTAGAAGTCTCATCCCTGACGCGGTGAAAAACTGTTGGCTACCAATATAACGATATTTATCACAAGCCTACCAGAAATACAAATTTATTTAAACGTGATGCAGATCAATTTTTCATTGCATCAGCCTTCAAGATGATTAATAATTATTTAAAATAATTTCCCTAATGACACCAAAAGTATGGAGTGTTCAAGACCTGTTTCGAAAACAATTAAAGGCTATCAAAATCAAAACAAATTATTAAAAATTGGAAAAACCAATTAAATGTGAAGAAAATTGCCAAAATTAAGTAAAGTTAAAGCAAAATAAAAACAAATTATATTTAAAATAAAAAAAATAGATTCAAAATTCAATCGCTGTGCATTAAAGAGTTAAAAATTCATTGTTTCTGAATTCGATAATTAAAAAAAGAGAAAATTTTAATGCAATTTCATTTAATTTTATATTAATTCGTAACGAATAGAAAAACAAATGAATGAATGTAAATGAAAGATGATTAGTATAGTAATATAGTAAAAAAGGATAATTTTATCTGCATCTAATTATCTCTGCACTGTACATTTAAGCATTACCAGCTATAAAGGAAAAACAAAAATAATAACAACAAAAACATACGAACAAAAATTAAGTAAAATTTCTAGTTTATTTTATTTTCTATAATAGTGTTGTTACAGGACTTGTGTGTGTGTATATATAAATATCATTAAAAATTATTTTAATCATTATCAGAAGTTTGGTATAGAAAAACATCAGTGAAGTAATTGAGGTAATTTTGGGTGATGGCTATATACTGGTTTTTATAATAAAATTAAATTTTTCATTAAAATTTTTCTTCCTTTAATTCCATTCAATTTAAGTCAGTGTAAAAATGTATTTTATTATAAATATTATATTTATAATATACAATAGTGTAGTAAAGTATAAAAATGCAGTAAGTAGAAAAAAATGTTTATTAAATTTTCTGTTTAACAAGAAGTTTAATAAAGAAAAACTATAAAAAAAAAACAAAAAAAAAAAAGTAATTTTTCTTTCCATCATGAAGTAAAAAAAAAAATTGATTAAGGACAAAAGTTTTCCTATTTTATTTTTTTAACCCCTCCATTTAGAATCAAAAGTGAAGGAAATAAAAAAGGATATTAAAAAAGAGAGAAATCAAGGTTAATTTAATTCCATTCGATTTTTAATACTATTTGATGAAAACTTTTATTTTTGTTTTTGTTGTTGTTTTTGTTGTTGTTATTTTTTTTTTCTAGTACTTCAAAAGTACATTTTATCGCAGAATAGTAGTGAATGACTTTTGAAATCATTTCGATTTTTTATTTTTTAAGCTATTGCTGCTTTCTATTTGATTAAAATACAAAATCTATATAATGTGGTTTATTGTTGGCCACAGAGTTTGTTTAAGTATAGTGGGCGGTGCAAGGATGTTAAGAAAATTTAATAAGAAAACTTTATTTTTTTTTGTTTTTGATTTTTGTTATATGAATAGAAAAACTTAAATACAAGTTATTGGCACGTTATTTTATGGTATTTAAACAATATTATTCATAAAATATTAAAAGAAAAGAGATTGTTGAATTATTTTTATTTTAATAGAATATTTTATGGGGTTAGTATGGGATAGTATAGCCACATAGAATTTAAATTACAGAAAAATATTTTTTACAAATATTAAATTAAAATTTCGTATTTACAGAATGAACGTATTGAATTTGAAATTTTGTAAATTTGAATATTATTTGAATTTAATTAAAAATTGAGTATAGATTTGCTGTTTTTGAGGAAAATAGTGGCATGACAGTAATTGTGTAATCCAATTCAAGGACTTTTACAAAATATTTTTGTGAATTTAATTCAAATTGTATGTTTGTCAATATTGAAGATAGAAAATTATTCAGAATTTTTGATAATTCCAATATTTAATATCAGTAAAGTGGCGCTGCTTTTGACTATGAGTATTAAAGAAGACCTTGGAACTACATTTGGTTCTAAACAAAATGAATAAGAACAGTTTGAACGGAAATTTCTCTCGTCAAATGCCTTATATATTGACCTACTGTTTTTATATTACTTCACATCTAACTTATTTGAATCCTATTTGGAATAGACCTCCACTGATTAAATAAACTGACTACACTTTAAAATAAAACTATTGAAATAATCCATTGTTATCCAATGAGATTCGCAACAGAATGCTTATCTTATATATTAATACGCTTAAACATCTGTTAAAGTTTTCACAAAGCTTTTTTCAACTAGATTAGACAACTTTATTAGAACTATTACGAATTACAATAGTGTGCAAAATTTAATTTAAAGACATAAACCACAAAACAATAAAACCAAATAAAACCAAAAACAAATTAAAATTAACCTAAAAACAATTCACCTATTGAGCAATAGCATTGATTATATCTGATTATATGAATTAATTAAAAAAAAAAAAAACAAAGTAGCAAAGACAAAAACCGAGTTATCAGAATATAATTATTATATCGATAAAATAGCTTTGTTAAAATATTACGATATTACAGCAAAAAAACTTACCGGAAAAACAAATAGTAAATTTAGAAAATATATTTTTTACCTGACCCATGTTCAGAAATTCCAATAATTGAAATTTGTTTTTTTTATTAACAAATAATTAAAAAGTATAAATTCAAATTCGCAGTAGCATTGAATAAATATTATATTGTGCATGGAGAATCATAAACCGAAATTTACGATCTGTTAAGAACAAGAAAAACAAAATATGTTATGCATTATTATCAAGTTCCAATTCAATACACGCAAATTTAGTACACATAAAAATTAAAAAAGCTTTAAAAAGAAAAATCACACTCTACCCTTACCTACATCAGAGACCCTTGCAGGATAACAATATAACAATAAAAACTGAAGAACAAGAGAAAAAGCATAATTATCGGCTTTACCCCTAAATATAATATAGTCATAAGGCGTCAATAAAAACTGAACAATAAGAAAAAAAGCATTTATATTTGGCTTTATCCCTAACTATAATAGTCATAAGGCGTCATATGATGTCATATGATACTTCGTTAAATGGCCTATAAGATTCGATATGATTTAACAAAGCAATAACCAATCATAACCTTCACTATAATGGTCATATCTAATCATACCAGATCGTCAAAACCAAAATTTTAAAGAAGTGAAATAAAAATATAAATTCTATAAATAAATGTTTTTGTTTTTTTATTTTGAGTTTTGAAATAGTTTTCTGAGTGTGGTATGTATTTAGTTTAAATGCATTTAATTTCATATCTATACTGCCAGCGACATCTCTGTTCGCCACATTTACCTACATATGGCTATTTTAATGTGGGTGTGGTATGTAGTTAGTTTAAATGCATTTAATTTCATATCTATACTGCCAGCGACATCTCTGTTCGCCACATTTTGCTGAAATGTACGTCTCCATTAATAGTATTTGTTAGGGAGCGTTTAGACATCAGATTTTGTTTCATGAAAGTTTTGTTTTACTTATTTTTATTACATTTACAAATTTTATTGCAATTACATCAAATTTTATTTCAAACATTTTAATTACATATCTCAAAGATAAACAAAAATAGTTGCAAATTATACTATATTTCTTCATGCAAAATACGAAGATACGAATATGCGTTACGAGTACTAATAATAAATACTTATAAACAAATATAAATATTTAGTGTAATTTCAGAACATTTATGAAATATAAATATTTAAATAGTAAATCAATTATTCTAAGTATTATTTGTATTGATGAATAATAATAATATTTAATACACATTTTTTGTATTTTTTAATGTATATTTTTCAATATATTGGCACAACACAATTAGAAGTTTATAAATACCTTTTCTCGCAAAATTCACTTTTTCAACTTGCGAAATACAAAAATGCGTGTCGAGCACTATTATTTAAAAAGAAAAAAATAATGTTGTTCTATAACAAAGTCGGATGTCAAACTTTAATGAACATCATTTATACGTTATAAATTCAATTCAAAAACTATAAACGCTGCCTTAAACTCTATAAAAGTTTTCTTCAAAACTATAAGCGGTCAAAATTAATTTATAACAAATAAATAAATACCTAAATAAAAAATATAAAAAAATAGTTATAGATAGATCAAACAACATTGTAAAATACTAGCTATTCCCGGCGTAACATTCGCCGGTCTAGCATTAGCATTATAAATGAAACAATTTATTTATTTATTTATTTTCTTTATTTTCTTAAAAAAAATCAATGTTTAAATCATTTAGCTTTAGATATACTCTAAACAACGAAACCTTAGAAAATATTAATTCAATTAAGGACTTAGGAGTTTATTTCGATGATAAACTATCATTTAAAGTCCACTGCGATAACATCGTTAATAAAGCTAGTTCAATGTTGGGCTTCATAAGACTTTGGTCAAAGGAGTTTAACAATCCTTACATTTTTAAATCATTGGGCCTTGTTAGACCCCATCTTGAATATGCATGTCAGGTCTCGTCTAGATTTTATAATTATCATAATATAAAGAATAGAAGCTGTTAAAAAAAAATTTTAAGGTTTGCACTACATAATTTGCCTTGAGATGATCATACAAGACTCCATCTTAAGTCTCTTAAGCCTCTTAAGTCTCTGTGGAAAAGACGGGAAGTAGCTGATGTTTTATTAATTTTTGAAATTATTAATTATATTAATAATAAATACTTTTCATTAACATTATACACAACAAATTATGGTAAATATGAATGTATTAATAGAATGTTAATAGTAAGTAATAAATATAAGAAAAGTTTAAATTTTTCAATTAATTAATGTGAAAGTAATTGAATACTAGGAGCCCCTGTTGAGTAATTATAATTCAAGTTTAAGCCAAATTTAAAGTTTTTAAAAGAACAGGGATTTGCATGGACTGATATAGACTTCTCATTACAAAGCAGGAAAACACTCATGTTTCAATGAAAAGCTTTGAAATTAGTGTGTTTTCGTTACAAAATAAATACCTTACTTTTCATTTTCTGTTTCGTTTCTACCTATTTCTTAATGTATTTGGTGAATAAAAAAACCATATGATTAAAAAAATTTCAACTGTGTGCGCATTATTAATTTATATACAAATTATTTATTATATTAGTAGTTCATTAAAGAGAAGCGAAATAAAATGAAAATGTGTCTACTGCGCAGGTCCTTAAATGTTTGTCAATTATTAATTGAATATTTTGTTAACTTGACCTTTTTAATTTATATTAAAAATATATAATATTACTATTTTTGTATTTTATATTTTGATATATTTGAATGTATACTAAGTTAATAGTAATTTAATTAATATATGAAATGTTCTACTAAATTGTAAACTGTTTGAGCTAAATAGTGTAAATAAATAAATAAATAATCTGATAAATACCCTAGTTTGCGTACACTCGAATTATATGTATATTAGCTTTTTAAGCTAAGATTATCAATAGTAGAATTGAACACTGCTTTACCTTGAACAGAAGCATCGACATCCATAATCATGAGAAATAAGTCAAATTTTTACTAAATACTCTATTTTGAACAAATTACAAAAAAAAAATTATTGCTTAGGTTTGAAAATTATATAATGAGTAAGTAAATGAATACAAATTAGTAGTTCAAGGTTTTCAAGAAAAAAATATTTGAATTAATTTTGCATACCCTGAGGGGGTGCAGTAATTACTAAAGTTCAACTAGTTAGTATTAATAAAATGAAAAAAGGAAAAAAATAAATGTTTAATATTAATTTGTAGAGTAAGTTTTTACATACATATATTTTTATAATATAAGATCAATCTGTAAGACTATACTGCTACGGCTTAGGTCTAAAATAAATATCTAGATTTAATTATATTGAACTCTAAAGATTTCAATTGAATTAAATAAAGAAAAAAAGGATGTTAGGAAAAGGAAAATTTGCAAAAAGTGGCAACACAGAATAAAACAAATTAGAAAATTTAGAACTGGGACAAATGCCTTCATCTGACGTTTGTGATTATTAATAATAATTGGTTAGACAATTATTGGTAATTGGCTAGAAGAAACGGGTCTTCTGAGGGAGATGCTGTATCGGCGTAGGACATGATGATCATATCCACAACATAGCTGGAATTGGTAGCTTTCCAAAAATATATATCTTTAGTGGCGCATCTTATCCTGTAAGGACAAAAACGACATTTGAATGTATCCTTTGTATAAAAACCGTTATATCTATTGATCTATTAAATATATTCAATTATATATTCTAGAAATATTCTAGAAATATTCAGAATTCCCGAAGAAAAATATAGAAAGTTATTTTCACAAATTAACTCCTTTTTTTTACATTAGATTAAATCAATGGGATAAGTACCCTAACTACCTTCAAAGAATTTAAGCCATAGTAAGACGAAGGCAAAGAAGGATAGTAAAGAGTATTAAAAAAAAGCTGATGTTAACTTTATTTAAGAAGATAATTCAAAACATTTTCATATGCCGAATAAAAGGAGGCGGGATGATTTGAGGGATGATTGACATCGATTATAATATTTGTTATTGATATAACGGTTGCTATTGAAGTTAAAAAAGTACAAAATAAAGTCAAAAATTAATGAAGGTCATAAGATTAAATTTTTATTAAGAAGTTTCATGTCACAATCACAATTTTTCACTCATTTTATAAGGCCATCTTCAATTCATTTTATAAGGCCAGTGAAAAGTTTTCTATATATTTAAAAAAAAATCAGAAATTTCGAAAACATCGATGTTTATTTTTATGTCAAGGATTCATTTTCTGGCTTCCGTTCTGTTTGTACCGCTGTACAATTTTTCATATGCTGGATGGTGCAGTTGGTAGAGTGCCCGCCTTTCAACCGAAAGGTCCCTGGTTCGATGCCGGATGAAGCAAAAAAATGCTTTTTGGTTTTTCGACCTGATGGTGTAGTACCCTTTGTCATTGGGATATAATAAATTACAAAGAATAATTGAGAGTAACAAATTAAATAAAATGAAATTATTTTATTCAAGAAGGCTTAGTTCTAGACAATAGCAAAAATATATGCAATAAATTTTCAGAAAATAAGTAGTCAATTATTTGCAGAAGCAATTTTAAATGTATTCCTCTGGACCACATATTATAATAAATAACTTTACATATACTATGAATAAATTTTTATTAGTTAAATAATGATCAAGGCGATTGAAGACATAAACTATAGAAACTTGTTTGGCACCTAAAAAGGATGTACTCAGATCTACCATTTTTTAAATTTAATGTTCATGCTATCATGATTTCTGATTCTTAAATGGAGTCAGACTTAACATCAGATATGATTAGAATTCTTGGGTTTTGCTTCTATGGATGTGATCGAACATCAACTCAAGAAGGTAGTATCAGGGTTAGGTCAATAATGCAATCTGATGATAATGATGAAATTGAATTTATTTTATACAATGTAAAATGTAGTCCTTTGGACACAGTGAATTTTCCACATCCAACTGCATATAAACTGAAACCTCTTCAAACAAACTTTAGACAAATTGGGATGTAACTATGATAATATTGTTGTTGGGTTTTACTTTAATACCGCTTGATAATAATCATTTTAAAATTCTACTTTTACTCATCTTATGAAAACCTAAACCTGATTAATGTGTATCAGTTGATGTGTATGTACCATGCTCAGTTAATGTGTATGTTCCAACTCAATTTGAGGTTTCAAGGTGCTCATTTCTGTTATATTTATATTTTTTTAGTCAAAAATACAACCAAATCTCCTTACCTGGATCTTCTGATCGTGATTTCATTTATTTGTCTTACAAAATTTGCATCACGACACCCAAAACAATAGATCAATACAAATTTACAGAAATCGATACAAATTTAATTATGACTGTAATTATAAATGTTTGACTCTCTACTGAATAGAGTGCTAGCATTTTCAATTATTAAAAACTGTATGGTAGTCTACATAGCCTCCCGAAAAAATTTTTTATTTGTTTAAAGGACGGCAGCACTATATTTCTTCAAAACGAACATATTAATTTGTAAGTTTGTAAATTTACTAGATGTGAAATTGTACTAGAAAATAATAATGTATTAGACTAGATTTAGAATGTACTAAAAAAATTCTAGATTTATAATATACTAGAGTAGAGACTCCTATTTATGAATTATAATTCAAGTTAAAACCAAATTTAACGTTTTTAACAGAACAGGGATTTAAATATACTGATATTGTTCACTATCAATCAGTAAACAGTCGTGTTTTAATAAGAAGTAAGCTATGGTTTGGTATTTTTTGAAAAAACAAAATACTTCTTAATTACCATGCCCTTGCTACCTTTTCCCTATATTAAATCAATATAATTTTTTTTTTATTAACTTTATATTAAGAACACTGTTGCATTTAGATAAATAATATTTTTTTCTTTTGTTTTTTTTTAATGTTGACAGTAACTAAGGTAGAATTACCGTTTCATGCTTATTTTAAGTGCGGCATTGTAATTTTTTACTAAAAATTTTTTCGTGTATTTTTTTTTGCAAAATTTATAGAAGGTGGTACTAATAAATTAGTAAATGATTTTCAAAAATTTGTTCGACCGAGAGAGAGCCTTCTTTTTATGGAAATTTAAATTTGCTTTAATTACATATAGATATATATATATAAATAATAATTAATAATAATGTTGCATTACGCAAAATAAAAAACATTTGGAATTTATTGAAAAATTATTGGAAATTAATTCACACATTGGCAAAACAAAAAACATGAATATTAAAAAATAATTTTGTTTACAACTTACTACGATACGCATTACATTGTCTATACCTGATGAAAATAAAACTCATATGCTACCTATTGTACTCTCTTCCTACCTCTTAAAATTTGTATAAATAGGATGGTGTACTGGTGTAGGTGTTGTCGTGGTGTGGTGATTTATTTTCTCTCATCTTTGGTGAATAGATTGAATAATTTTGAGTTGAATGTTGACAACTAATTCTATTATCATATATGATTACAGTTCGTCAGATATCCTAGTTTTAAGATAAAACCTACTATTATTTCAGAATAATAACCTAAATTTAACTACTGATAAAGAATTCAAATATAGAAAATAAACATCGTGGAAATATTCATTCTACAAGACATCAGTAAGGCAACAAAAGGTTTGGAAAATATGACTATTCTAGAAGAATTAGACATACAGAGATGATTAGATCCTTGTTTACGTTCACCTACACAATAACACAACCATATCAAGAGTAAAGTAAAAAAAAATAATGCATTTTAAATTTAAATTTAAAACAGATTGATTGCGCTTTTAATTATTCGACCAAAAAACATACCACAAATGGATTATTCAAATCATATA
The DNA here is from genome assembly GCA_963942445.1 of Argyra leucocephala. NCBI lineage: Eukaryota > Metazoa > Arthropoda > Insecta > Diptera > Dolichopodidae > Argyra > Argyra leucocephala. The sequence continues at coordinate 126,635,757 of OZ012681.1, forward strand.
AAGTGGAAGAATATACATTTGAATGAATTTCAAATTACATTTTAGATGATAGAAAGTAGATTAAAAAAGAATTAACTAAAATAATTGGTAGAAAACAAATATAGAGAAAGTATTACCATCAGTTAAATATACTGCCATGTCATTCGAATTGAAATCAAACTGCATTTTGAATGTACCTACCCTTAAGGGACATTCATTTTTTATTATTTAAAAAATCATTTTTAAATCACTAAGAATTTGAGCTTGAAGAAATCCTTTATTTTTTCTTCTTCATTTTTGTTGATATGATGCCGTATCCTTGATTATGAAAATCAATACAGAAACAAGAACAATAACAAAAATCAAAGAAAAACAACACTTTATGAAACATTTTGTTTTTGTAAAACTGATTTTTTTGTTATCATACTTTGTCTGTACAAACTTTAGCTGTTTTTGTTTGTTGTTCTTTTTGTTTTGTTTATTTTTTTTTGTTTTTATATCTCCTTAATTTTCATTCCTTTAAGATTTTTTCTTACTTTGAATTTTCTACTTTATGTATTTTTGATTTTTCTTTGTGTATTCTTCAAAGTATGAATTTTTACTTTTTTTTTTTTGCTTGTTGTTTTGTGTGGCTTTACGATGAAACTAGGATTTAAAAAGCTAAATACATACATATGCAAAGACACAAGGCAAGGCAAAAAAAAAAAAACAAAAAAAAAATATCAACAAAAAAATTAGAATAAAAGTGAGAAAAAAAGTTAACCTATGTGTCTTATTGAAATCTGAAACTGTCAAAGATATTTTTTTTTTTTATAAAGTTATCGTTTTTTTGTTTTTTTTTCTTATTATGCTTTTTGTTTTTATGTATGTAATTTTGCTTTTAACATATTGAAAAATCAGATTACTCTTCCCGAGGATAAGAAAATTGTGTAAGTATTAGAATTACGGCGAGATGGAACTCAATGATTGAAATAATACCGTATGAGTAATAATGGTAACTAGATTGTGTACAGACAGATTACAAAGCTAAGTGACATTGAATGACATCAAGGAGCATGTACAACTTTATTGGTTTGACAGAATGAAGATGATTTCAGAAATATATAAGAAATAATAAGTTTTATAATAATAAAAATGTTTTACAAATTGATTTAAAATCAAATCCAATATTTTGATTCACTCGAAATTATTTTATAAATTCAAGTATTTATTTTGAACATCTGGATTGACCTGATTTTATGAATTGCAGCTTTATATTTTATATTGTGCCACAATACAGTTTTTATCATCATTATATTGAAAAATTGTAAATTGGAAAAAGTACGGTACAAATATCTAAAACATTTCACATCCGATTTTCACAATTATTTCTTTATATTCTGGATATTAAAAAGGAGACGTAGCGAAATTAAATATATTTTTTAAAGTCTTTTAATTTTCAGTTAGAAATTTCCATTTAAAATTTCACCCCATTTAAATTAGACATATTATATTATATATATATATATTGTAATTTTTTTTTTATTGATATCTTAGACAACAACCGCATTATGTAATAATTTTTTAATAATTAAATTTAAATTTATTTTTGACGGGAAAAATAGACTTCCTGTACATAGATTTTGTATGTTAAGACGTAGTAGATACTTTATTGCAAAAAAGTTGACCAATACGTTATTTTTATTCTTCATTTCAATACTGGCATATTGATTTTTTCTTCATTTTTTCCATAAAATCTCAGCAGATGCATTATAAAACCAAATCTGTTATAAATAGTAATTACATACACAACTTTGTTTACTGTGACGATGAATTTAAAGGTGTGCCAACTTTTATGAAATAGAGTAGTACATCTTAACATACAAAATCGCAATGTGGTGTCTATTTTTCTCGTCAAAATTAAATTTAAATTTAATTATTAAAAAGTTATTAAATAATGCAGTTGTTGTCTAAGATATCAATAAAAAAAAATAATAATATATATTATATAATATATGTATAATTTACATGGTGTGAAATTTTAAATGGAAATTTCTAACTGAAAATTAAAACAATTTAAAAAATATATTTAATTTCGCTACGTCTCCTTTTAAATATCCAGAATGTAAATACCCTCAAAATTAAATTTAAATTTAATTATTAAAAAATTATTACATAATGCGGTTGTTGTCTAAGATATCAATACAAGAATATATTGACATGCTGTAAAACAATAATTCATAATAAAATTGATTACGGTTTTTTATCAAGATTCTGGCCGTCGCATACTAGGTATTTCTTATTTGCTTTGACGAATTAAAAGAAATATGCTTGATCCTGACAAAAAAAGATGCTACAGTTAGATCAAAAACTAACGAGACTAGAACAAAATATATTATTATGTACATGATATTGACATTAATTGAAAATAAAATAGACATTAACAAATAATAGCATTCGTCAGAGGCTTAGATTTGCATTTTAAGCGATCAAACAGAATAGTAAGTGTTCTGAAAGTGTCGCGGCTACATATTATCATTTTCGAAACATTTAGGTTGAGGCAAATTTATTATACCTAATTCAAAACATCTCAAAACTATAAAACAAAAAACTGTATAGTAAAAAGATGATCCCGGGGCTAAAAATACTGATACTGATGCATTACGTAAAATCTAATTAAGTAAATTAAAAATTCGATGAGAATAAATAACCAAAGGATATCATAAAGAATACTTGACTCAGAAAAAATGCAGAAGTTATACCAAGATCAAGATGTTTGGATAAACTACAGTTGAATCAGTTCAATAATTCTAAGGTTAATTTTATTTCAAATAAATTATGAAAATATTTTTAAGCTTGGCTTAAGGTCTACTTTGAAAGTAAATTTTTTAATTTTACATTTTTCTAATAAATTATTATTTCACTTACTTAGATGAATATTTTTTTTATTTTAAAGTGAATACAAATTGAAGAACACTCACCTGAAAATAAAGAAAAATAGTTTTTTAATTATTTTATAATATTCATTTAAATAAAAAAAACAGACTGTAACTGATAAAATTTGTATTGAACATAATAATTTTATAGATTATTTGAAATTAGTAAAAAAAAACGAGTCCAAAAGCCATGGTAGCTAGTGCTTGTAAATTACTACAGTTTAAATTATATTCAATTAAATATTAATAATAATACTAGTAATAATAATAATAGTAATAATAATAATAATAATAATAATGATAATAATAATAATAATAATAATAATAATAACAATAATGATAATAATAATGATAATAATAATAATAATAACAATAATGATAATAATAATAATAATTATAAAAATAATAATAATAATAATAATAATAATAAGAATAATAATAATAATAATAATAATAATAATAATAATAATAATAATAATAATAATAATAATAATAATAATAATAATGATAATAGTAATAATAATAATAATAATAATAATAATAATAATAATAATAATAATAATAATAATAATAATAATAATAATAATAATAATAATAATAATAATAATATTAATAATAATAATAATAATAATAATAATTATAAAAATAATAATAATAATAATAATAATAATAATAACAATAATAATAAGAATAATAATAATAATCATAATTTCCGTTTAATATTATTGGATAGAAGACAGTGAGGTACAGAAAAAAGATCAGAATGACTTCAAATCTGTGATTTTAAGGTCATGACCTACTGCAGGCTCTGTAAAAGCAAAATATATTATTAATGATTTAATACCTACAAGCTTTTACAGTTTCAATTATTGCATGTCCAACTAATCTATACATTTTTTCTATTTTAAAAACCATTTTGTAAATAGCTATATTTTTAATTTTGAAATCTATTAAAAAAACATATTATTTTTGCTCGTAATGTCAGTACCAAATGAATATACAGACAAAAAATATTTTTTAGTATAATATTTTCACTTCCTTCTTTTCAACAAAGTAAAAAAAAAGACAAGACAAAATAAGAAAATACAAATTTTGTAAATGTACTGTTATTGTTGTCACCCAAAATAAAAAAAAAAAAAAATTAAAAAAAAAAGCAATTTTATTCTGTTATTTTGATTTGATGACATTTTATTTTATTTGTTGTTGTTCTTTTTGTTATTTCTAAGATATTTTGGATACATATTACTATTATTTTCTTTTAGTAATTTGTTACTGTTATAAAAACATATAGAAAATTTGATTCAAATGTAATTTTTTTGTCATAAAAGCTTTGTTAGTTTATTTGTTTAGTTTAAAAGTGTTTGTCAGTCCATGTTTTCGCATTAGTGATATCAGAATATCTTTAGGTATAATTATTTAAATAACGAGGATGTCCATTTGTTTGTTTAATTGGTGCTGCATTAATGACATTTTTCTAAAATAAAATTAATCCGTCACTGACGTGTAGTACTTGGACTTTTACCAATTGGTAGTAGCTATATTTTATTATTAATTGCTGAGGTCTAGTACTTGGACTAAGACTAATTATTAGCGTTTTATTTTATTATTAAGACAAGTTTTTGGGCAATTATCTATTAGCGGATGTTTTTGGTAGCGGAGGCTTGGTACAAGAATTAATCCTGCATTAGTGGTATTTTCCGAAAAATCTTGCCTTCGTTTGCTTGGCGTAAAAATCTAGTACTTGAACCTGAACGAAATAATAATATGGTATGTTTAATAATATTTTACTATAGAACTTTAATTAATTAAATATATTCAACCGGCTTCTAGTACTTGGAAAATAGTTAATTATTAAAATGAAACAAAAAAAAAAGAAGCAAATATTTCATTACTGGTCTGATGAGATTGAAAAAATTAGAAAGAATAATTAGTTGAGAAAATTTTTAAACTGAAACCTGGAAACGGTAAACAAATAGTTCAGGTTAACCATAATAGACAGAATATATTACATAGACTTATTTAATTTCGTATGTTTACACATGAAAGAAACTACACGAAGCTATTAGAATGAAAAAACAACACCATCCATTTGGACAAAATGGATAGTTGTAGAAACAGGTCCAGAATCAAGTTTTAACTATCATGAAGCAAAATCATGCGAAACTCAAAACATCATTACAAGTCAAACAATAATATTGTATCTTCAACTGAAAATAAAAACTATTTGAGACTAATAGAATGAAAAAGAAAAACATTAGGTAGAAAATAAATAGTTTCGGAACAGGTCCAGGACTTTATTAAAAATTTAAAATTTATCCAAATGCAAAAAAATAATCCGGAACTGATAAAATGAAATATAATCAGAATATACAGATTATAATATTAAGTGAAGCAATCTCTGAAACAAGTTAAAATTTGATAAATATTTGTTAAAGCGCATCCCGGGCCTTCACGATTCATAACTATTCTAGCTATGTAATCTGTAACAGGATTTTTGACTATTAGAAGAAAATATTTTTTTCTGAATAACCATACTTTAATAAAAAATTATTCATCATCATCATCTTGTAGCGCACTACCAGTTCGGTGTGAGCTTTGCCCTTGCTTACTATATTCTTAAAAATTTGCCAATATTGCGCAACTATATCTTCAAATTTCGTATTCACAAAATCTCAGTTTTTTTATCTGTGTCATCAGCCTACATTGGTTTTGGTCTTCTACTTGCTGTACTGGGATAATCTGTATAATCTATTAATCTAAATATTTTTTGCTGAGCTCTATTTTCATCCAATCATTAATTTAATTCAATTGGATTGTATGAAATGATCGGTTCATCGCAAATATTGCGTTTTAACAAAACGAGCTATGTGTTAATTTTTTATTAGATTGTTAATCTCGTCGTTGCCTCGCAAACTCTATATCTATTATCAAGCCTTCTGTAAAATATTTTAGTGTGTTGTCATCGACAGCGACATTGTCCATGCTTCGCATTCATACGTCACTACCGAACCTATAAAGGTTTTGTATATTTCACTACCGTATTAATAACTTATATTGCGCCTTTAAGGGATTAGTATATTACGAGTTTTCTTTCTCTGGACAGCAATTTTTATTTGGTAAGCCAGCCAAAGGTATAAACAGCCAAAGCGTTAACAAAATAGCTACCTTTAATATTTACGTACCACTAGGTAGATAGGTAGAATAGGATAGGATAAATTATGAAGAAAACAGTGGGATAGATTATTATTACTTCCGAAGAAACAACGATTGTCGGCTTCGAGTCTGTTTTGTATGCAAAACTGCCCACAATAATAAAACCTGATTGCAATTTAAAATAATTCACCTCAGTCTACTTTGTATGCAAAACTTCCCACTATAATAAAAACTGATAAATATTTGCTAAAGCGCATTCTGGGCCTGCACGATTCATAACTATTCTAACTATGTAGCCTGTAACAGGATTTTAGACTATTAGTAGAAAATAATATTTTCTGAATGACCACATTTAATATTATTCATCATCATGAAAGGGCGTTGTTTACTATATTCTTTCAAATTTGCCGATATTGCGGAACTATATCTTCAAATTTTGTATTCCCAAAATTTCAATTTTTTATCTCTGTCATCAGCCTACATTGATTTTGGTCTTCTTCTTCTTGCTGTATTGTGATAATCTAACACTAAATATTTTTTGCTGAGCTCTATTTTCATCTAATTCAATTAAATTAAATTAAATTAAATTATTGGTGCATCGCAAACACTACGCTTTAACAAAATGAACTATATGTCTTCATTCTTTAATAGATTGTTTATCTCGTTGTTGCCCCGCAAACTCTATATTATCAAGCATTCTGGCATCTAGACTTTTATTTCAAAAATATTTTAGTGCGTTCTGATTTGATATCGATAATGTCCATACTTCGCATTCATGCGTCACTACCGAACCTGTAGGGGTTTGTATATTGCGATAATAATTTATATTTCAATACCGTATTACTAACTGCGGCTTTAAGGGATTAGTATATTGCGAGTCTGTTCTTTCTCTGGACAGCAATTTTTATTTTGTAAGCCAGCTAAAGGTATAAACAGCCAAACCGTTAACAAAATAGCTATCTTTAATATTTACGTACCACTAGGTTAGATAGATAGAATAGGATAGGATAAATTATGAAGAAAACAGTGGGATAGATTATTATTACTTCCGAAGAAACAACGATTGTCGGTTTGTATGCAACCGACAATCTGCTTTGTATGCAAAACTGCCCACTATAATAAAAATTGATTACAATTTAAAGTAATTCACCAACTTAATTAAAATTCTAAGAACTTATGTCCATAACAATCTCAACGGATTATCACTTAAATCTTTAACAAAAACAAAATATTTAAATTAAATCATTCAAATGCGTAGATACAATACGTATTTTTGGTAAGTAATACAACGTTGTTTCTATTTTCATTAATTTTTATTTTTCATATCTTGTACAAGGATAATTCTTAAGGATATTTTCACTATACACTATACATATCACCTACTTCATATAATATGTTAAGGTAGTTTAAAAAGATTTATGATAATGAATAATGATGCAAAGAAAATGATAAATGACATGAGTTTTTATTTGTCTATATCCATGTATAATATCACCATTGATTATATTCAAAACAAAAAAAAAAAAAAAACAAATACTTATCAGTAGAAAACAAAAAGACAGAAAGAGAGATATAGAAAGAGAGAATGAGAATAATATCTATAATATAAGATATGTGTAAAAAATATTGAACAAAAAATGATTTGAGTATAAAGTTTAGATATGAGTGTATTCAAGTTTTGTTTCACTCATTGAGTGGATCTTTAAATGAGCACTAGTAAAGGTGGTTTTATCTTATTTTCAACAAACCGAAATACGAAACAAAAACTCTAATGATATGATGATGTTCAAGGCAAGTTTTGTTTTTGTTGTTGTTGTTGTTATTCTTGTTTCTGAATAACATAAAATGTTCAGGGTATAACATTATTATTGATTCGATATGATATTTCTCTGCAGCAAAAGTTGAAGGTCCTACATAGTTATACAAAATACAATTTTCTTTTAAATTTATGTAAAAAAAAAAAAACAAAAATTTGATATTAATGGAGTTCTCTTCCAAAGAATTTGGTGGTTTTTATGTTTTCATATTTTTGTTGTTTTTGTTCATTTTCTTCGGTCTAAGAATAACATCAAGAAAATAAAACTTGGAAACATAATATACTTTTCAAAAAATATATGAAGTTAGTATGAAAATATATTATCAAAATAAAAATAGCATAAATAAAAATAATTTAAAATATGAAATAAACAAAAAAAAAAAAATGTTAATTAAAGAACTGATTTATTTGAAGTTTATAAAACTTATAAAGTTATAATTTTGGTTTAACTTTATTAAAAGTTGAAATATCAAAATGAATAAACTAAACCAATTTTAATAATTAGATATTATGGGAACAGAAAATACATAATTATTTCTATAGCAATAGTTGTGTATAAGAAACAAAGAACTATTGGGGATATAATTTGAAATTAGGGTTCCAGTGTGGGTTTTATTTAAAAAAAAATAAAATATATAGGATTAAACTAAACAAAAATATGTTTACATACAATCCTTGACATACCTATACGTATTTTGAATATTATTAAAAATTAAATTTAAGAACTAGAAAAATATGAGCCCAATGTGAAAACAACAGAAAATGAACCTCGTTCACCTGTTTCTTATATATAATAATAAAATTTCTGCTTACAAATTATAAAAAATAATAAATGGGTTTTTAGCCATGACCCACCATTTTCAGACCAACAAGCTCATTATCTACTTATATCAATAAAGCTGCTATTACTCCAAAATGAAAAAATTAGGAAAAAAAATTAAATACGAATATCGATGGTGGAGCTCCCCAAGTAACACAAATAGGTTGTAACAACGTCGTGCTATCATTGGCTAAATAACTACTGGTCGGCTATATGACGTTGAAATAACTTTGAGACAACGTCATTATTACGTTATTGGGGAATGATTGTTGAGTCGTACCGTAGTGAAAATAACTATTATCCGACTACTCAACCGACTATGAAACGACTAAATTAGAATAAAAGAGATAGATAGATTATTATATACAGTGTATTGTGTATATATTTATTTTTTAACGAAAAAAAAAACTTTTATTTCTAAAATATTTTAACAATAGTGTTGTCCTGTTTTCTCTCACTATAATTAAGTTATAAATTTGTTAAGGTATCATTACTTTATAAATATGAATCTATTATTATAAATTATAATTATTGTAAATATTTTCATTAAAATTGTGCAATATATGACATCTTTTTGCAAACGAATGAAGATTTTTCGTGAAAATAAACATTTTATTGAACTAAAAATTTATGGGCCTTAAAATTTGTTTAAATTTAAAAATTTTTAAAATTAAAAAAAATATATGTTTTCTTATTATTATATATTATTTGCTCAGATCCATATACATTTTTTTTCAAAACAATCCCCTTATTAAAATAATAAAAGCAATTTGCTCGCACCAGTATTAAATTAGGAATTAAAGGCTAAAAATTGTTTTTTTATTTTCTCATACAAAATATATTTTGCAATAATAATTTTCGCCATATATAAAATGGTGAAGTTATAAATATCGTAAAAATGACCAAAAAATAACCAAAGAGTTATCAAGAGTCATTATATAAAAACGGATCTCAAATACAGAGTGGTAAACTGGTCCTTTAAATCGAATGAAAAATCTCTGGACAGTTTTGAAAATGAAAACTAAATTACTTTTTTTTTATATAATTCCAAGTCTGTGCACGGAAATATGGTATAAACGAGAAATTTAACGTCTCTTTTAATTTGGGACTATTTAATTTATTTAACTTAGGGTACTCCACCACAAAGAAAAGTAGTCCTGGCTTTCTATTATTTCAAAAAATTTAATATATAAGCTGAGGTATTTTGTACTAATAATAAAAGTTCAACACCGAAGTTTTTGGCGTCTGCAAATTGTCTCCGGCTACCATTGCTAAGAAATATTCATGAAAAATGAGAAGAAGTTTCTCATGAACAAGTTGAAAATATGAGCAAGCAAAATATGATAAAAACAATGAATGAAATCTCAACAAGACTATGCACATTAGAAAACAAACATAATGAAATATATATGTATACACCAAAAGATAAATCCGCAAGGCATGGTTAAGAACGCACTTCGTATAGTCACGTGGAATGCCAATGGTATTCTGAACAAGAAAAATAATTTGGAAATTCTATTGAGAACACAAAATATTGATGTATGTCTCTTGACAGAAACACATATGACAGATAAGTCATCGCTTAAAATAAATGACTATACATGCTACAGCGCAAACCATCCGAGTAATACACCCAGAGGTGGTAGCTCAATTTTAATAAAGAAAGATATTAAGCACCACGAGGAACTTAGTCTAGAAATAGATGAATTCCAACTAATCGTGCTACGAATTATATCTGTTAAACAAAGCCTTTGTGTCGGTGCATTATACTGTCCACCCAAATACAACATAAAGAATAACATGTTTGAAGAAATTCTTAAACTACTTGGCGATAGATTTATCCTGGGAGGTGACTACAACGCCAAGCACATAGATTGGGGGTCTAGAGTAACCTCTACGAGAGGAAGAGAGCTAAGAAAAGCTATAAAAGAAAAAGGCTGCATTTACCAATCTACCGGTAAGCCAACCTATTGGCCAACTGATAGAAATAAAACTCCTGATCTGCTTGATTTTTATATAACAAAAAAAATTTCACCCAATTATATTAAGCTAGAAGATAACCATGATTTGGACTCAGATCACTCTGCAGTCATACTAAATCTATATGAAAAGGTTATTAAGAAACAGTCGAAACCTCTGCTAACGAACAAGACAACTGACTGGGCTAGCTTTAAACAAGAAATAGAAAACAAAATAAACATAAAAACAAAACTAAGATCCAAATGTGATATAGATTCTGAAGTAGAAAATTTTATTAAAATTATTCAAAATGCTGGATGGAATAATACAAAAAATTGTGAATATAAATCGGTAGGATTCAACTACCCTAGAGAAATATTAAATATGATAAAAATAAAAAGAAGAGCTAGACGCAGATGGCAACAATCGCGTGATCCGGCAGACAAAACTGTGCTAAATAGATTAACTCAGAATCTTAAAAGAAAAATTAAAGATCTTAAAAATGAAAATTTTTAAAAATATATAAAAAATTTATCAGCTAAAAGAGAAAATAACTACTCGTTGTGGAAAGCAACAAAGAGTACAAAAACCTCGATCTCTCAAATCCCGCCAATCAGAATGAAAAGCGGTGAATGGGCGAGAGATAATAAAAATAAAGCTGAAACATTCGCAGATCATCTTGAAGAAATTTTTTGTCCAGACGAGACAGAGTCGGATGATCTCACTGAAGAAAATAATAATTGGCAAGAAAATGTTATATCACCATTTTCAGAGAGTGAAATAGTGGAACAAATTAAAAAACTCAGAGATAAAAAAGCTCCAGGTTTTGATCTAATTACATCGGAAGTCCTGAAAGAACTTCCGAAAAAAGCTATAACAATGCTAACACGCATTATAAACGCTGCTATAAGAATAAGGTATGTGCCGAATATGTGGAAAATAGCAGAGATAATTATGATACCAAAGCCAGGTAAGCCCATAAATGAGGTCAAATCCTACAGACCAATATCATTACTACCAATAGTATCAAAATTATTTGAAAAACTATTATTGATTCGAATGAGACCGATCATAGAAAATAGTAATCTGATTCCAAATTATCAATTTGGCTTTAGATCTAAGCACTCGACAATCGATCAAATTCATAGAATAACAGACATAATAGAAAAAGCTTTAGAGGAAAAGAAAATATGCTCTACCATATTTCTAGATGTAGCCCAAGCTTTTGATAAAGTATGGCGTCGAGGCTCAATAAATAAACTAAACAATATATGTTACCTAAACAATACGTAGATATACTCTCATCATATCTAGAAAACAGACTATTCAGAATAAAACAAGACGAAGAGTATTCTACTATTAGAGATATTAAAACGGGTGTGCCTCAAGGTAGTATTCTGGGTCCCATACTGTATTTGCTCTACACCAATGATTTACCAGAAATGGAAAATATAACTGTAGCTACATTCGCTGACGATACTGCGTTGATGGCAGTAGGATCAAATATTGACGAGGCTACAATTAAATTGCAAAGAGCAAGCGACAAGCTATACCTCTGGACAAAGAAATGGAAAATTAAACTCAATGAGTTAAAATCAGTACATGTAAATTTTACAAATAAAAAATTAGAAAATCAACCACCATTGGTAAATCTGAATGGGGTCAATATACCCCAAGAAAACAATGCTAAATACCTAGGAATGACATTAGATGTCAAACTTAGATGGAAAGAGCACGTTAAAAAGAAAAAATTTTAGCTTGAAAATAAGTATAGAGAAATGTACTGGCTCTTAGGTCGTAATTCTAAATTACCTATACATAACAAGATTTTGTTATATAATCAGATACTCAAACCAATATGGTTGTAGGGCATACAAATATGGGGATGTGCCAAACAAACACATGTACTTTGTATACAAAAATTCCAAAATAAAGTCTTGCGCAACATGGTAAATGCCCCCTGGTATGTTCGCAACAGTGATTTGCACAGAGATCTAAAAATTCCTTGCATAGAAAATGAAATAAAAAGATATGCAACAAAGCATATAGCTCGTCTGGAGGGACATGTTAACGTTGAGGCCACTCAATTGCTAGATAATCAAAATGATGTCAGAAGGCTTAAAAGAACTAAGCCACTAGATTTAATACGATAGAATTTCGTAAAATTTTTCTTTAAGAAAATCAAAATAGCAATAAATTAATGGTTAGTCCGTTGGACTAGTATTAATGGGAGGGGTGTGGTTTATTCAGTAAAAATCTGGCACACAATGGAAGCTACGGGGCTCATTGTGTCTATGAAGATTCCCACCAATCCACGCAAAAAAAAAAAAAAAAAAAAAAAAAAAAAAAAAATGAACAAGTTGACATAATTTATTAGTTCTGTAGTGGCAGGATGGCATAGCTTTTGGCGGATGTCAAATTTTTAATGTCAATTGTTTTTAACACCATAATAAATAAACAAAAAGTTATGAACAGAAAACGTCATTATATAAAAAGAATCTCAAATACTACATCTCTGTATTGGTTCCTTAAATCGAATGAACATTTTTTTGACAGTTTTAGAAATGAAAACATAATTATTTTTTTTTTATATAATTCCAAGTTCCAAGTTTGTGCACAGAAATATGGTAAAAATAATTTACATTAAAAATTTGTTATCCACCGAAAGCTATGCCATCCCGCCACCATACAACTAATAATTTATGTCAGCTTGTTTACGAGAAAGTTCTTGTTATTCCCCATGAATATATGTAGCAAGAGTACGCCGGAAACATGTCAAAGACTTCCAACATTGAAATTTTCTTGAACAAAATAATATCCTAAAAATCAATTTTTTAAAATAATAGAAAATCAGAACTAAATTTTGTGGAGCACACCAAGTGAAAAAAATTTAATAGCCCCAAATTAAAAGAGATGTTACATTTCTCCTTTATATCATATTTCTGAATACAGACTTGGAATTATATAAAAAAAAAGTAATTTAGTTTTCATTTTCATTTCCAAAATTGTTAAGAAATTTTTAATTCGATTTAAGGAACCAGTTTACATCTCTGTATTTGACATACGTTTTTATATAATGTAGTTTTCTGTTCATAACTTTTTGGTTATTTCTTGGTCATTTTTAGGATATTTATGACTTCACCATTTTATATATGGCGAAAACTATTATTGCAAAATACATTTTGTATGAGAAAATAAAAAAAAAAATGTTTAGCCTTTAATTCCTAATTTAATACTAATGCGAGTAAATTGCTTTTATTATTTTAATAAGGGGATTGTTTTAAAACAAATTTTATATGGATCTGAGCAAATAATAAATAATAATAAGAAAAATTTATTTTTTTTTAATTTTAAAAATTTTTAAATCTAACCAAATTTCAAGGACCGCATAAATTTTTAGTTCAATAAAATGTTTATTTTCACGGAAAATCTTTGTTCGTTTGCAAAAAGATGTCATATATTGCACAATTTTCGTTAAAATATTTCCAATAATTATAATTTACAATAATAAATTCATATTTATAAAATTATAATACATTAGCATATTTATAATTTAATTATAGTGAGAGAAAAAAGGACAATGTTATTGTTAAAATATAATCTACCTATCTCTTTTATTCTAATTTGGTCAATTTATAGCCGGTTGAGTAGAGTTGTCGGATAATGGTTATAGAATATAAGATATTACGACATTATAAGCAAGTCGTCGGTATAACGTTATTTCGGACACCTTTAAGTTTTAATAGTTGCGTCATAGTTATAAAATGTAAAAAAAGTTGTGAAGTAGATATAAAATAACTTTGTGACAACTGAGAAAAAAAAACGTCGTATTGTAGTCGTAATGACGGATAAATTATAACTTTTACATTTTTCACTATAAAGTTATTTTTTTTTAAATTTACGACGTTATAACGACATTGGTATGGAGATATTTAACTTAATAGTTATTTGGTGTTACTTGGGCCGGTCTTCTATTACTTATTTTATGAAAGTTAAAACCCGTTTTATACGAATGTGACATTTACGTCACATAAACTTTTTTAATTGTTATTTTACTATTTTAACCCTCCCAAGGTATTTGTCCTCATATGAGGACAAATTTTTAAGGTCGTTTAAACTAATTTTATGCTGTATTTTCAAATGATATTAACATATTTGTTGATTTGAGCGTCATCTACCTTCTCATAGCTAAAGTCAAAAGCAAAAATTTTAAAATTTAAGCGATTTATGTCAAAACTATATGATAAAATTTTGGCGCGCAATTTTGAAATTTGCTTATTTGAAAGACAGCATTCGTTTATTTCAATTGTTTTCTAAAATCAGCGTTAACAGTATTTATAACAATTTTTTTTATATAATAGATAAATACAAGTTTAATTTAAAAAAAAGAAAAAGAAAATATATTGGTAAGTTTCATTATTACAGAATTTTCAAATATGTGCCTCATATGAGGACAAAATGTCTAATTGGAAAAAAACATACATATATGACAATATTCGAATAACTTTTCGTTTTGTTGCGATATTTTTAAACAGAAATGGTCAAAAAGCTTTCAAACATTCAAATTGTTGAAGCTTTAGAAGACTCAGAAGATGAATTTGAAGTTGACGAAGGGGAATGTTTCAAATATAATGATAGTGAAGAAGATATAGACGATGAATACGAGGATCAAGAAGAAATTATAGCTACTTTAGATATAGAAAATCCAAATGAAATAGGCCAAATTGATTTAAATAACGTAACGATTGTAGAAAATTCTAGATCAATTTGGTTCGCAAAGAAAGACAATGAGGGATGTACTACTGAATTTTTAGGGAAAAAAGTAATTAAAGCTACTGGAATTACACCGCTAGAGTATTTTCTGCAATTGTTTGACATGGAAATGCTTGTCGACACTGTTACAGAGTCTAATCGCTATGCCTTGGAAAAAGGATATGAACTTAAACTAGAGCTTGGAGAGCTTCAAGTATTTTTAGGCATAAACTTAATGATGTCGTATGTGCATTATCCTCATATTCGAATGTATTGGGATCGAGGTAGTGGGCTAGCAATCGATTCAATAACAAACGCTATGGGACTTCGACGTTTTGAAAAGATAAGATCATATTTACATTTTATTGACATGAATGATATTCCTGCTGATAATAAAGATAAAGGTAGATACTTTTAAAACACAAAATCAACTAACTCATAAATAATTATATAGTTTTATAGTTTAATATTTGAAAATATATAAAATAAATATTTTTTAAGCAATCAAAATAAGACCTATTATTGATCGACTAAATAGAAATTTCCAATTGGCTTATGATCCTTCCGAATATTTGTCAGTAGATGAAATGATGATACCTTTTAAAGGTAGATCTTCTTTAAAAAATTATCTTCCAAAAAAGCCAAAAAAATGGGGTTTCAAAGTTTGGTGTTTGGCCGGCACAGATGGTTTTATACATAAATTTGAGCTATATCAGGGTGCTGAAGTATCTGATCCTCTAATTGTCGGTATTAATAAATGTGGAAATGTCGTCATACGCCTTTGCTCTGATATTTTGAACAAGAATCATAAAATTTATGCTGATAATCTATTTAGTAGTTTACCTTTAGTGCGGTTTTTAAAACAGAATAACACCTATTATGTGGGAACTATCAGAATCAATATGTTTCCAGATGCAATAAAAAAACTGACGAGCGAAAAAATGTCAAAAAAAGAGGGCCGTGGGGCTTCATCAATTGTAACATCAAACGAAAATATTTCTATCGTCAGATGGTTTGATAACAAATGTGTTCATGCTATATCATCATTTGTTGGTATTGGACAACAAGAGGAAGTTTCGAGGTTTTGTAGAAAATCAAAAAAAAACATTCCAGTTACAAGACCTGAAATTATCTCTTCTTACAATAAATGTATGGGTGGTGTAGATTTGATGGATTCTCTTATAGCCAGATATCGCAACTATCCTCAAAATCGAAGATGGTATATGCGCATATTTTATCATTTTCTGAACGTTTCTTGCGTAAATGCATGGATAATGTGGAAGCAAATGTATGATCAAAAAGATTTACTTACATTCAAAAGCGAAGTTGCAAATACTCTTATTCAAAACGGTTTGCAAAACATGCATTTTATAAAATATAAGCGTAAACCTGGAAGACCATCTGAACAATCTCCAGTTTCGCAGGAACCTGTCCCAAAAAAAAACTTGCGTGAGTGACTCAATGCGTCTAACTAGCAGAAATCATTGGCCTCGTCGATCTATGAAAAATAACGCTGGACGATGCCGCTTAAAGAATTGTATTAGGAAAACCAGATTTGTTTGCTCAGGTTGCAATATGGTACCACTGTGTCCAGAATGTTTCGAAACCTTCCACACCACTTAAACAAAAAAAATGAAATCTACTAGTCATTTTTGTGTAATACTTTTATAATAGATACTTTTTCACTCATTAATATTTAAATTTTTAATTTTTTTTATAGCAATTGAATTGTTTTCTTTTATTTATTTTTTTTTTTTTTTTTCTTATATATTTAATTATTTTGTTATTTATTATATAATTGAATCAAGTCTGAATAATGAAAAAATTTAAAATAAAATTAAAAATTAATAAACGAATCTATTATTTATACAAAATTTTACAACACACACCTTGCGTAAAAAAGCATCCTTTTATACATTTTGTCCTCATATGAGGACAAGTTATTACGGATTACCTGTACAGGTAAAAATGTAAAGTGAACATTTTTTTTCTTAATTTGAGGTCGCTGATGACGAAAATCAACATTAAAAAATTCTCAGCAAAATAGAAATGATACTTGCCCTGGGAGGGTTAAAATAACATTCAACATTTGAGAGTTTAAAAATGCAACAAATATAGTAGGCTTTGATTTAAATTTCTAAAATTCAGTTATTAACTATTTTATTAGTGGTAAAAGTGAAATTGTTTTGAGGTGTGAAAAATATAAGGTAAGAAAATTAATCATTTTAACCAATTAAAAAGCAATTTTTTAGTGAAAAATATTAAAATTTATAAAATTTATTGAATTATTAATAATTTTTTGAAGTATTTTTACCAAAAAGTGATTTAAAATATGAAATATTGGTGTAAATAGATTGTGTGACGTATATGTCACATTCGCCATATCGTCGGCTGGAAAAACGTTTGTTGAATGTGCATTTTTGGGCATATTGAGTTATTAATTGATACTTTGGTTATAAAAGTTTCTCTTTCATTTGATCCAATCGGTATTTTAATAGCAGTTCTAGATTTCGAGATTTTTACACATGCTTTTGTCGAATGTAGCCAGTAATTATCAAAAAATAACAAACAAATGTCGTATGTGAAACATTCAACAAAGTTTTATGTTAAAAACTGATTTTGTCATTTAGGAAAACGATTGTTGAATGTGATAAAATTCAATCACATTCAACAAAATCATTTCTTTTGTGTATAGTTTTCAAATGTTGAATGTGTATAGCTAGGACCGTTCCTGTACTTTTCTGGCAAAAACTTGCAAATGAGAGAAAAGAGAGAAAAAAAAAAAAAGAGTTAAAAAACTCTCATCTGCAAGTAAAAGTACTGGAACGCAATTCTTGTAAAAACTTGTAGCTGTCAAACAGCTGACAAGCAATCTGACATTCTGAAATCAATTTAATTATAAACAATCATTTTGAATTTCCGGAGGTGTTTTTTTTTTTAAAGAATTGTACATAATTAAATTTAAACGAAATGGCAGCGAAAGATATAAAAAATATATATTACTAAGTAGCGATTCGGATTACATTTTTGTTACATTTTTTTAGTGAAAGTGAAACTGATGAGGTAAGGAATGTAATTCTAAAGCAAGTGCTATTGGAGAACTTTTTACATAAAAACAAAAGACATTGCATTCGAAACTATTTGGAAGAAATTGTTCCAGGTTATTGTGAAGAGGAATTTGTAAGACATTTTCGTGTAAGCAAAAATGTTTTCAAAAATATTTATATGAAGAACTGCAAACATTTGAAAGTTTTGCAAACCTATGTGCAGATAAAAAATGTAGCTCAGAAAAACATATAGCTGTATTTTTATGGTTTGCGGGTCATGAAGCTTGCTATTATAGAGACTTAGCTGACGATTTATCCTTATCAAGTGTATCCGTATTATTAAATTAAATTATACATATATTACAATAATAAAGAATTATGAAATTTATCCTCCACTAAATTATATTTTTCATTTTTTTTAATAAATTTCATTTAAAAAACAAAATTTTGCATAACAGACACATATATGAGAAATTACAAAAGTAAATAAAAACATAACCTAAAAAATACAACAACAACAACAAAAATTAAAGTATAAGTTTTTACAAGTTAAAATTTTACTTGCAAAAACTTATTCGAGAGAATGTTGTTGAACTATGTTGAACGAAATTGAAACATATGTTTTCTCTCGTTTTTAGAAAAAACTCTCAGTACAGGAACGGTTTCTGGTAAAAACTTGGAAAAACTTGGATAAGTTTTTACAAGATGTGCGTAAGGGAACGGTCATTATATTAGTATACATACATCAAAATAAAAAGTAAGGGCTCAACCTAAATCAATGCGTACTGCGTATATTTTCTGTTAAAATATTTTTTAATACATCTATTTATATGAGGGCACCCGAAATACGCAAAACGCAGTACGCTTAGCTTTTAAAATTTAAAAACTGACAGTGCGTATAAAAAAGTTTTGTTGTGTTTTTTTTTTTTGTTTTGGGATTGTTGATGGGATTGTTTTTAAAATAAAATTTTATATTTAAAAAAATTTTTGTCGTCAGGTGTTTTAAAATATAAATTAGTAGTATTTGTGTAACTTTTTTAGTATTGAAATACTTGTGAAGTAATCTGTTTGAAATGGACGTTAACGTAAGTATATTCCTAATGTATTTAAATAGTTTTTATTTTATAACTTTTTTATTATTATGAACTCTTATTAGCTAAATAATGAAAAACTGATAGAATTAATATCAAATCAAGAATGTTTATGGAGAAAAAATAGTATTAAGTATAAAGATAACAAATTTAAAGAAACAGTTTGGGAAGAAATAGCCATTGAAATGGAATCTACACGTACATACCTAGATGTTTATAATAAATTGGTGTAAAAAATAATAATTTAAATATATTTGTAGCTAAGCAATGCAAAATTAGGTGGAGGACATTAAGGGATAAATACCAGCGTCAAAAGATACCCCAACCATCTGGAAGTGGAAAACCACAAAAAGAGTGGAAACTTACTGAAAATATGTCATTTTTAGATAGTAGCAGTGAGCCAGCTAAGTATAAAATAATGAATAAAATGATTTCTGTCGCCCATTTGCAAAAAGGGATAAGTCACTCATAAACGATTTTTAGCAAATGTCGAAAAACTGATTGTGAGTTATCCATGAAAGTTAATGAATTTTTTTTTTCACATTATGATAGTAAAAAATGCATTCTTTTAGATGGTATCTATTTCGAAAAACATTAATTGATATTTTTTAAGAAAATTGGGCAAGCATTTCACAAATATCCCTTTTTGCAACAAAATGTTTAATCTATCCCCTTTTGCAACTGTAAATGGTAATTTATTGTTAAATTTAGTGTGTAATAAAAAATATTAAAACAAGAAGGAATTCTTTAATTCACTTTTATTTTTCACTTCATAAAAAACTTTCTCAAAATAAAAAAATAGGAACATAAATTTGTAAGAAATAACAAAAAATATAACATTATTAAATTATTTTTTTTTTAAATATATCAAAATAATGATTATTCTTTTAAAGTCTTAAATCTTAAAGTACATAAAACAATTTTTAAATTGTTCCAATATCGTTTTCCATTATCTCATCAAAATCGCTTTCGTGATTAGAATCATGTGTAGCATCTTCTAGAACCGATTTATAATAATCTAACTTCTTATCGTTTTTCCAATATTCTCCATAATGTACACATAACAACTCTGCCACATCCTTTTTTTTCGCTTCTTTTACTGGTACACCAGTTTCTACCAAATTTATATTTAAATTTATGAATGACTTTCGTCGCTTTAGTAAAGTTTTCGATGTTCCAATATCATTTAAATAGTTTACTTAACCTTGTACAATTGGAATTCCTTTAAAATTTTTCGTAATAATAAAACGTTTAGAAGGTGCAAACTGAAAGTGGTAAGCTGAAGGAGATTTCATTACCGACTTAATAGCAGTTTTCCAATCGTAAACAGGAAGAAACTCGCATTACTGTACCCTCTGTTTCAAAAATTTTCAGATACTCTTCTGGTTTTATTATGTTTATCTGTTTTTTTATCTTTTTTTCCAATCGGCCAAAAACGCGATCAGGTGGTATATATGAATGTCCAACAATTGGGTAGATGCATACCACTTTTTTGATGTTGGCGGGAGCTTTATTAGTCAACCAAGTACACAACATTCCAATCACAATTTGGTTTTTATTTTGACCGCCACAGCCATCAGAAAATAATTGAATTGTGTGAATTGATTCCAAATTAGTATTATTTAGTCGATCAAATAAGCATGAAGCAATTTCGTTGGACCCTTTTCTATGTTCATTTTCAAGCCAAGTGTAAATAAACGTGTTTTCTTTTGTTTGCTTGTCTTTGGATGACCCAACGCAAATCGTAAAATTATATAGGTATAATTGACGTAAATAGTAGGATTTTTGATCTGGAGTTTTTGGCAATGTTTGGTTTTTTTGACAATCAAATGATAAATTTAATACGCCTTCATTTTCTTTTTTTAATTGTTTATAAAATTGTTCTGCTTTCAGTTGATGTACCCTTAGTAGAGTTTGGAGCTTAGATTTTTCCTGTGAGCTTGTAGCGGATCTAATGTTTTCTTTAAATTTAATGCAAGTTGAGCAACAATCTGTTGCAGGGCTACGGAAGCTAATATTGTAGTCGAGACAAAAAATATTCCGAAAATATTCATAGTTTACTATTGTGTTTTCATTACTTTCATTATACATATTGCACAAAGTTTTTATAGACAACTCATTTGGTAAATAATGTTTTTTTGTATTTTTTGATCTATTATAATGAGATTGAATAGGCTGAATTTTTTCAATGAAGTTTTTCACTGCCAACTTACGGTCCAAATAAAGCTCAGTTCTCACATCTCTACCTCTTTTTTCTGTAGGAAATTGTCCACTATTAAAATTTCGTTTGCATACTCCTTCGACTCTTCTTTTTCCAACTTGAAATGTTGATAAGAACATAGCTTTACAAACACGAATTTTTTTGTGATTTAGTTTTTGGAGTCGCTTTGGTAAAAAATACTTAATCGACTCTTCTTTATTATAATATTTTTTCAATTTATTTTTTTTCACAGGTGAAATTTGTGTAAACCGTAATATAATTTCATCTTGTTTTATTTTATCTGCTTTATCGTAAAACATTTTATGTGCACTCCGAATATCTTGCATTGTTAAATCGGCACATTTATAACAACATTTATGTGTATGTTCGCATTGACAACGAACTGGAGAACCTTTCGAAGAGTGTCTATATGGAAATAAATCAAATTATTAAATCATGAACAAAAAAAAAATTTAGCTAATTAATATAAACCTTTTTAGTTTAGCTTCACTTCTCTTCCATGTGGAAGATAAAATTGTTTTCTTTCTTCCTTTTCCTAGAGGAGCAGTCTCTACTGTATTTTCACTAATTTGAACTTGATTTTGATTAGACATTGCAAACAAATAATAAACTGATAAAAATTTAAAATAACGCACTTCTTTTCACATTGACCATTCCAAACAAACTAGCAATAAATCACACAAACGTTAAAATAATAATATTTCCGGGGAATCCCCAAATTATATAAAAAAATATTCTTATTGGAACTAAAGAAACTAAAAATATTTTGAATCCCTGTTAAATTTGAAAACCTTAGTACTTTATTATTTTTTTTAGGTAATCTAATTTAAAGTACTAAACATTTTTATATAACAAAAAAAAAAATTATTTTGGTAAACTTGTCCCGTTTTGCAAGTTTACTTTTATTCTGCATTAAAAAACTTAACAACGTATCCCATTTTGCTAACAAATAATTAACACTGAACTTGTCCCAATTTGCACATCATTAGAAGAACGACTTATCCCATTTTGCAAATAATCTTAAGTTTTGGGTTGTAATTATCAGTGAAATTTGATGCATTTTGTAATATATTATTTTGCAAAACGATAGTGCTGTGAAACGCCTATAAAATGGTATACATATCTAATTTTTTTCAAAAAAGTGACTTGTCCCTTTTTGCAAATGGGGTGACAGATTTTATATAAACTATAATGCTTTCGTTTCGTTTTGTTTTAGTACAATAAGTAATTTTGACCACGAAGATATTGTAACAATAGATTTGGAAGCTTCCTCGCCATTATATACTGAAAATTCGACCAGTAAAAGAAAATCAAACACTGATGAAGTTACCTTAGAAGTTTTAAATTTAATAAAAAAGAAATATGAAAATGCATCTAATGTTTCTACTAATTCACATTCGACTTTTTTAAATTTGCTGTCTGAACAATTAGATAAAATACCAGAGGAGCATTTAGACGATGTGAAATTAGAACTCCTACAAAAAGCGAATGAAAAACTTAAAGAATTTAAAAATAGATAAAAAAGTTATATATTAAATGAACAAATTTTTTTTTAAATGAAATTAAACGTTATGTTTATATTCTTTGCAACTATTTCAATAATTAAATGTTATATTTAATGTAATGTTATATTTAATAATTAAAATAGTTGCAAAGTATATTTCTGTAAGATAAAGCTCTTTGACTTGAATTTCTCTGCGTATTTAAGTCAGTTCTGTTGACGCTTGTAAAATTAGAAGTACATTCTGTGAAGTCAGTAGTGGTGGCTGAATTAAGACGCAAAAAATTGTGTAAAACTATGGTTGCTAATACAAATTTTTTGGCATTTTCTGGATTACTATTTATAGTTGTTAGTAAAATTCGCCATTTAGATGACAGAATTCCTAAAAAAATAATAAAAATTTATAATTTTATTGGCGTTAAAATAAAATAACATTACCAAACGCCATTTCAATTCGAACTCTTGCTTTTGATATCTTTTTATTGTAAGTGTCCATACTTTCATCAGTTACTGTAGCAAAGGGTTTCATGATATTTGATTTTAGCGGAAAAGCTGCATCAGCTACAAAATAAAACGGGAAAGGCTCCGATATATTTGGTAGATTTACGTCTGGTGGTATATTTAATTCATAATTAATGATTTTTTGTCCAAATGAAGAGTTTCTGAATACACCACCATCGCTTTGACTCCCATAGGCTCCTACATCAATTAAAGTGAAACTATAATCCGCATCACATGCTGCCATTAAGACCTGAAAAATTTTATTGTGCTAACTAATAATTTATATTTATAATTTTTTCTTACTATGCTGTTGAATTTTTTGTAGTTAAAAAATTGGGATCCAGCATGGGCGGGATTTTTTATCCTAATATGCTTTCCATCTAGTCCACCTAAACAATTAGGTACACCAGTTGTCGATAGAAACTTTGACGCGATTTGTAACCAATTTTCTTTTGTAGGAGGGCTTACATAAAATGCATGTAACTCACGCCATAATACTTCACTTGTTTCCAGAACAATTGTTCTTGCCGTTTTCAAGCCCCACACGAAACTTCATAGACAATGTGTGCATGCTACATCCATGTCCAAGAAAACTAAATAACACATAAGTAACAGAAATGCATACAAATATTTACAAAAACCTACTATAATGTTATGAATAATCTTTGTTCAGCATTTATAGGTTTCCTTTGAGAATGTTTTGTTAATGCAAATCGGACTAATTTCAAAAGTGATTTAAATTGATCATAAGTCATACGAACCGATTTGTAAAATAGTTCCGGATTTTTTGTTGTAATGATATCGAATCCAGTATTATAAAATCCAAAGTTTTCTCTAGATTTGAATAGTTCTCTATTACAGGCACGATATTGTTTTCTTTGTATCACTTTTAAAATCATCAAATGCTCTAACACTTCAACATCATCCATTTCATTACAAATATCCATTTTATTACAAATTAAAATTTTTTTTTTTAAAATCTCAAATTAAAATTTAAAAACACTACCTTTATATGAAAACACTATCCAAACTGAATAATTTTTGACAAATTCAAAATAGTACGCGCGTATCCATTTCGGTTGCTTTGTTTTATCTGTATACTTGCGTACAGTACGCACTACGCAGTACGCATTGATTTAGGTTGAGCCCCTAAAACGGAAAACAAATGTGCAGTTGTGCTTCACCTTTGGCTGAGTGAAGATCAATATGTAGGATTATTCGTCGTCGCCACAAAGTCTAACAGAAGATCTTGTAAGGTTTGTTAGTAAAATATTTTGAGATATTTACTTTTTCTAATTTGATTTGTTTGTTTTTTTTTTTTTCGTATTAGATTACAAGATACAATTTTTGGATGCGATGAAAGGGAAGTGTCGAGGAGGAGTGATTCACGTAAATAAAATGAAAAAGTTTTATATAAACAACATTTTTATTAAAAAAGATTTTCGAAATTGTTTCAACAGGTTCAGATTTCAGAATGTTGATGACGCAGAGATCCAAATTAGTCTCCTGAACAAAATATCAGCGATTTTGTGGAAAATTTCAATCCGTCCAACGATGAGGGAAACTCTTTTTGTAGTGATGAAAGGGAATTATTATCTTCAATTTCATATTCATCTCACAACTCCACTCCAATTTCTTGTAAAAGAAAGCGTGACCCCGCCCTTTGGAAAGCTAATATGCAAAAGAAAGGTCCACATCAAGGTGGTGACAACAATACGTAGAAATGGACAAGGATTATTTAAAAATTTTACCTAAAATTTGACAAAACTGAGTTTTATGGTGATATTTTATTTATTTTATTAGTAACTAGCAAAGTTACCCGACGTTGTCCGGGTCGACCACAAAATGAATCGAATTTATTTCAATGAAGTTTGATTTATGAATCGAATTGAAAAAAATTGGTTTATCAAAAATATTCTAATATTTTTTTTCACTACGATAAAAAAATATCAACAATACTCCAACTTAAGCTATACTTATATTAAAATTATTTCTTTGTAAACAATATTTTGGTGATCTTTTCTGATGAAGTATAAGCAAATACGCTCCTTGCTGTTGAGGTATTCTTGAAATAAAGAAATGTTCGTTTTTTCCACAATCAATTGGAATTTGTACTTAAATGAAATGAGGATGCCAAGTTCTTATTCTTAATCTAGTACCGTAGTTTTGGCTTCTTCAAGTTTCGTAGAAGCACTATTGAAGCTACTACTTTTAATTCCAATTGATGAGGAACAACAACTTCATTTTCATCGATAACTGTATCTATCGATTTGTACACATGGACCCCCTGGAACACTCTGCAGTATTTTCTGATTAATAAAACTAATGGTCAGATTTTTGTGGCTAATTCACATAGCCACTTCACATAGTCATTTAAAAATTTTATACTGATTCCTAAATTCGAAAATACATTTTCAGGAAAATATATGTTTTTTTATTTTTCATAGAATACCTATGAATAAATTTTCAAGTCTGTAACACAATTTTTTTTTTGAAACATTTCTGATAGAGTACGTAAGTGTAAATTTTCATGCCTGTAACACTATTGGTTTTTATTCCTGAGACATACATGCTAAGAGTTGTACGGCAGCAACCCAAACCAGTCCAAATTTTTGAAATCGGTAACAGTCGAATTTCTTTATTTGTGAAAGAGAATCTAAATGTAAATTCTCATATCTGTCACACACATGGTTTTTAAAATATTCCTGAGTCTTGGTAAGAGTTGTACGGCAGCAACCCGAATGTCATCTGATGGCTTTGTAAAGTACCGCGTTATTTGCATACCGGTACCATGAATAACTGTGCAAAATTTCAGAACTCTGTCTTTAAAACTGTGGGCGTGTATAGCGAACAAACAAACAAACAAACAAATAAACAAACAAACAAACAAACAAACAAACAAACAAACAAACAAACAAACTTTCCCTTTTATAAGTATAGATAAGCTAATTTAACTTAACATTAATAATATTACAGTAGTACAAAAAAGATTGATACTGGAATTTTCCGTTTAAATTATGAAGCAGAATAAGCTATTTAGTTTTATAAACGTTATTGTTGAAATAAATAATATTTTCTAAAAAACAAATTTATGTTTAAATTTAAATTTTTGATTGATATACAGGTAATAAAGTTTAATCCCTTCAAAAATTATTATTCCCTTTTACGTTATATTTTAAGATTAAATACTAAACTTCCCAAGGGAAAATTCAAGAATTCAATCATTAAAGGAAAGAAAAGTCAGAAACCCTCAAATCACACCTTTATTTAATCCTATATTCTTGTCAAATCTGCAGCTTACAAAGTCTTGTTATAAATTTCAGTTCAATCTGTTATACGACAGAATTTCAAAAATTAAACGTTAATGGCGCGAAATCCTTTCAAGGCTGGCGCCTACTGAGAAATATCTTTAGTATTAATTTCATCTCTTTCAGTTCACTCATTCTCGAGGAACAAAAATTTCAAAATGTTTATACTTTTTTACTGAATCTTAAAAAAAATTTAAAATTTGTAGGTTTAAAATGGAAATTCATGGCACTACTATAACTATATAAACATGAGAAAATCACATACGACAAGAGAAAAACTTTTAAAAACAAAAAATTTTGCACATACGACAAATCCATCCGGCACTTAACAGCTTTTAGTTCCGAAACTAAGTGTGGGCGGACCATTTTACAACTATGAATCGAAAGCTGATTTGATACGTTGTATGTTGTAAAAAAAAATATTGAATTTTATCGTCCAGTTTTTGAATAACAGCAGCTCAAACCTTTAAAATAGTTTTTCTGGAAACCATATTTCGGCACATTCAACAAACGTTTTTCCAGCCGACGATATATCAACAAAAAACAATATTTTGCTTTTCCGTTTTCTGTAACTTATTAACAAAGAAGAAATTCTTCGAAATCGAGGACTTACTGTTGAAGAGTTAGTTGGCTATTTATGCCTGATATATGTATTTTACCACCAGATGCAGCTATTTTGACAAATGAAGATTCAGCAGGAGAAGTCGAATGTGGTGGAACTGATAATTTATCATCAAGACAATTGAAAGCCCCAGCTGAACTTTGTTCGAAAAATAATGTCAATTTATTAATAGAGGATTATATTCTCGAAAGTGAAGTTGTTGATGAACAATATGTTTCTGAAAATTACAAAGACTCTTTCGATGAAGTCTTACCTGCTCACAAGAATATCAAATGTACTTGGATTGATAGTGATATTTCTATTTAATGGTGGTACTCTAATTGAAAATTATGAAATTTATTTCGGAAAAACCCCACCCCAACTGAAATATTTGAAATGATGTTAACTGATGATTTAATTGAAATTTTGATGAAAGAAACTAACAATTACGCAGTTTTTAAATGAAGACAAAATCCAAATGTTACGAAAGAAGAAATTAAAATTTTTATCCCAGTAAAAATGTAGATGTATGTAATCAACTGGTATCTCAGTCGATGCGTCGAGGTCGTTTTACACAAATAATGACTAATCTGCATTGCTGTGATGTATCAAAATTTAATAAGAATGACAAGTTATATAAACTTGCTGAAACTTGAATTTCTGAAAAAACGTTGTTCTTTCTACTAATATTTTTTTTTTTTTTTTTTTTTTTTTTATACTGTCAGATTTATGCTTAGAGCAAGCACATCAAACGTCTATTACTAAAAGAAAGTTTACCACATTTGATTGTGCAATATTTCACCATCCAGTAGGGTTAGTAAAACACCGCCACCTTTGATTAAAAAATTTAAAAATAAACTAAACCAGGTACATGCTGTTAGTAGAAGGGTAAAAAGTCATAAATTAATACCTACGTTAATAGCTATACATTTAATAAAAACACTTCAAAAAGTTAGGCCAAAAAAATATCAAAGCTAAAAAGAACAACAGTTGTTAGTTAGTCTCAGTTGAACGTACATTAAGACGTAAACGTTTTTTAATTGTTAAAACACTTAGTTGACGATCAAAAGAACTAGAGTTAGAATTTACTTCACGGAGCATTCTAGTGATTGGCTCGAATCTACCATATTCGGTAGGGTGGAAGGGAATGTGGAACAACTCAACGGTTCTGAGATTATTCCGATTGGATCTTGCAACCAAATAATTTGAAATTTCAAAGGAAAGGATCTGGTGAATAAAAGAGATATCTGCAATTATTCGACGATCAGACAACGACTGTAAGTCAATGAGTTTAAGACAGTGGTAATAAGGTGGAAGCCGCAATGGATCATTCCACGAAAAGTTACTCAAAGCGAAACGTAAACCGTACTTTCGTTGAACCGATTCAATTCGGTTAATGTCAGTCAAGTAATGTGGAGACCACACTTGACTGGCATATTCAAGGGTAGGCCTTACATAAGTAACATAAAGATGTTTCGTGAGGTAGGGGTCAGAAAATTCTTTACACCAACGTTTAATGAAACCTAAAGAAGAATTTGCTTTGCTCACTATCTTATCATAATGTAGCTTAAAGCTCAGTTTAGTGTCAAGCGTTAACCCGAGGTCTATAATAGAATTCGCTCTTGAAAGCTGACAGCCATTTAGTTGGTAGCTGAACCAAATTGTCCGAATGGAATTTTTCCTAGAAAAGGTAATGACTTGGCATTTAGAAGTGTTCAATTCAAGTCCATTTTTTGAACACCAAGAAGCGAAATTGATAAAATCGTTTTGTAACTTTAAGAAATCCGATGAGGAAGATATAGGAGTAAAAAGCTTTGAGTCATCAGCAAAACTAAGAAGTTTAGAAAAAGTTATCACTTTAGGAGCATCAATTGTTGAAAACTATAAAACTAAGGGGTCCTATATGACTACCTTGAGGAACACCAGAAGACGCTGAATATTGGTCAGAAATCGCAGTTTTAAATAAAACTGAGTATTCCCGAGAAGAGAGGTAAGACTCAAGCCAGTTAAGGCTATGCGGTGAAAAACCTATAATTTTGTGCTTGAGTAATATGATACTATGAGGAATTTTGTCAAATGCTTTACTTATGTCAGTAAAAATGGTGTCAACTTGAGAACCATTCTCCATTGAGGTCATTGCCTGGGAGACAAAGTCAAGCATATTGGTAATTGTTGACCTACCTCTTTGGAAACCGTGTTGCTCAACACAAATAAAACGTTTACAATAATCATATAAGAAATCATATATCATACGCTCAAAAAGTTTAGGAATACACGAGAGCTTGGCGATGGGCCTATAATTGGTGCATTCATTTCTGGAGTCTTTTTTATGAACTGGAATAATGTAAGACTTTTTCCATAAACAGGGGAAAATGCCCGATTGAAGGGATAAATTAAACAGAAAAGAAATGGGATGCAATAAGTTAATCATGCATTCCTTAAGAAGAATCGGAGGAATACCGTCAGGGCCGGAAGAAAAATCGTCTTTTAATAATGAAATATGTTTTCTTTTGATGAATCTATGGTGAAATATTATGGAAGACACAGCTGTAAACAGTTTTTCAAAAATTAACCTATTAGATTTGGATACAAAGTTTTGTGTATGAACACAGAAAGCGGTTATTTGATAGATTTCGAAATATATATGGGAAAATTTTTTAAAGAAATCTCCAACTATGATAAGACTTTTGGAAAACCGGCAGCTGTTTTAGCTTGCATGATAGATAAGATTCCGAATAATCATGTAAATTATAATTTTTACTTCGATAATTTATTTACATCAGTCAATTTATTATCACATCTACAACATAAAGGTTATGGTGGTGCGGGAACTATGAGAGCCAATCGTATTCCAAAAGAATGCAATTTATCAAACAAAGATGAAATAAAAAATTACGAAAGAGGTCATATTTCATATAAAAAGTCTAATGCAGATAATTTAATGATAATAAAATGGAAAGACAATTCCCTAGTTACAGTTTCATCAAACATACATGGCATCAGTACCTTCTGCATCAGTAAAAAGATATTCTTCCGCAGAAAAAAAAATTTTAAATGTTAAATGTCCTGCTGCAATAATGAAATACAATAAATATATGGGAGGAACTGATAGGATGGATGAAGACGTAAATGCATATAGGATTGGTATTAGGGGAAAAAAGTGGTACTGGCCACTAATAACTTGGATGTTTGATATTTGTATGAACCACGCTTGCATGATCTATAAGCGCACCAATAACACAAAAATTAGTAGTCTTGATTTTCGTCGGATTATAGTTGAAGATTATTTATCTGCTTTCAAGAATCTACCATCAAAGTCTGGACGACCAGCTAAGGAACTTCTAAGCCAAAGGTAAATTGTAATTAACTTTTCGCTTGGAGATTTTTTTTAAATTTTTTATAACATTTTAGGTTTGATAATATTGGTCAAATTGTTACATATGTTCCCGATTGCAAACGTACTAAGACGTTGTAAGGTAGATCAGTGCAATTCTGTATGCCGGTACCAGTGCAAAAAATGTAAAATAGTAATTGGCATACAACTCGTTAAAATTTGATTTTCTTGCTAATTTTAAATTTTATTTTTGATTGTCAATATTTTATAGTCTAGCAATTGAGAACAAATTTTAAAAAATAAACAGAATTATACCTAAAATAAAATATTTTTTTTTTTTTGATTGTATCTTTGATTGTGTATTTCACCATTTTATTAAACGAATTTTTCCATTATATTTTATACATATATAATCATAGTATAAGTAAGTTTCCTTAAAAATATCTCAGATCCTAGATATTTCACTTTTCTATTAAATTTTATTTATAAATTTATAACGTTATTTTTATTTTATACAGTTACATTTTTTGATGTCATTTTCCCCATTCCTTGCTAAAGGCAACTCTATAACTAGTTTTTATTATTTTTTTTTTTTTTTGTATTTTATTTGTATTAGAGAAGGTGAAATAGTTCCAGGGTATATACAAAAAAATAAGAGCATGAAAATTTCATTTTGTAGAATTTTTACATTTTTTATTTTTTTTTTTGTTTTGTTATTTTGTTTTTCCATATTTCTTTTGTTGTCACTTTATTTATCGTATTGTATACACTTTACTAAAATACTAAAAAGAAAAACTATTTACCTTTAAGGATTAGATAAAAATGATATAGAGTGAGATATGATACTTTAACTAACGATATCTCTCTGTTATTGTATTTTGCCAAATTGAATATTTTCACTATTTTATCTTTAAAAAAAAAAAAAAATTTTTTTTTTTGTTTTTTTAGTATGATAAAAAAAAAAAAAAGGTAAAACAAAAAAAAAAATAATATAAACAGAAATCGTGTTTTTTTTATATGAGATAACAAGAATTTGCTTGCTTTATTTTTTTTTTAAAATATTAGATCAAAGCAGGCGTAATACCAGCAACACGCCCTAGAACTAGTTCTGTAAAATGAAGCGTTCAAGGATACCGGTTAAATTGTTATAGAAGAGAAATTACTCAAAAATTAGAATACAATAATGCAAGGTTATATTTTATTATGTAACTATACATTTTCAAAGGTAAAATTTAAAATGTTGTACAAAATGTTTAATATATGCTAGAATGAGATAGAAGATAGTCAAATAGATAAAAAAAAATGATAATATACTGTTCAATCATTCTTTTGGGGTGCCTTATATATTATGATTGTAATTATAGATACTATATTAAACCGGAAAAATATTGTTGTAGTAGAAAAATAATATTGATGATTCAGATAAGGATTGAAAAATGAAATATAGTAGCGAATGTAAGAGAAATAAACATCAAACATAATTATAAATATTTTACAAAATGTCAACGCAAATATGACATTTGATTATACAGCCAGAACTAAATCTAGTAAAGTTATGTAAGAGACATAAACATAAAAAAATAATTATAAATATTTTACAAAATGTCAACGCAAATATGGCATTTGATTACAGTCTGAACTAACGATTTCTAACTAGAAAAGCCCAGTTAAAAATTCGTTATGATTAAAAATTCAAAATGGTTGGTGAAACAATATTAGAACAGTAGTGGGCTTTAAATAGTTAAACATTTTATTAATTATTGCAAAATTTTCTTTTAAATTAACATGACGTATACAAAATTAGAGATAGAAAATGGATAGAACAACAAAAAGAATTGTCAAAAGAATTCATTTCAAACAAGAAATTAGAAAAAAAAGTCTTAGTAAATTTTTTTTTAATATTCTTGACAGTAACTTAGGCAGAAGTACTTTAATTAAGTACGGTACTGCAAGTTTATACTACAAAATCTACAATATTTCGAGCATTGATTTATCAAATTACTGGCTTAGCTTATTAAATGTGCAAACCTACTGCTATTGTCAGGAACTAAGCCTTCTTAAATAGAATATAGCTCAATTTTATTTAATTTGTTACCAGATTCACTCAATTATTTTTTGTCATTTATTTTATTGTCATTATAGGGTACTGGGCTAGGTCGGGAATTGAACCTGGGTCCTTTCGGTACTAACGCATTGACAACTTTTATAGAATAGAGCTGGATACAACCTTAAAAAAAATACTTGAAACTAGAACGAAAAAAAAAAATACTTATTTAGCATTAACGCACCACCCCATCACCGCCATCTATTATGAAAAGAGTACTAGCTTAAAAAAAATATTTGAAACTATAAACCAAAAAAAAAAAAACACTTATTAAGTGTTAACGCCCCACCGCATCACCGCCAACTTACTATTATGAATAGAGCTGGGTATAAGTTTAAGTCAAATAGTTAAAACTAGAAATAAGAAAAGTACTTGGTTAATATTAACGCATCGTTCCCACACACATACGTACCCACACACATGCATACTTAATCCAAAAAAAACCAAAAATATATTAACAATTATAAAATAATATTTTCATTATATATATATAAGTACAGCTAGTTCGGCATTTTTCCATTTTCATTTTTAAATTTTTTTTAACTGTGAAATTTTTGTAAATTATACACAAACAATATTTTCCAATAACTACCTAACACCATTTAGACTGTACTGACTCTAGAGATTAATATTATCCAATTGTTATTTAATATATAACACGTTAGCTACCAATACAATCACCAGTAAACATCCCTATTTTCATTTCCGGGTATTTAAATCATTTTTGATGCCGAAATTCCACTTCTCCGTTAAGTACAAATTTTGCTTCACTTCTTCCCTTGAATTAGGCTTTAAGTACTTGTTTTTTTTTTATAGATACATATCTTATCATGTGCATCAATTTGGTGATGACTATGTCCAACATACATACAATTTTTTTGGAGGCTTTCCTTACAAGAGATGTTTGAAGTTGATTTATTTATTACATTTTATATTCCCCTTTCATCCGCCATTTTTTCTTTCTGCTTTCTTTTTCTATTGCGACTGCAATTGAAAATATTTTGTATGATGTATACGTTCCTGATTTTGGTTTTAAGTTTCTTATCTCGAAATTTGTAGTCATATATTTGTCTTCGAGTTTGTTTGCTCGAAGTTTGAATTTTTGATTTTGTTTTAAATGTGATCGCGGGTAACTCGATATCATATGAAAATATAGGTTGAATGTAGCTTATTTTTCATACAAAAAAAATGTTTTATATTAAAAACTACTCAGGGGCTTCCACGGAGTACGAAAAAGAACATGTACTTGATTAAAATGTGGTTTTACAGTTTTTGAGCTCGCTTGATAATCCGCAAAGTCATAAAATTATATTTCGATAATTTTTTCACGTCCCATTCTCTAATGATCAATCTTAAACAGATAAAATGGAAAAATGTCCCGTAATGTCAAACAAATAAATTCAAAAAGAATAAAGTCAAATTTTCGAATTTATTTGATTCAAACAATGAAGTTCTGGATAATGGAACAATAATTCTGTAGTATGTTTACTTTAAAATTTTAAAGGAATCACTCAACTAAAACAAGTTTTCCAGAGTGTTCAAGTAAAGATTCCAATTGTTTAAGTAAAACATTCTCCAGAAAAGATCTGCACATTAATATAAATATTGTCCACAACTCATTTAAAGTTACAAGAAGCATATGAAGGGAAATGTTAATTTGTTGGATAGATGCATGCTTCAGTATTGAGTTCATATCTATTTCAGCAATTACATTGATTTGGTTATTTCTAATGCGTCAAATTTGTCCAGACCTACAAATAAGACGTCTCCATCACTTCTAGATTTTAAATGAGATATAACTATTGCCTTTTTAATAATTTCGATGGATGATATAAGCAGAAATATGTATATCAGATGTCGTTCTACCTCTTCACAAGTAATATCAACAGTCATACCATAACTAGGTTAAACTGGAAAATGGCGAAAAACGCCGATGCCAACTCTGCAAGACCCAAACAGTTTTTAAGTTTGAATCTTGCTGACCCGTAACGTACCAAATGCTCAGTTGAATTCCATCAGTATCTTTGGAATTATAATTTTTTTTTAAAATATTTTTGTATGACATAACTTTGAAATAGTTTTGATTAGTAAACGTTTGAAATATTTATAAAATAAAAACAAATAGCAAAAATCTTTTTTTCGGTTAGTGAGCAATCAAAATCCACAAACAAAAATCCACAAAAAAAAATCCATAAATTCAAAATCCATAAAATTGTTGCAAATTAATCCTGGAAATATCCTTGCTGTAACCAAAAACGGCTATGCATAAACATAATTTATGCATAAAAGCAATAACGAGGAAAGTTTTTGTGGTGAAAGCCATTATGGATTTCGTTTTTTGTGGATTTAGGGAGTAACCCCTTTCTTTTTAAAACTTTTGTAGTACTTTAGTCCATTGTCATCTTTCGCAACACATTTTTTAAATTTTTTCCCCGTAATTTTCTTACTTAATCCAAGATTAGCTTTAGTTATAAAAATAATCGAAATATTTCAACTCCTTCAATGTGTGGACAGAAAAAGGGATATTTAATATTAAAAAAATGTTTATAAACAAATGGAATTTTTGATTTTGTGCCTTTAGCTATCAGAAACCACATACAAACAAAAAAGAAACAAAATTGTAGTCTGACTATAATTGAAATTGTTTAGAAACAAAAACAATCTGTATTAAGTCTTTAAAAACACATAACATAACAATTATACTAAGGGAAACAAGCAATTATTATAATTTCAGTACCGTAGGCAAAAATTTATATTTAAGAATCAATATAAGAAACCAAAATTTATAATACACGTGTATTAAAATAATGTCAACCATAACCATTAAAATTGCTCTTTAAATCAAAAGAATAGAATCAAAAATTTTATAACAAGAAGAACATTTCAATAAACCGCAGTATCCTTGAATTTATGATGGTTTCTTTAAAAGAATAATAAGTATATTAATTTTCTTAAATATTTGTTATTGTTGTTGTTTATGTTTTGTTATTTTGTTTTTTTTTTTTTTAATAAAGCGGTTTTCTTTTAAAGAAAATTGTTAAATTTTTTGTTTTGTTTTGCTTTTATTTTGTTTCTTTTGTTATTTTTGTCTTTTATTTTTGTTTATGAAATTTTTTACATATTTTACTCTCATTATAGGTAGGTACTTATGTTGTGTTTTAATTTTTTTTTTTTTGTTTGGAAAAATTTTAAAGGAATACAAAGAATCATGTACAGAAATAATATATCAAAAGTTTTAACAAATAATTTTAAAAATTAAAATTAAAATGTTGAATAATAAAACAAAGAGACAAACAAAATAAAAACAATTGAAATTTTTCTGTCATAATATTTTTGTTATAGACTTTACTGGATGGAAATTTCTCAGCCTTTCATTGAATCCTGTCTACAGTAATTATGTATAATGTTTTAAAATAAATTTATGTGAGTCAGTATTGAAAAAAATTGTGATGTTTCAGTGAAATTTACAGGATCAGAAAATGTACTTGTATATTGCAGGTATAATATACCTAATTAATGTGACTTGTAGTGAAAATTTATATTATTTCATAGAAAATTAAATCTGGGATAAGTGGGTAGGGTACGATAGCTGGTGTTTTTTGTTTGTTTATTTGCATTTTATAAATAGGGTAGGTATGTAACTGTATTTTGCAGTCGGATGCGGATTTCGCCTACTACTTGCAGTCTTCGTCAGTGCTTTGTATTCGACTGAGGAAAGAAATCTAAAATCGTCCTTTTTGTTTTTAAAGACAGGTAGCAAATTGACCTTATTACCGCAGTTGGTTAGTTGTTTACTCTCGAATGAAATACCGCAGATAGAGGGGTGGGTAATTATAGTGGGTTATTAAAAATTTTAAATCAATACACAATACACAAAATATCTAGGTTTTTAAAAAGCCCCAATATCAAAACTCCCAGACACAAACTATTTTATTTTATATCGGCAAAATAACAAACTTATAACGTAAATCGAGGGATTGTTACATTGTATTATATTTAAATTTTTTTATTTTGTCTTACCCTCTACAACTTCCTACCTTCCGGAAATTCAAGGTCTTAATAAAATGGAGCGGAAGTTGAAAAAAAATATATATATTTAAGGGCATGAGCAATTTGTTTCACATTATGTACTTAATGAGGAAAAATTGATTTACGAGAGATCTTAGAGTTGGCTACAAAAAAGGGGATATCTCTATTTTCCAGAATATTTATATTAATTATTTTTATGCGTAGCCACTGTTTTATGCAAAAAGGGGGATATATATATTATTATTTTATTTCTAGAAAAAGCAGATATCCAGATTTTGAGTTCTTGAATTTTGTGAGTTTGGATTTTATAGGGGAACCATATATAAATTTAGAAAACAGAAATGTAACTACAAAATTTAAAACAGAATTTTGGTAGGTATTTGATTCCATTGAAGCATGGCATCGCAGAATAAAATTTTTGGTTGGACAGAAAAATTGTGGATTGTATGAGATGAACCAAGTACTAGGTACAAAAATGATTGAAATTCAAACTATTTCGGAGCGAATTTGGTCGGGTGAAGTTATCTCAATCAAGAAAGCAAATGTAAAGCGCTATAAAAAATTAAAGCTAGATGTAAGAAAGTGTCTAAATCCCACCCTAATTATATTGCTATTATTCATAATATGATATTTCACGTTAGAGTGACAGGTAGGGGTAGTTTTATAGGCTCTTTTGAATTTTAGTAAAAATTTAAACAATGAAGATTGTTTTTGGTATTTATTTAAGAGGTGAGTCATATTTACTTTTATAAATTTCGATGCTTTTCACTGAGTTTAGTTTCATAGAATCTCTCATAGAATTTACCATTACTATGTCTGCTTTAGAAATTCTATGATTCTTTTGGTTGATGTGTTCTGCTACTTTGAACCAGAATTCGGTTAAATTCTTCTTAACTAATTCTGTTTCTTTCACTTCCTAGTTTGTCCTTAACTTTGTTGCAATGACTGGAAGTGTTCTTATATTATTCCAAATTTGTAAGTTAATGATATTTTTTAATATCCCTATAATCTCCTGTTATATATAAAACTCTCATATGACCCATAGTGACGTAATGGTGCGAAGTATCGACTGTGAGCGTGGCCGAGGAGAATATTCTGCGCATTTTTGAAAGAAAAAATCTACAAAAAATACTCGGTTCAAAAATATTACAGAATGGAGAATATGTAATCAGAAGCAACAGCGAGTTCAATAGTGTAATGTATAGTGAGGATATTGTGCGGTTTACAAAGACCAAAAGGCCCACATAAGTCGAATGCACGAAAGTCGAGATAAAGCAGTGGTGCTGAATAGAAGGCCCGAGAGTAGCCGTGGTACAGGAAGACCAAGACCCTACCCTACAAATCCAAATTGGAGACAAGTGACACAAGATCGACGTTTTTGAAGGAGCATAGTGATGAAAGTCAAAGCTCACCCAGAGCTGTAGCGCTATAAGATGATGATGATGATAATCTTCTTTTACCAAACCTTTATGGGAGATGGGAAGGGTTAAAATTCGATGAATCATGTGATTAAACGAGATTATGTTATGACGATAGGAGCCATTCGTGGTATTCGGGAAACCTCTGTCAGTATCTTTCGGCTTTCTGTAGATCTCTAGTTATAGGAATGTTCTTGTTTTGGTTATAAAAAAACTTTTATAACGATAGCTTACCTTCCATGTCTACCTATACAGTAAACTGCATATTCATGTAGAGTTCGTTGAGAGAAGTCAGTGTTGATTCTAAGTGTCTGTCCCTTATTACAGCAAAATATATCATCCACGTATCTTTTGCAATATTTTGGTAATCGTCCTTCTGCTGAAAAATCTGACTCTAATGAACATTTTACTGTTGAATAACGAGAAGTAGGTTTTTCATTGGAGTTCTTCTAACGCCGAAAAATAAGTTAGAATTGAATAAGAAAGAATTAGAGAAGAAAATAAGAACAAATATTTTGCCTAGGTATTTTGGGGATTATTGTACTCATTTTAGTACTTGTGCCATACCCTTCGCACTTTCAAAATCTATCTTTTCGAAGATTGTAACAACAAAAACAAAAATTTTATCAATTTAAGTTTAAAAAAAAATAAAACGAACACTGGCATCAATCTTCAAATAATATTTCAACTCTATCAACACCGGAACATTAAAATTTATAAAAAAATAACTACAAAGGAAAACATACAAAGTATCCTATATAGGATTCAAGAAAATTCCTGTTTCATTAGATTTGTTGATGTTTTCGTTTTTTTTATATTTCAATCCTGTCAATTTAAAAAAAAAAACGAATTTCACATAATAGAAAGAAAATAATTACAATACGAGAATTTAACTCAAACCTTTTTTTCTATATAAAGAGCATAGGTAGAGCTCTATATTGCAAGGTGTGAATGAAATCAGATAAAATCGTGTTGGTTAATAGAAATCAGTGAACTGAAATTCCATAATTTAAGTAAATTAACAGTCTAAGTCTATCACATGTCTATCTAAATGTGTATCGTCTCTCATCATAATGCATTAAAATTTCTCACTATCTACATTCTGCATTCTATTCGTATTTACTCATTATTCAATTCATAATAAACTATTTTCATTATTATTGATGTTGTCGTTATAATTGAAATATTATGAATACGGTTGGTATGAATACACATGCAAACTAAGTCCGGTAACATGTACGGTAACTAAGGCCTCAGACAGAAACACAAAAACAAGAAATTGTACAAAATACCTAAATACGGTAACATGTACGGTAACTAAGGCCTCAGACAGGTAAACAAAAATAAGAAATTGAACAATATACCTAAATACGGTAATACGTACTGTAACTAAGGCCTCAGACAGAAACACAAAAACAGGAAATTGTACAAAATACCTCTTATATAAAATAATTTTTTTTTTCTTCTTTATTTATACCCAAAATGTTATATGAGGTTGTTGTATTTGATCTCCCTAACTATACATAGAATCTCAATATCTATTTGGATTTACCAATATACAATAGAATAGTAATTTTTTGGGAACAAATGAATTAAATTACAATAAAAATATAAAAGTCAAAATATTGTGATAATATTACAGAACAATTAAATTTTATTTTCCATCCTTTTTTTTTATTTGTATTTTTTTTTTTTTACTCTTTATTTATTTCTTTGGTTTCTAAAGAACAAGACTGAAAAATGTTTATGTAAATTTTCTTCTACAGATTGTAAAATGAGAATTTTCAATTTTTTTTTTTGTTTTTATCGTATTTTTTTTTTGTATTAAATATCCGTATATTTATGAATACGCACATTTTTAAATAATATTTAATGTATATATATATAAAATAATGACATATGTTTTATATTATAAGCTGTTGCTATATGTTAGTGTGTTGATTTTATTTATTATATTGTTTATTATATTTAAATTATATAATGTAAGAAAATTTCTTATATTTATTGTATTATCAAAGTGTTCATGTGTATATTTATGTATATGTGGTGGTTAATATTTAATTTATATATTCTTTATTTATTTATTTTTTTTTTATACATATTTCTAAATATACACTCATAATATTATGTAATTTTGAGTAACTTTTATTGTTCTGTAGAAACGTGCAGAGTGATTGAAAAATATTGTTTTTTTGCTTTTAAACTTTTTCTATTCACTTTATTTGTATAATATTTGAATTTCAATATAGTTTTTCTGAATTTTCAAACTGTACAAAGTATTTGATTAGTAGGTATAAACTGGAGTGGCATTTTGTAAGGTTTTTGTCAAAGTGACAATAATTTTGTTAAATTGAAATTGACAACAGATTCGGTGTCACAGCCATAGGGCATGTTCATACTGGTAAAAATGTGATATAAATCTAACAAAATTTGTTTGTGAGGGATTAAATCGGTAATGGGTAAGCAAATCTACCAAAATTTAAAAATTGTGGTAGTTTTTTGATATTTGAAATTTTGTTTTTTTAATAATAATTATAATGTCAGTGTCAAAATATTTTTTATACACAATGGGCGTTACATATTTGTATTATTTTTTATACACAAAAAAATTTAAATATATTATATTTTTCTTATAATGAAAAATATAAAGTTTTGGTTTTTGATTAAATTAATTTAAAGCTAGGAGCATATATTCAATTTTTTTATATTTCCTAACTATTAAGTACTTTTTATTTTATTTACCACAAATTAACTTGCCAATTTCTGTATATTTATTTATTTTTTTGTCAATCTATCATGTTTTTTCATTCTTTCTGTTATCTCCTACCTATTAAATACCTCCTATTTTATATACCATAAATTAACTTGTCAATGACTGTTTA
The DNA here is from genome assembly GCA_963942445.1 of Argyra leucocephala. Classification (NCBI taxonomy): domain Eukaryota; kingdom Metazoa; phylum Arthropoda; class Insecta; order Diptera; family Dolichopodidae; genus Argyra; species Argyra leucocephala. The sequence goes on from OZ012681.1 coordinate 126,677,188, forward strand.
TTTATTTTTTTGTTTGTAACTCTGTCGTGTTTTTTCATTCTTTCTATTATCTCCTACCTATTAAATACTTTTTATTTTATTTACCTCAAATTAAGTTGCCAATGTCTGTATATTTATTTATTTATTTGTCAATCTATCATGTTTTTTCATTCTTTCTATTATCTCCTACCTATTAAATACTTTTTATTTTATTTACCTCAAATTAAGTTGCCAATGTCTGTATATTTATTTATTTATTTGTCACTCTACCATGTTTTTGCATTCTTTCTATTATCTCCTACCTGTTAAATACCTCCTATTTTATATAACATTAATTAACTTGTCAATTTCTGTATATTTATTTATTTTTTTGTCAATCTATCATGTTTTTGCATTCTTTGTATTTTCTCCCACCTATTAAATACTTTTTATTTTATATACCATAAATTAACTTGCCAATGTCTGTTTATTTATTTATTTTTAATTTTTTTATTTAACTGTTTGTCACTCTATCATGTTTTTGCATTCTTTCTATTATCTCCTACCTATTAAATACTTTTTATTTTATTTACCATAAATTAACTTGCCAATGTCTGTTTATTTATTTATTTGTTTGTCAATCTATCATGTTTTTTTATTATTTCTATTATCTCCTACCTATCAAATACTTTTTATTTTATATACCATAAATTAACTTGCCAATGTCTGTTTATTTATTTGTAAATCTATCATGTTTTTTTATTATTTCTATTATCTCCTACCTGTTAAATACCTCTTCTTTTATATATCATAAATTAACTTGTCAATGTTTGTTTATTTATTTTTTTGTTTGTCAATCTATCATGTTTTTGCATTCTTTCTATTATCTCCTACCTATTAAATACTTTTTATTTTATTTACCATAAATTAACTTGCCAATGTCTGTTTATTTATTTATTTGTTTGTCAATCTATCATGTTTTTTTATTATTTCTATTATCTCCTACCTATCAAATACTTTTTATTTTATATACCATAAATTAACTTGCCAATGTCTGTTTATTTATTTGTAAATCTATCATGTTTTTTTATTATTTCTATTATCTCCTACCTGTTAAATACCTCTTCTTTTATATATCATAAATTAACTTGTCAATGTTTGTTTATTTATTTTTTTGTTTGTCAATCTACCATGTTTTTGCATTCTTTCTATTATCTCCTACCTGTTAAATACCTCCTATTTTATATAACATTAATTAACTTGTCAATGTCTGTTTATTTATTTATTTGTTTGTCAATCTATCATGTTTTTTAATTCTTTCTATTATCTCCTACCTGTTAAATACCTCCTATTTTATATGCCATAAATTGACTTGTCAATGTCTGTTTATTTATTTTTTTGTTTGTCAATCTATCATGTTTTTGCATTCTTTGTATTTTCTCCCACCTATTAAATACTTTTTATTTTATATACCATAAATTAACTTGCCAATGTCTGTTTATTTATTTATTTTTAATTTTTTTATTTAACTGTTTGTCACTCTATCATGTTTTTGCATTCTTTCTATTATCTCCTACCTATTAAATACTTTTTATTTTATTTACCATAAATTAACTTGCCAATGTCTGTTTATTTATTTATTTGTTTGTAAATCTATCATGTTTTTTTATTATTTCTATTATCTCCTACCTATCAAATACTTTTTATTTTATATACCATAAATTAACTTGCTAATGTCTGTTTATTTATTATTTCTATTATCTCCTACCTGTTAAATACCTCTTCTTTTATATACCATAAATTAACTTGCCAATGTCTGTTTATTTATTTATTTGTTTGTAAGTCTATCATGTTTTTTTATTATTTCTATTATCTCCTACCTGTTAAATACCTCTTCTTTTATATATCATAAATTAACTTGTCAATGTCTGTTTATTTATTTTTTGTTTGTCAATCTATCATGTTTTTGCATTATTTCTATTATCTCCTACCTATTAAATACTTTTTATTTTATTTACCATAAATTATCTTTCAAATGTCTGTTTATTTATTTATTTGTTTGTCAATCTATCATGTTTTTGCATTCTTTCTATTATCTCCTACCTATTAAATACTTTCTATTTTATATACCTTAAAATAACTTGCAAATGTCTGTTTATTTATTTATTTGTTTGTAACTCTATCGTGTTTTTTCATTCTTTCTATTATCTCCTACCTATTAAATACTTTTTATTTTATTTACCTCAAATTAAGTTGCCAATGTCTGTATATTTATTTATTTATTTGTCACTCTACCATGTTTTTGCATTCTTTCTATTATCTCCTACCTGTTAAATACCTCCTATTTTATATAACATTAATTAACTTGTCAATGTCTGTTTATTTATTTATTTGTTTGTGAATCTATCATGTTTTTTAATTCTTTCTATTATCTCCTACCTATTAAATACTTTTTATTTTATTTACCTCAAATTAAGTTGCCAATGTCTGTATATTTATTTATTTATTTGTCACTCTACCATGTTTTTGCATTCTTTCTATTATCTCCTACCTGTTAAATACCTCCTATTTTATATAACATTAATTAACTTGTCAATGTCTGTTTATTTATTTATTTGTTTGTCAATCTATCATGTTTTTTAATTCTTTCTATTATCTCCTACCTGTTAAATACCTCCTATTTTATATGCCATAAATTGACTTGTCAATGTCTGTTTATTTATTTTTTTGTTTGTCAATCTATCATGTTTTTGCATTCTTTGTATTTTCTCCCACCTATTAAATACTTTTTATTTTATATACCATAAATTAACTTGCCAATGTCTGTTTATTTATTTATTTGTTTGTAAATCTATCATGTTTTTTTATTATTTCTATTATCTCCTACCTGTTAAATACCTCTTCTTTTATATGCATAGCTTAAATTAACTAGGCAATATCTGTTTATCTATTTATTTGTTTATTTATATGTTTGTCAATCTACTTATTTATATAACAATTTGTCAATGTTTTATTAATAGTTTTAAAATAATACCTACTTAAATGTTATACAATATTGTTTAAAAATTAAAATCTCTACAAAAGTGAATATAATAATTTAATGAATTATCACAAACACCCTGTACCATAATCATCAAAATTGTTTTATTAGGACTCTGTACTTAATTTATTTTATTTTTTGTTGATATTTTTTTGTTATTATCATATACTCGTATTTATTTAATAAATTGACTGGAAAAGTATATGTAATTTATTATTTTATGAAAAATTTTCTTATTTTCCAATTTGCTTTTTTCTAATTTTTGTTTTGTTTTTTTATTTTTTTTTTTTTAAGTTTGTTATAAAATCCCAGAGGCGCTGTAGTCATTTATACAAGTACAAAAAAAAAAATTTAAAACTCTAATAAGTAGGTATATATTTACATCGTTTCTACATCACACATAATAATAATTGCGAATATATAGTTTTATGTAAATAAATAGACATATTATATATATATATATTTATATATATATATATAAATAATATGTTAAGTGGTTAAATATGATACTGGTGATGGTGGTTCATAAAAGTTTGTAGTCAACTTGATTGTAAATTGAAGTTTATTAAATATTTAAAATGGTATAAATTGTATGTACCCGACCCGGTATGCATAAAATATCTAAAAACTTCTATTTTTGTTTTCTGGAAAAAAATTTCTATACAATTTGAAACTTATGTATATTATGTATTTTATATACATACACAACTAATATATAAATACGATATATTTTTATAATAACAAATAAATAAAAAAAAAAAATTAAAAATAAAATAAAAAACATGTTTCACATTTTTCTTATTTAATTTCCATACAATAAACAACAACAACAACAACAACAACAAAAAATCAAGAAACCACAAAAAAAAAAAACAAAGAACGAATCCTTGAATTTATTACACAAATATGAAAGTTTAAGAGTGTGTTAAAATAATATGAACATGTGGAAAATTAACGCTATAAATTAGCAAGAGTACAGTGAAAAATAAATTTTTCAAATAAATATTATAAAACAAAAAGTTAACGAACATTAAAAGAGCTACAGGGAATTATTTTTGCTTATTATTATTTTTTTATTTTTTTTTTGTTAATAAATTAAGAGTTCCTGTGAATTAAAAGTGTTCATCTTAAAGGAAAAAAATGTGTATTTTTTAATTAAATTAAACCAAACCCAATTTTTAATTTCTTCATTTTTCTTAAATTTACTTTAGAAATTTTGCAAAACCAGATTTTTAGAATAATTGTATGCAAATTTTTAGAAGTTGTGTATTTTACTATTTTATACCAAAAAAAAAATAATAATTTGTGCTATCTCAAAAAAACAAAAATAAGAAAAAAAATAATAAATTGTTAACACAATAAATAATTGCATAACCTCAGGATTTATCCGTTTTTTATATTTTTATTTTATTTATTTTAGAAGCGCGGGTTCGAACCCCATGAGAATAGTTACATTTTTCAATATGATGAAAATTACTGAAAGTAGATGTAGTTGAAAGGGCTAGAAAGGAAATGTAGTTGAACTGCAGATTTATGTGCAGATCCCACCAACTTACTACTAATACCAGCGAGTTCATCTATAGATATACATTTCTTTTATTCTGATAAAAGCTAAATAACCGATTCAAAACTGTCCCATCAATATTACTACGTGATGGGCATGCATTTCCAGGACAATTTTTAATTTTAAATTATATATCAATTTTTAGAGTTTTCTATAGCTTAGTACAGTTATTTTAATAATAATATAGCCGAAGGCCTTCGCATCTTAATCTAAATGTACTTAGGCAGGTGGGTGTACGTTTTTTTTCCTTTTTGATTTTATTTGCAATCTGTATGTATACTAACATACAATAATAAGCAAATATTTTTCTGTCCAGATTTTGTCTTGAAATAGCACACCCAATGCTACAGCCACATTCGTTATTAATTTCACTTTAAAATATCACCAGGTAAAATTCTTTTGAGTCTACTGAGTCTTTAGTTATAGACGCGTTCATCAGCGTGTTGATTTAAATATTTTTATATTGTTCCAATTTGTGGTTGTAGTTGTTGGTATATTTTATTAATTCATTGCGGACTGAGGGAATGCGTAAATCGTCTTCGATTACTTGATTTGGCATGAACCAAGTAGCATTTACCATAGATCTTATAACTTTGTTTTGATATTGTTCCAATTTGTTGTTGTATACTATAGTTGTTGGTATATTTGATTAATTTATTACGGACTGAGGGAATGTCTAAATCATTTTCAATTACTTGATTTGAGTCAAGCAGCGTTTACCATGGATCTTACAATTTTATTTTGATATCGGTTGATGATTTGTGCGTTACTTTTGGCTACAACTGCATATAGTTGAATGTCATAAATCCAGATTGGGTTGAGTATGGAATTGTACAACAATATTTTGTTTTTTAAAGAGAGTTGTGATTTCTCCCTATGAGCCAATACATGGTTTTCCACTTAATACCGAACTGTTTTCTTTTGTAGTTAATGTGATTTCGCCTGTTTAATCGTTTATCATTGAAATATTATTTATTATTTAATGAAACTGGCGGGTAAGTACTTCTCCTTAACGTGAAATTTATATGTGTGGATTTCAATTTTTTTATTTTAAACATCCATTCATGCCAAGCCATGTTGCTGCAATAGGCCGCTAAATATGAATCATTGTGGGAAACCATAATCGCAGTTTTATCTGCAAAAATGGTTAGCAATTACCAATTTTAATTGCTAACCATTTTCGCAGATAGCAATACGATTATGGTTTCCCACAATGATTTATATTTAGCCTACGCGTTTAGCCTACCAATTTAGGATACGCGTTTTGCAAATTAGCGTAAAAATTCTATTTTGTAAATACCTTTTTAAATCACTTTCGTTAAGCTAACTTGAGAGTTTTTTTTCAGTTTATTCAAAAGATCTAGGTGCCATATCTTGTAACATATATATTTCGGTAACCATGCGATGCATCTGCTCAATTTTTATGTGTTTGGGACGGAAACCAAATTGATGGTTAAGAATTTGATTTTTATTTTCAGTCATTGGAATCAATCTTTTCATCAGAAGTTTTTCAAAGCAAGCAAGCTTATATTAGTCTGTACGAAGAAACTTCTTCTGGCTTTTTATCTGGCTTTAGAATCATTATTATCTCTGACGTTTTCCATTGAATGGGGAAGCATCTGAGCCTTAGTATAGCGTTGTCAACTAATATCACCTTGAGCCCTTGAAGAGATAATTCAAGTAGGATCTAACCATTGTTTAGATCGAAACCTGGTGATTTATTTGTTTTTATAGAAAACAAATACCCACTTACCACCAGCTGCTACAAATCGATTGACAGGTTTTTTGTTTCTGATTGTTTCAGATAATTTTCTGAATAATGGTCCACCTTTTGTGATTGACAAAATCAATTCGTATTGTGTCAATTTGTCAATATGTATTGTTAAGAAAGATTTATTAGCCTAAAGAAAACAACTTCGTGATAGCTACATAAAAAACTACAGAAAATTTTTCCTTTTAGATAAAATTAAAAACATTTTAAATACAAAGAGTATGTAAACCTTCAACTAACTGACTAAATATTTTGAATTTTACATAATCACAACAACACTATATACATTATGGTATAATAAAATAATCATTAGATTCTCTCTTTTGGTTTTGCTTTGCATCAGATTGCATTTGATGCATTTTGCGAGGATAATTTATTTTTAAATTATTCTTATTTACCATTCTAGGTTACATATTCTTTACTGATGGACACAATTATTATTACTATTTTCTGAAGCAGAGTTCTGTAACTACTGTTCTGAACAATGAAGGAGTACCGTTGATTTTTTGTTTCTTTTTTGTTTCTATTAATTGCTTTGATACGTTGTGCTATCCTTTACAACTTGGCAATACACAACTTTCATGTCAAATTTGACGTTTTCCAGGTAAAATCATCTCTACATTTTAGTAATATCAAAGTGGCTTCGCATATTTAGAAAAATTAAAGCTTAGGATTGACCATTAATTAAAACCAGTATGGGTATATACCGTATTTGAGCAGGGGATTGTGATAAACAACTTCATATTCAAACTATTCCAAACCCAAGTATTGCAAAACATTGCCAGTACTGCTATTCGAACATTATCTTACAATTTCTGAAGTCTTGTTCAATAGTTTTTTTAATACATCTGAATTTTATTTTTGATTAATTTATTTTTTATATTATTTTTTACTTACTTAGTTACTTTATTATTTATTTTACTTACACACCTTAAACGCTCTATCGCTATTGAAATATTGCCCTCAATTGACTACGATTACGAGCAGATTCGTTACAGTTGAATATATAAAGTTTTTTTTCGCCAATACTTCATCTCCCCACAAGGGTAGGTCCAGGATTTGCGTTCGAAGATATTTTAAGTGGAACATATTTAACTTCCAATTATTCTATTTTTTGGTGTAGCCAGGGAAAACATTTAGTTTGACTTTTTGGGTATACCCATATAACTTAACGTTATATTTCTCCGCCAAATCCCTTCATTTTTCGTTATATTGCCAATACCGGTATTCGTAGACATATCAAGATCGATGTCATCATAAACTAAATGAAAAAACTCACAGTACATCACAAAAGACGTCTTTCTCCATACGTCAATGTAGAAATACATTGCGCTTTGCTGCTTTGAAATCAAAACTTTGTTAGACGATTTAAAAAAATATGATCGGGATCGACGGTCGGTTTTAAGCTAACATCTTTTATTTTTAAATAGTTTCGAATGGGATTTTGATAGATCAAAGAAATTTGAAATCCGGGCCCGACAAAGCACAGGAGGTTGATGGGCCCATCATCTAACTCTACAAATTAAATTAGATTATCTGAAATAATAGAGTAAAAATTAAATTAACGGTTAGTCCAACATTCCAAATTACTAGTTTTAATATTACTAAAAGTATCAGAGTTTTGTAGTGCTCGTTATATCCAGGAAAGTAGAAGGCTTTTTTGATAATTTTCTTTTGTCTTAAAAAAAGGTTTAAATACTGAAACAATTTTATTTTCCCACTGGTCAAAATTAATTTTGGTCTTTTTGGTCAGCACTTATTCAATTTACTCAAATTTAGAAGATCTGACAAATAACAATTCCACTATATAGAACAATGTTCTTCATAAAATGGTCCAAGGAATCACTATCGTAGAATTTTCAAGTCGAAGCGGATACTTGGGGATGCGGATACTAGCGGATGCGGAATTTATATTATTAACTTGGTATATAAATTGGCAATACCGTTAGAAAAAAAATGTATCAAACCATGTCTCTAACTAATTGATTACGTTGGAGATCTCATTTTTTCCTTATTTCCCTTGTAAACTGTTACAATCTGTCTGTAATGGAGACATTCAGTACTATGTATAATTTTTGTTTTTATATGATTGTAAGCAAAAATTATAATGGCTTGCGGATACAAAACTTTAGTTAGTACCTGTAGGATAGTTGCAGAATGTTGTAGCGCTTAAGTCGAATAGCACCTTTTAAAACAAACAAATTTTTTGATAGGATATTTTTGGATTAGAAAATAATCTCGTTTGGTATTTCCACTTCTGATTTCCTCCTTTATGGTTTTGATCTGTAGCTGTCGTGATCTAAAATATTGTTGCTTACGAACCATAGTGCGCGTGTCATTATTGTCTTAATATATTTGATTCCAATCGCTACAATATTTATCAATATTAGAATTGCTATGGCCACTCCCCACATGTGAATTTCCTAAGTCCATAACGGCTTTATGACAGCTTTATATGAAATCACTTGCAATAAAAAAACTAAATAGAAAAAAGCTATGTTAACTATGTTAGTTCCATAGCTTTTTTCTATTTGAATTCCCTAATTGTCCATTTTAAAACCGATACTTTCAAAAACAATGATCCCGAGTCACATGGCGAACACTACAATCTCAAGATTCCATTAAAAAATATATTATTTCAACTTGGTATCATTTCAAAGAATAGATACAATTTGAATATACAAAAACAAAATATTACAGAGTCCTGATCTAAAATGGTTTTAGATTTACAGTTAATTTTCCTATTACGAGTACAGTAATATTATTGTATACTCATTGAAAATAAATTAAATATTAGAATGATTTGTTTCTATACCATCTACACCATATATAGGTATTATGTTCAAATACAGGACTCTGCAAAAATTAGTCCATTTTATACATACTACATTATTACATACATAATACATTACATTCACATTACTAATTCCAGTTAAATTACCATTATGTAAAATCGGAATAGATTAAAACATTATTTAAGTATACAAAAATGTAAAGTAGGTTATGAAATATCAGTAATGGATACTTTTAAAAAGATTTTAAACCATCATAGAGATTTAAACTATTTCATTCAGTTTTCTTTCACGTAATGTCCTTTTAAATTTTTTTTCTTTTTATTCTTTTTTTTTTGTTTTCTATTTATTGTGTGTGTAAATTTACAAGAACAAAAAAAAAAATATATAAAAAATAGAAATTAAAAACAAAAAAATAATAATAATAACAATAAAGATAATAAAAAAATTGTCTTTTCATAGTATTATGTATATAGAATAGCGATGAATGAAATATAAAAGGGAAAGGATTAGAAAACACGAAAACATTGATAACCAAAAAAACAAAATAAAAAAGATTACAAAAATAAAACAAAATAAAATACAAAAACTTGTACAATGAAAGTGAGTAGAATGAACCTTTACTTTACCAAATCTTTTATTTGTTTTAACGACAACAAAAGTAAAGAAATAAATGAATTTTGTTTTATTTTTCATATTTTTTAAGTGGAAATTGTTGTCTGTAACTTATAAAAAAAACAAAAATTAAAAAAAACATCGTTAAAATATTAAGAGAGTCTTTGAAAGATGAATAAAATGTTCTAACAATATTATAAGGTAAATTTAAAAAACAAATTTTTATACCAACACAATTTCACTAAAAACTGGGTAGCGGGATAAAAATTTGGGAGTTATGGATCAGTTATATTTTACATTCACAAATTTGCCTTCTCTCAGGTACAAATCTATTACTAATGAAGATTTATGTTATGTTATGTTATGTTATGTTATGCTATGTTATGTTATGTTATGTTATGTTATGTTATGTTATGTTATGTTATGTTATGTTATGTTATGTTATGTTATGTTATGTTATGTTATGTTATGTTATGTTATGTTATGTTATGTTATGTTATGTTATGTTATGTTATGTTATGTTATGTTATGTTATGTTATGTTATATTATGTTATGCTATTTTATGTTATGTTATGCTATGTTATGTTATGTTATGTTATGTTATGTTATGTTATGTTATGTTATGTTATGTTATGTTATGTTATGTTATGTTATGTTATGTTATGTTATGTTATGTTATGTTATGTTATGTTATGTTATGTTATGTTATGTTATCTTATGTTATGTTATGTTATGTTATGTTATGTTATGTTATGTTATGTTATGTTATGTTATGTTATGTTATGTTATGTTATGTTATGTTATGTTATGTTATGTTATGTTATGTTATGTTATGTTATGCTATGTTATGTTATGTTATGTTATATTATGTTATGTTATGTTATGTTATGTTATGTTATGTTATGTTATGTAATGTAATGTAATTTAATTTAATTTAATTTAATTTAATTTAATTTAATTTAATTCAATGCAATGCAATGTAATGTAATGTAATGTAATGTAATGTAATTTAATTTAATTTAATTTAACTTAATTTAATTTAATTTAATTTAATTTTTTTAAATGTTAATTTCTGTAATTTATAGAAATTTTTCATTATATTTGTACTGATGTATAATTTTATTTTATTTTTTTTTTTAATTTAATTTAATTTAATTTAATTTAATTTAATTTAATTTAATTTAATTTAAATTAAATTAATTTAATTTAATTTAATTTAATTTAATTTAATTTAATTTAATTTAAATTAATTTAATTTAATTTAATTTAATTTAATTTAATTTAATTTAATTTAATTTAATTTAATTTAATTTTATGTAATGTAATGTAATGTAATGTAATGTAATGTAATGTAATGTAAAATAATGAATTCATGTGTATTAATTTTATTATAAAAAATTTAAATAAAAAAAAGCCAATATATTTCATTAGTACGTAGGACGGAGAAAATTTCTACATCATTGGTGATCACGGTACCTCACGACGATAATGGGAATTTTCAATGGTGATAGATTTGTACCTAAATGTCACAATCATTGGTGATTACAATAGCCAACGTAAAAATTTGAATTTACTATGCAAGACCGTTAACCATTTTGTATTTGAAATTTCAGCAATTTAAAAAAAAAAAAAAAAAAAACTAATTTATAGATATAATAAATAAATTCATATGTGAGTTATAAAAACTAAATAAAATTTTTATTTGACAAAATCTATTAATTGAAAAATAACAGTGTAAAAACTACTCGATTATGATATATTTGCACAATCAAATTGAAGCAAGTTTTCGTCTAGTAATAGACGTCGGATGTACACCTTTCTTTAAGCATTAATCTGACAGTGTAATATTAAGAACAATAATTTCTCAGTTGTTTGAAAATTCTATATTATATTAATTTTTTGGTAAATAAAATGGATAAATAAAATTCACTCAATTTAGTAATTCTACAAACTAGTCTCCTAAATGAATGAATCCAATTTATTTAAAAAAAAATAATATTATTCTATATTAAATTATAATAATATGTAGTTTAATTTTAGTCAGCATTTAAGGGAGTACCGAAAACATAAATTAGATTGAATTGTATTATAAATAAAGTTGAATATAATATAAGAATTTATAGTAGGTAGCAGCAGGCTGCATAAAAACAGGCATATACTTTTAGACTCATAAACCCAACTCTGGTGTTCCGGAATCAAATATGTTTTTTATGGGTGAATACTACTTTAAACCAACTAATTCAAGCTCTTTAGTAGTAAGTCAATAGATGCTTTAATTCACATTATTATTTGATACAATACAATTTAGACCAATTTTGGCTTTTTGAATCCTACTCCAAACCAACCAATTCAAGCTTTATAATATATTCAATCAAAAATGTTTTTATGTTTGAATCCTACTCCAAACAAACTAATTCAAGCTCTTTAGCAGTTAGTAAATAGATGCTTTAATTCAACCTATTAAAAAAAAGTACTGAGGGACCTAAAACAAGGTACTGAAGGACCTAAAAATGCTTAAAAATAAATTTGAATGTAAATTTTTTTTAAAATTAATTAACTTAAAATTTAATTTGCTAATAAAATTTTTAATCCTACTCAAAACCAACCAATTCAAGCTCTATAATATAGTATGACTAAGTCAATTAATGCTTTAATTCAAGCTTTGATTCAAACCAATCAAATTTAGAGCAATCCATACTTTTTATAAGTACAAAATATTGGATGTTGTTAATTTCAGTATACCTGCAATATCACTCAGTGAGTCTACAAACTAGTCCCCTAAATAGTATGAAATTCATAAATGTAATTTGATTTCTAATGCAGAAAAATATTTTATTAGATACTCAGGTCTATCGTGGTTGTCAGTATAGTCAGAAATCTGACAACGGAAAAAAATTATTAGAAAGTGAATCATGAACTGATACTGATAAATTTTCTGACAAAAAATTGTTGTTGTGAATTCTGATAGTTTGACATTTCAAAAAATTGCTGATTCATTGAATGAAAGTCTAAATTAATTTTTTTGTTTAGTTTTGTGAAATAAAATATAAAATAAGTGTAAATTTATGTTATATAATATTGAAAAAAAGTTAAAAGTAAAATAATTTCATATAAAAGACAAAAATATAAGTGAAATAAAATAAGTTTGAATACTTTTTTTTTTTTTGGAAACAAAAGGAGGTTTTGTGAAGGAAGATATCAATCAAATGTAAATATAAAATTTAATAAAAAAGACCACATTTCGAAAGGGAAGAGTACCTATAAAATTAGCCTGCAGATTTATCTGTAGGATCCACTGTCAAAATATATGTAAATCATATCATTATTAATAAATGTAAATCAAATTTAAAAATAATGGTTAAATCAAATTAACAGTCTTTTATTTACTACATAAAAAACGTATTTATAAAAAATATAAAATTAATTCATATTAAAATAAAAAATCTAGCTAATTAAAAATCAATTCACTTTTTTTTTATTTTAAAATTACTTGAAGTTTTTTTTCTACTAAATGAATTTTTTTGTGACAATTTTCGAAAATAACGTCTATATGTGAATTTTTCTGTAAATTTATTTTTATCACTTAGAAAATTTTAACTGATACAGAATATAAAAAATATCAGAAAATATGACAAATTTCAAGCTCCACGATACCAATTTGTTAGTGACGTTTAATAAAATTCAAAATCGATCAGTTAAACTGATAGTTCTGACAACCACGATAAGGCGGATCAAAATTTCTGAAACTAGTCAAAAATACTGATAAATAATACTGATAACTGACAACCACGATTGACCTGACTACCTCAACTGAGTTATTCATACCGTAAAAAATTTGTTATTTTCGATATTGAAGCTGAAAGTAGCTACAAACGTAATCGCAAACCTATTCCCTTATACCACATAATAAAAATGTTGAATATAATAAATAATTTAGATATTATAACTTTCTTCAGCTATCGGACAACTATATTATATATATTATTATAATATATTATCAAAATAGGCTTCAAGTAAAATAAATACTAAAGGATAAAACATTTAACAATGTTTGCTTTTTCATTTCTATACTCTTATTTTCCGAATAATTTCATTTTCTATTCTCTTTTTTTATCAAAAGACAACTTTAGAATACAATCTTCTTAAATTCTATACATCCATATTATATATCTACTACTATATAATATTATTTACATATTATACAATTACATATATAAATAAATAAATAATATCTAATACAATTCAAAATGGGAAACAATTCAATGTTACTGGTATAGAAACAAAAGAATTAAAGAAAAGAATGAAAGAACAAAAAAAAAACGAAATAAACAAAAATAATAACGGTATTTTGGGATTTTAAGCTCATCATGAAAAGTAAAGAAGAAAAGGATTGCAATAAACTTTTATTACAATTAGGATTTTCTTCCTTTTTCCTTTAATGTTACGATTATGTATTTATATAATATCAACTTACATGTTATACTCATACACACACTCATTATAATATTTTTTTTTTTTTGTTCTTTGGGTTTTGTTTGTTTTTTCCGCTTCTTTAAATGTCTACGAATTATAATCAGTTATCAGTGCATGTATATAGCAATAATGTATTATAATATAATATTATATACAAAATACAAAATGAATTTAAAGAAAAAAAAACCCAAGATATAATAGGTAGTAGGTGAAAATCTCAAAAAAATAAAAAGACAATGTTATACATTTCAAAGTGAACAATCATAATCAATGTTATATCGACAAGACTTAAATTTTGACCTTCATTCAACAACTCATTCATATTTTATTTAATTGATATGAATGAGTTGTTCAATATTCAATTGAGTTTTACAATTTTTGTTTATTACAAATGCTGATTTCTTTAGTCGGACTTTTAAATGGGAACAGCTAGAACAGCATGATACTGTCACAATACTACATTATAGCGATACAAACGTGTGGGAATTGATCACATCGTTGTATCGCTATAATCTAGTGTTATGACAGTAACATGCTGTTTTAGCTTTGTGAGACATGATCACACGCTTGCATCGTTATAACATAGTGTTATGACAGTAACATGCTATTCTAGCTTTGGGAGACGTAATCACACGCTTGTATCGCTATAAGCTAGTGCTGTGACAGTAATATACTGTTCTAGCTTTGTGAGACCTGATTACATCGTTGTATCGCTATAATCTAGTGTTGTGACAGTAACATGCTGTTATGCTGTTCTAATAGTTGTCCCCATTTAAAAATTAAGTTTGATCAACTAAGTAAAAGGGGATTAACTTCTTGCAGTATATTTCTAACAAATATGATTTTTAAGTGGTATAAGAAATATGATATATTTTTAACTAGGTATTTATATACATTTTTGAAATATTCAAAGAACTCGGTCTTCACTTTTTATTTTCAAACACAATAACACAAAATTTTGTTAAATTTGTTTGCTGCCATTTCTGTCATTTTAGCCATTTCTGTTTATTAAAAA
Organism: Argyra leucocephala; assembly: GCA_963942445.1. Lineage (NCBI taxonomy): Eukaryota > Metazoa > Arthropoda > Insecta > Diptera > Dolichopodidae > Argyra > Argyra leucocephala. The sequence goes on from OZ012681.1 coordinate 126,692,417, forward strand.
CCATCGTAGCAAATGTTATTTCTTGTTCTGCAAATGTTGGTTAAATTTTACCTCTATAAATATAATCGCATCTAAGTTAAGTAGGCTGTCATTGATTATGATAATATCATTGTCCAAATCTTGCGGTTCAATACTTCAAATATCGTTTAAATCGATCTATTAGTGAATATTACAAAATAGGGGGGTAATTCTGCTATACAATAAAATACTACATAACGAAAACATCACTCCATGTGAGAATTAACTTTAGAGAAATTTACAAATAATTTTGGAATACAGGCAATGATAACTTTAAAACTTCATACTTCTTTAAAATTTTGTACAAGTCTCTGTAGTTTATATCAAAAATTAATTCCACTAAACTATCCAGTAGATCTACCAATTAGCCTAATTTATGTCTGGTAAAAACATCAGAAAAATTCATCCAGAATTTGCTTTCTGCCATATCTACGGATTTCTATACAGTGTAGGAATAAGTACATGGTGCAATTCGTGGTTCAATATGTACTCACTGAATTTCCATCACTGAGCATGTGTGCCCGTGCTTACGATATATTTATAAGGAAGGGAGAGAGCTCCAACTATATACGACGATGTCCAAGAGATGTAAAATGAGCAGTAATATTTGGGTCATTCATAAAACAAATAACCCGTTTATGGACTTTATTCAAATGCATTAACACATTTCTGAAGACGACATCCCATATGTGAGATTTGTACTTAATTTTGTTTCGTTTGAAAGCTTTAAAAAATTTCAAGAAGTTACAGGAGGAGAAGTAAGAAGCCTTACAACGGCTAAGAAAACCTAAACGTTGGGCTTCATTTTTTACAACATGGAATATGATTTTTCGATTTAAGTACATACTTAATATGGTTAAGCTATCAAACCGCTGAAGTTTATTTTCCTGAAATCGGGATCAAAAATTGAAATTTTTCTGGATATGGTACAGCTTTTATAATAGCATATAATAATTTTGTATTTTGTATTTTGTATTTTGTATTCTGTATTTTGTATTTTGTATTTTGTATTTTGTACTTTGTATTTTGTATTTTGTATTTTTGTATTTTGTATTATGTATTTTGTATTTTGTATTTCGTATTTTGTGTTTTGTATTTTGTATTTTGTATTTGTATTTTGTATTTTGTATTTTGTATTTTGTATTTTGTATTTTATATTTTGTATTTTGTATTTTATATTTTGTATTTTGTATTTTGTATTTTGTATTTTGTATTTTGTATTTGTATTTTGTATTTCGTATTTTGTGTTTTGTATTTTGTATTTTGTATTTTGTATTTTGTATTTTGTATTTTATATTTTGTATTTTGTATTTTGTATTTTATATTTTGTATTTTGTATTTTATATTTTGTATTTTGTATTTTGTATTTTGTATTTTGTATTTTGTATTTTGTATTTTGTATTTTGTATTTTTGTAATTTGTATTTTGTATTTTGTATTTTGTATTTTGTATTTTGTATTTTGTATTTTGTATTTTGTATTTTGTATTTTGTATTTTGTATTTTATATTTTGTATTTTATATTTTGTATTTTGTATTTTTGTATTTTGTATTTTGTATTTTGTATTTTTTATTTTGTATTTTGTATTTTGTATTTTGTATTTTGTATTTTGTAATTTGTATTTTGTATTTTGTATTTTGTATTTTGTATTTTGTATTTTGTATTTTGTATTTTTGTATTTTGAATTTCGTATTTTGTATTTTGTATTTTGTATTTTGTATTTTGTATTTTGTATTTTGTATTTTGTATTTTGTATTTTGTATTTTGTATTTTGTATTTTGTATTTTGTATTTTGTATTTTGTATTTTGTATTTTGTATTTTGTATTTTGTATTTTGTATTTTGTATTTTGTATTCTGTATTTTGTATTTTGGATTTTGTATTTCGTATTTTGTATTTTCTATTTTGTATTTTAAAGTATTTTGAAGTATTCGATTATGTTTTTTATTGCGACCATATCATGATGTCTCTTTTGGTTGTTACAGCGGTCGTAGGATGCCATTACAGTGCTATCGTCTACAAAGTTATTGATTGTATTAAAAGTATGGTTTAAAGCAAGTATAAATATCAATATAAGAAAGATCGTATAGGTGAGAGAACTGAATTTTGGGGAACAGCAGCATTTATTTGCAATTGATCCGACTGAAATCCACAAACTACGAATCCACGAACTTTCAATCCGTTTTAAGATCTATAGCTTCACATTTTCTAACAATGTGCTATGCCATACTCGGCAAACAAAAGCTTTAAAGAATATCCAGAGCCACAATATTTTGCTTCACTCGAAATATGCAAACAGATATTTATAGCTTTATGTTAAGGCATATATCATCAAATCACCAGTGGATCGGTGGGCTTTAAATTCGTATTGCCTATTTATTTCTGAACAATTAGAAACAGAATCACAAATTCAAATCTAGTTTTATAAATTTATGATGTGACTAAAAAATTTGTTTTCTCTAGATTTGTGGACAATACCTTGTTGGTCTAAATATTTGGTTAGCTTCATGTTCTCCATTGCTTTGGATAGGATCGATATTATAACTGTAAGCCTGTAGTTAAAGTAATGGCTTTTGTCGCCTGTTTCTTGAATTGGGTTAGCATGCGTAATCTCCCATTGTTTTTGGTATACTCTCTTGTAGAGTGGGATAAATGGAATAAGGATTTAAAAACAGCAAAAAAAAAATAATTTAATTCTCAACAGCTCAGTTAAAGTTTACAGAATGACATTTAACATAAAAAAAAAATCTATATTGTATTAAAAAATTTTATTAATAGAACGGTAAAGAATTGATATATAGTTTGATCCTTTTAAATACGAAATAACAAAACATGGATTGACATATTTTCTTTTCAAATTTCATTATTTGCAAACTGAAGAAGAAGAAGAAGAAAAAAAAGAAACAAAAAAAAGTACAAAAGAAAACAAGAACAAGATTGTCATGAGAATTTTTTAAGAGTTAAGGAAATGGTGAATTACGGAAAGGGTTCTTTTAAAAAAAAAAAAAAGGACGAGTTTTTGATTTTATATTTTTTTTTTTTTTTTCAAACAGAATGGTGCACTTTACATAATATTTTGTAACAATTTTACACACACATAATACATTTATACTTTTTTAACTTACAAAAAAGAAAATGAAATAACAGTAATAATAAAAAAAAAAAAAATGACATACCGAGACGGAAGAGTTTTCTGATTTTTTTTTTTTCATTTCATTTTTGATGATTTTATCTTTATATACCGTTATAATATTATTATCAACCTCTTAACTCATTCATTTTATCTACATTTTTTAGGTTTTACCAAACACATTTCCACATACAAATTACATTTACAAGTAAAAAAAAAAAAAAAAAAAAAAAAAAAACATAAAAATGGAATCCTTTTGAAATTTTCTATAAGGGTGCTATAAACAAAACCTCGTTATAGATTGTGGTTATTGGTATATGGTGAATAAATGAAAACAATAAGAATAAAAAATAGAAAAAAAAAAAAGGAAATACGTATAGATTTACAGTTTTCAATCGTTAAGAAGATTTTTGAAATGATTTCTTGGTATTTGTTGTCGTTATTGTTTTTTTTTTTTTTTTTTTATTCATGACAATTTTAAATTATCCCTATAAACATTTTATGCGTTTATATTTATATTTTAAGGATAATGTTAAGTACCTACCTATATGTAAGGTATTATAATGTGGTGAATAGTTGAGTTCACATAAAAAGCAAAAAAAAAATGAAATATTTTTTTTTTTTTTTGTAGTGTAGAGATTTTTGTTTTTGGATTTGTTTTTTTTTTGCTTTTTCAAATGTTCACATTACATCAAAGTGTTAATTGAGTTGTTAAGACTTTTTTGAGGAAATCAAAATATATGTATAGCAATATTGTATAGTAGAGACTGAAAAATGATTAACAAAATTAATTTCAGAGTTATTTGAATTTTTGTTTTGTTGCTTTACCAACATTACAATCAATAACTAGAGAAAAATATTTGTTCGTAGATTAGGCATGGTATTTACAGCTATTTATCTGGAAAACTGAGGTGTATTTATGTACACTTAAATTTTTGGCACATTAACTAATTTTTTAATGGGAAAATTATCCGATTTCAGTAATTAGAAAATCTGTATATTTTTTTAGAACAATTTTTGCTATCGGCAGTTCAATTAATGTTGAACGTATGTGTTGAAGTATATTCTGGTTCAGTAAAATTCATTTCCATTTTTATTTTTAGTATGTTATTTTTAATAACCAAAATACATAATGATTTGGGTTAAAATAAATTATTTTTAGAATATTTTGTTCTATTTTAAATATGTTTATTTTCTTCAAAAATAAATTTAATAATTTGAATTTTATTACAACAATAATAGAATATATTTCTGTCAGCCATTTGCAAAAGTAAACAAGTCGTTTTATAGTCGATTTACAGCCCCTATTGTTTTGCAAAATAATATATTACAAAATGCATCAAATTTAAGAAATAATTACAACCAAATTTTAAGATTATTTGTAAAATGTGATAAGCCGTTTATCTATTGACGTGCAAATTTGGACAAGCTCTGCCTTAGTTATTTGTCAGCAAAATATGGAATTAGTTGTTAGGTGTTTTAATGCGAAATAAAAAAATAAAATTGCGGGAGGGGATAACATTTAACAACATTTTTTTTTAATACATTTAATTGTTTTCTAAATATTAAATTTCATTACAAGCACCAAACTAACTCTAAATTAAAAACAAAAAATCCAAATTCAAATTTAAAAATAATAGTAAAGCAAATATAATAAATACAATAATAATCCAAGGTCTAAATATACAAATTCAAATATAAATAAAATATAATAAAAAATTAGAAATCATTCTGATGCAAAAGTAAGTTTCGAATGGTCCATCATGTGAAATAACAATTAAAAATTATTGGTTATTAGTGCAGTAAACAAGTTTAAATGTTCTATTAATTTAAATAATTCTTTAGCAAAATAACGCTATGAGGAAGGAGATCAAATGCCTTACTTAAATCAGTATAAACGACGTCAGAAGACCACTTTAAGATGCCTGACGTTACTATGTTTACTGGGTACATCATGTCACATACTTTTGTCAGTTGTTGACAATTGTGTAATTATTATTAGTGTTTGTTCAATATTACTTATTGTGTTATTTGGCTATTGTGTTGTATGAGATATATGAGTATTGATATAGATATTGATATACGTAATATTTTTAGTTATATAAAGTATTAATTATATTAATTATTTTTATTGATTATTAATTTTATGTATAATATTTTGTTATTAGACAACCCAAAATGGCATAGAAGTAATGTCATATAACTATTCGTACCAATCAGAAGTACAGATAGGTTTGAATATCGCTCAGGACATAGATTGAATATTTGCTTCATTATTTATAAATAAATAAATTTTATAAAATTTGTTGAGAGTATATGGAGCTTGTAAATATCAAATTAAATTATTACACATTAAATCTGAAAAAAAAACATAGTCATAAAATCAATGTTATGCCATTACAACAAAACAACTAAAAACAATTTATTTTTAACAAATCATTAACTCATGTACTATTATAAGAGGTAGAAGTCTAAGATTATCTATTTATAATACTGCACAAATATTTACTTTTCAAATGTGCTTATAAATGTGATCTAGCATAATTTGTGTGAGATTAGATACATAAATCTGTATTTCTATTCCCTTATATTTTATTCTATTACACTGGATCGTATCGTTGTAGTCTTTCCAGCCTTCTTATATCGTAAAAGATATGTCTAATAGCTCAGATCTGTTTAAAGGTTGCTTTTTCGAGTCAATATCGATTTTCATGTTTAATGGTAACTAATTATGTCATAAATTTTTTTATAAATGTATTTGCTTTTTATGTATATGTATTTGCTCTACACCAATGATTTACCACAAATGGAAAATATAACTGTAGCTACATTCGCTGACGATACTGCGTTGATGGCAGTAGGATCAAATATTTACGAAGCTACAAATAAATTGCAAAGAGCAAGCGACAAGCTATACCTCTGGACAAAGAAATGGAAAATTAAACTCAATGAGCTAAAATCAGTACATGTAAATTTTACAAATAAAAAATTAGAAAATCAACCATCGATAAATCTGAATGCGGTAAATAAACCCCAAGAAAACAATGCTAAATACCTAGAAATGACATTAGATGTCAAACTTAGATGGAAAGAGCACGTCAAAAAGAAAAAATTTGAGCTTGAAAATAAATATAGAGAAATGTAGTGGCTCTTAGGTCGAAATTCTAAATTACCTATACATAACAAGATTTTGTTATATAATCAGATACTCAAACCGATATGGTTGTACGGCATACAAATATGGGGATGTGCCAAACGAACACATGTACTTGGTATACAAAAATTCCAAAATAAAGTCTTGCGCAAGATGGTAAATGCCCCCTGGTATGTTCGCAACAGTGATTTGCACAGAGATCTAAAAATTCCTTGCATAGAAAATGAAATGAAAAGATATGCAACAAAACATATAGCTCGTCTGGATGGTCATGTTAACGTTGAGGCCACTCAACTGCTAGATAACCAAAATGATATCAGAAGGCTAGTAGAAATACTAAAATATGTAAGAAAATTAAAAATAAAGTGATTGTATATAGAAAGAAAGCCCTATGCTACCACGCGGAGTAATAGGAGAAAAAAAAAAAAAAAAATATAGAAAGAAAATAATTAAATTAAATTTAAAAGTGAAATTTAACTTAAAGCAAACCAAAATGTAAGAAAGCAAAAAGTAAAGTAGAGAAATATTCTAAAAAAAAGAATAGCCAAAATTGTATAAATTAGACGAAAATCAGTTAGTAGGTATTAAACATATATCAATGATTTGAAGCAATAGTTAACTGACAATTATTTAATGACCTTCAATAGCTAGTTTTTCAACTAACCAATATTCCTAAACCCATTTCTTAGTTTTAATCCGAAATTCAGATAAAACTCGAATTTTCCTGATGTGTATTGGCATAGTAAAGTTGACGAATAACATATTTAAAATGGTTCCTAAGGTAAAAAGTATGATCACTCCAATCAAGTTTGGAATCAATAAACAACCCTAAATATTTAAAACTAGAAACAGGTTCAATTAAAAAACAATTAGAGTCAGATTGAGTCACATTGTTATTAAATAAAAATAATTCAAAATTAGAAGGAATTCAAAATATTTTTACATATTATGAATTTCAAGAGAATACCAGGAGAGATTTAGAAGTATTTTTTATACCTAATTTGGGGATTCCCCGGGATTATTATGGAGAATGGTATTTTATGGAGAATGGTTCTCAAGTTGACACCATTTTTACTGACATAAGTAAAGCATTTGACAAAATTCCTCATAGTATCATATTACTCAAGCACAAAATTATAGGTTTTTCACCGCATAGCCTTAACTGGCTTGAGTCTTACCTCTCTTCTCGGGAATACTCAGTTTTATTTAAAACTGCGATTTCTGACCAATATTCAGCGTCTTCTGGTGTTCCTCAAGGTAGTCATATAGGACCCCTTAGTCTTATAGTTTCAACAATTGATGCTCCTAAAGTGATAACTTTTTCTAAACTTCTTAGTTTTGCTGATGACTCAAAGCTTTTTACTCTTATATCTTCCTCATCGGATTGCTTAAAGTTACAAAACGATTTTAACAATTTCGCTTCTTGGTGTTCAAAAAATGGACTTGAATTGAACACTTCTAAATGCCAAGTCATTACCTTTTCTAGGAAAAATTCCATTCGGACAATTTGGTTCAGCTACCAACTAAATGGCTGTCAGCTTTCAAGAGCGAATTCTATTATAGACCTTGGGTTAACGCTTGACACTAAACTGAGCTTTAAGCTACATTATGATAAGATAGTGAGCAAAGCAAATTCTTCTTTAGGTTTCATTAAACGTTGGTGTAAAGAATTTTCTGACCCCTACCTCACGAAACATCTTTATGTTACTTATGTAAGGCCTACCCTTGAATATGCCAGTCAAGTGTGGTCTCCACATTACTTGACTGACATTAACCGAATTGAATCGGTTCAACGAAAGTTCTTACGTTTCGCTTTGAGTAACTTTTCGTGGAATGATCCATTGCGGCTTCCACCTTATTACCACCGTCTTAAACTCATTGACTTACAGTCGTTGTCTGATCGTCGAATAATTGCAGATATCTCTTTTATTCACCAGATCCTTTCGGGTGTAACGCTAGCCCCTGAAATTTCAAATTATTTGGTTGCAAGATCCAATCGGAATAATCTCAGAACCGTTGAGTTGTTCCACATTCCCTTCCACCCTACCGAATATGGTAGATTCGAGCCAATCACTAGAATGCTCCGTGAAGTAAATTCTAACTCTAGTTCTTTTGATCATCAACTAAGTGTTTTAACAATTAAAAAACGATTACGTCTTAATGTACGTTCAACTGAGACTAACTAACAACTGTTGTTCTTTTTAGCTTTGATATTTTTTTGGCCTAACTTTTTGAAGTGTTTTTATTAAATGTATAGCTATTAACGTAGGTATTAATTTATGACTTTTTACCCTTCTACTAACAGCATGTACCTGGTTTAGTTTATTTTTAATTTTTTTAATCAAAGGTGGCGGTGTTTTACTAACCCTACTGGATGATGAGTTATTGCACAATTAAATAAAGCAAGCTTTCGTCTAGTAATAGACGTCTGATGTGCTTGCTCTAAGCATAAATCTGACAGTATAATTTTCCTACTCTTGTTTGAAAATTAACATAGAAAAGGCTCTAACGAAACTGCATCAGATTGATGATCGCCTACTAAAATAATACTATATTGGCATCAATTTGCACAATTCAATAATTATTTGCTGATGGTTGTAGCGATTAAAATAAAAACCAAGTTGTGATTGGAATGTTATGTATTTAGCTAAGTATACAAAACTCCCGCCAACACTAAAAATGTGGTATGCATCTACCCAATTGTTGAGCATTCATATTTACCAGCAGAAAGTTTTTGGCCGATAGGTAAAAAAAAGACAAAGAAACAGATAAATATAATAAAACCAGAAGATTATCTGAAAATTTTTGAAATAAATGGTACAAGTAATGAGAATTTCGTCCAATAATGATTTTCCGATTTACAACTGGAAAACTACTATCAAGTCGTCAATGAAAACGCCCTCAGTTGCACTTAATTGTTGCAAAACGGGATATTTTTTAAATATTTGCCCAATTTTCTCAAAAAATATCAATAAATGATTTTCGAAATAGATGCCATCTAAAAAAATTTATTTTTTATTATCATAATGCGAGAAAAGATTCATCAACTTTAATTCGTAACTCGCAATCACTTATTATAAATCTGGGAGGGTTTTGCTCTTCCATTGGTAAAGTCATTATTGGTAGAAAAAATTATGACAGAAAAGATTTTATGAAAATAATAACAATAATAAAAGGACATTAAATATCGCATTTTTCTAATACGCATAATGCAATACACGGCAAGAATCATAATATATGACGCAAATATATTAGAAAAGGAGAATCAGCTACGAATTATAAAATTTCATACTGCAAAAAAAAAATTTAAATAACTAAATTTTAAAATTTTGAAATGTATCTATAAACCGTTATTAGCGTAACCGTCATAAACTAAAATCATATAAGTATATTCAATCTTGTATAATGCAATAGTCACTACGTCATATAGCCTTTATGAAACAATTTGTTCCTAATAATCTCTAAAAGAGATCGTTTTTCAGAATGTGTCACAATCAAATCATTTTAAAGGATAATAGAAAATGTTATACCAGGTTGAGCTTTAATCAATTTTATACTCTGCAGAGGGTTCGTTTTAAGATTTTTTCATAAACTGCTATATCTGAAAGTACACTTTATATATAACCACTTCATATGCCATTAAAACTAGCAATTAATTAACATTCTGTATGACGTGTAACAATATATTGACATTTAATAATAATATTAACTGTATTACATATTATAGCGTTGTTATTATTACTATAGGATCACAACAAAAATTTAATTTCTTCGAACTAGAAACGTAGAACGTAAAAATTCTTTACAAGGTAATTAAAATCTCTAAAGAATGGTATGGCTTCATCCATTATCAGAAGATTGGTGTAATAATCGAAATCGATTAAGATATTCAATAAAATCTGTGAAACATAACTAATTAGAGTTTTAGTCTTTATTTTTTAATATCTTTCACCTAGAGCCTATAGCATATATTCTATAAAATATAACTGAATCTGAATAAAATATTTAAAATATATTTACTTATCACATTTACTTCTACATTAACTGTTAATATTGGGCTTAATTTATTTTACTAAAACTTTTTTCATTTACAATCGAGGATATATGACATAATCAGCTTTTGTCTTGCAACCTCGTAGACCTCTGATGTACTTGATCAAATCATAAATCTGACGGCATAATACGAATTTTTATATACAGCTTTGGCCAGATAAATAGCACTCAATTACCTTTTTATTTTTGGGTCTTTTCTACAGAAATACATCCAAAATTATTATAAACAAATGCATTTTATTGCATTTTTGTTTTGTTGAAATCTTACTGTGTTATTTACAAAACCACCGAAATGTGTGTACTATTGATAGGTACATAAAATTAACGGTTATTTCAATTAATGATAAAATTGCTTGGTCAACTAAATAGCACAAAAATGAATTGTTTATAATTAGTTTGAATTAAAACGTGCATAGTTCTCTTCAAATCCAATTAAGATTAAAAAGTTTAAATTTATAAAGTTTAAACCGTATTTTTGGCAAAAAAAATTGAAAAAAAAGTATGGGTAGAAAAACACATTGCCCAATTGAAAAAAAACGGATTTTTGAATGGTTTGAGAGAAGCTTTTAATCACTCACGAAATTGCAGAGTTAGAAAACTATTCAAGAAAAATTATATATAACGCTCTTGAATTAGTTGAAGAACCCATTTACCTAATAATCCTATTTAAATCAAAACAAAAATCGAGCAAATAGGAAGAAAATAACAACACTGTTTTGTAAGATAGAACAATAGTGAGAAAATGTAAATTAAATCCATTTAAGACATCCAGCAGAAATGAGCCAAGAATTAGGTATCGAAATATCGCCTAGAACAGTCTTTGAATGCCGAAAGTCGAAAAAACCTCAAGCTTTCTACTAGAAACATTTATAGTCGATTAAACTTTGCGAAAGAATATATCAACAAATGCATATATTTTTGGAAAAATATTTTTTGGACTGACATCAATAGACTCAATAGATGTAGAACTAATATGTCTATTTTGTTCATCGCCTAAGAAGGGAAGAATTTAACCCAAAATGCACTGAAAGAACTAAAAAATATTTTGCCGAAAATATTAAAGTTTGGGTTTAATTTTCATCGCGTGGTGCTGTCCAACGTTCATAATAGTCATATGGATCAGTATCAATATTTGAAGATTTTGAGAAACTACATTAGGCCACCATATGCCTTTAAAATGGATTTTTATGTATGACAACGATCCGAAACATATTATAAATAAGTCGATTTTGTCCTAACTCGACTTTGGCTGTTAATGTTTGTGTTTGACATTACAAAATTCGCTTGCAGAAGAGCAAATTAATATTTTATCTTAGCCAGCTCAGAGTACAGACCGCAATCCGTACATAATTGTTATACATTAATAGTTATGTAAAAACCAAAAAGTTATTAGAAGACCAGACAGCTAAGACTAAGGTCCGAAAAAAAAAAAAAATTAAACATATTTAAATATTATCCTATGTATGTAATTTTAAATAATAAATAAAGGGAAAAATAAAAAAAGAAATATCATAGAGAATCTATGGCATGATTATGTATGAAGGTAAAGGTTCAAAACAAAAATTTTCAAAAATTACATAGCGTATAAAATACCCAATAATTGGCACATTAAAAACACATATATTTTTTTATTATTAATCAATTTAAAAAAAAAAAAATCATAAAATTGCCAGCTATTGGCCCCCATCTGTAGTAATTGGCAACTTCACCGCTAGTTTTCGGCATTACTAAAATTTCATTAAAAATAATAGTGGATGTGAGCAACAAATATTAAATTTTTATTTTATTTATTAAAATCTTCTAATGAGAAATGAAATAAATAAAAATTCAAAGTGTAAAATAAAAATTAATGTCAAAAAACTTAAATTAAAATAAATTAAACAAAATTCAAAAATTAAAATCACAAATAGTTTGAGCTACTTTTTTACATTGTCAGTTTTTATCCTAAAGTAAAGCAAATTGGACATGCTAATGTAGGGAGGTATTGCAACTCCATTGACTCCAAACATTTCAAAGGGTAGGTACTGCTTATACCAAATATCTCGGAAGTTGGATCATTTGTCATGAAGTTAATGCATTTATGACACATTTTGCCAATAGCATCTAATTATCGTATATTCTAAATTCTTTCATCTGTTCTTCATTAAAAACCAAATTTCTTCAATGATTAGTTTTTCTATTGTATTTGTAACAGATGGAGGACGGCAGCTATTATTTTCATTGATAATAGTGGAAAGAACATTTTTATTTATTTTGTGAACTACTGATGGCAGTTTACTTACTGCCCATTACGGTTAAATTTGATTTTGCTTGACCTTTTTCTATTTCATAAATATATGGGGGAACGTTTGACCGCTAGGACCGTTTTTTGTTGTTGGGCACAACAAAAAATTGGTTTTATCACCATTTATTCACCTGGAAGGTCTTTTAAATAATGCTCTATGCTATTAAACCATCCATGAATATCAGAAACTGCAACGTTAGCATTGAAACTACAAGCCGGATCAGTTTTTCGAAAAATTCTTATTGTTAAAATGCTATGAATTAGTCGGCAGACACGCAAACTAAAAAGATTCACGCAGCTGGAACTAAGTTGCAGATTTTCAAACAACTAGCCAAATAAATAAAATCTCTAGATGAAGAAATCATTGGATTTTCTCTCTTGCACAAGCCTTCGTTCAAATCAAAAATCTACACTTGATATCTTATATTTTATTTATAACAAAATTATTAAGATAGTTGTAATGAAATTAACAAAAAAAAAAATGGTATGAACAGAACCATAATTTTCCAGAAATATTATTGTCACCAAATTAATTTTCCCACTTATTATTTGGTCAAAGATCTTTTTCGCTCAGTTTAAGACATCGGCCTGTCTTTTAGGAAAATATTTTTCACAATTTACTATAACTTCTTCCTCTTCTTCCTTAAAAACAATACGAGGACCAGGTCTTACTTGAGGTCTCACTTAGCCAAAATTGTAATGATATAACATATTTTTTGTAATTTTTTACGCTGTGTTTTCTATTGTGCTACAAAATGTATTTCAAGTACAGTTTTTACAGAAGTCTGCAAGTAGTAGACGAAATACGCGTATCTGTATGATAAGCATATCAGTAAAATTAAAAGGAAAATATTCGACTATTTTCACTGTTATACCAAAATTTTACTCTAACGCTGGAAAACAAGTTTTTATAAAAACAGTTTTCTGTTGTGCTATACAAACTGGCTAACTCATAATATAGCTAGGTTCTCGAATAGAAATTATAAATTATCAAAATGTAAAATTATGATTATTAATAACTATATTTACAACCAAACAAGCGAACAAAATCTTGGAATTTCACAACCACAAAGAAAAATCTGGATAACCGATAACACATGGGCCTTGATTAAAAGAAGAGGTGAAATGAAGAAAATGATAAACAACAGGATGGCATCAAGAAGAGAATATGAAGAAATAGCGAAAACAGTAAAAAGAGCAGCAAGAAGAGATAAAAGGAAATTTCTACAAAATTTAGCCGGAGAAGCAGAAAAAGCAGCACAGCAACATAACCTGAGAGAATTGCATCGCATAATCAAGAACTTAACAAACCAGTCGGAACAACAAAACAAACCAATTAAAGATAAAAATGGTGCGCTCATCACAAACTTAGAGGATCAATTAAAGAGATGGAGAGAACATTTCCAAGAACTGAGCAACGAAGAAAGTACAAATAATGAAGCAGACATAAGAAACAGAGTCAATGCAAATATTTACCCAACTGAGGGACTGCCAATATCTACTCAAGCTCCAAATATAGAAGAAATCAAAGCTACAATCAATATCCTGAAGCACAACAAAGCAACAGGTGAAGATGGAATTCCAGCAGAAATAGCCAAACTGGACCCTGACTTATTCGCAAAAACAATTGAACCCCACATCAGGAAAGCATGGATAGAGGAGAATATACCACCATCATGGAAGAAAGGAATGATTGTCAAGATACCTACGAAAGGAGACTTGGCAAATTGCAGCAACTGGAGAGGAATCACGGTTCTAAATACTATTCATAAGATAATAGCAATTATTATAAAGAAAAGATTAGAAGAAGTACTAGAACCAATACTACGGAAAGAGCAGGCAGGTATCAGACCAAACCGAAGCTGTTTAAACCAGGCAAATACTTTACGGGTCATAGTTGAACAATCAGTAGAATGGAATGCCCCACTATATCTACTATTCATAGATTTTAAGAAAGCATTCGACACAGTCAAGAGATGCGCAATATGGAGAACACTTACAAAGAAGGGAGTTCCTGAAAAAATCATCAACATCATCAAAGCGATGTATGAAGATGCAGAGACAACAGTTCAACACAGAGGTAAGATCAGTGATCCATTCTACACCAATATAGGAGTTAGACAAGGATGTCCACTATCTCCACTTCTCTTCAACACAATACTAGACGACATTCTAAGAGAAGTTTGCACCGGAATATACGGAATAGAATGGGATCTCTTCGGAAACTTAGAAGACTTAGATTACGCAGATGATGTATGCCTCATATCAAAAAATCAAAGGGACCTACAGAACAAAGTCAACAGATTACAGGAAGAAGCAAAGAAATCGGGACTGGAATTAAATATCGAGAAAACCAAAACAATGAGGACAAACAATACTTATAGTGAGCCAATAACAGTGAGTGGACAACAGATAGAATACGTAGAAGAATTTAACTACCTGGGGAGCATTATAACATCAAGAGGAGGTGCAACAGAAGATGTCAACAGCCGTATAAATAAGGCAAGAAGAACATTTGGGAGCCTAATGAAGATATGGCGGAGCAACCAAATATCGAGAACAACAAAGCTAACAATATTCAGAGCATGTGTTAAGTCAACATTAATATATTATGGTAATGAAACATGGCTCACTTCGGTCAGAATCAAACAGAAGCTACAAGTATTCATCAACAAGTGCTTGAGAATTATATGCAGAATATTCTGGCCGGCAAGAATTAGCAACGAGGATTCATGGATGATAACTGGAGAAGAACCTATCAACAGACAGATAAATAGGAAAAAATGGAAATGGATAGGTCATACACTAAGGAAATCAGAAAGTGATATAGCAAGAAGAGCTCTAGAGTGGAATCCACAAGGACAAAGGAGACCCGGCAGACCATACAACACATGGAGACGCACAATCGATCAAGAATTCAACAGTCAACAATTATACCTGGGACGATATTAAGGAAGTAGTACTCAACAGAGAGGAATGGAGGTTCACTATCGAAGCCCTATGCTACCACGCGGAGTAATAGGAGAAAAAAAAAAAAAAAAATATATAAATATGAGTAGATATAACTACATTTTAATTAGATTATAAAAAAAATATACAAAATATTCACATTTAATTATTACTCTGTACCAAATAGTAACTACTAGATACATAGTTAAACAAAAATACATTATTTATTTTTTTTTGCAAAAATACTAATCAATTATTTTAGTGTGAAATATAAAATTTATTTAATTAACTTAAACATAATTGTTTATATCCTTTTTTATAATTCAAAAAAAAAAAAAAAAAAATTAGAACGAAATTATCCTTGTACGTACATACACACATACATTATATATAGAATCAACACTGTCATTTTAAATATTCAAAACAGCAAACTGTATAATACCTATACATACTTAAAACTCATTGTCGCTTGAGTTTTGAATTTAATTTATTTTAGGTAGGTATACCCGTATACCGATTAAAATTCAAAAATTCATAAAATTTTTTAAATATTTTATTTTTATATACCTAAGTTTGGAAAATTTGTGGAATTGATGTAGATAATAATATTATTTTCTATATACATATATATATTTGAATAATATATAATAACATATCTCTATACATCTCTATATATTATTAAACTTCTTTATTGTTTTTCACTTTTACACAATATTTTCTCCGTACAAAAATTTATGAAAATTTATTCGACGTTTTTGAACTTTAAAATCTGTCGACAAAAATATCAGTTTTAATTTTTTTTTTTTTTTTTTTGTAATATTATGCAAAATATGTATAAACATACACTTACACATTCACATGTATGTTCTCGAATGAAAACTGAAAAATGTATAAAAAAAAAAAATAAGCAAAAATATGAAAAATTCTTTACTGTTAAAGGGTAAAAGAGAATATGTTCATTTCTTTTTTTTTTTTTTTTTTATAACATTCTAAATTTGTGTCATAATCAGAAAATTTCAATATTCTCTATTTGCAAAGTAAAAAAAAAAATAAAAAAAAAAAATATTGAAGAAAACTCTTTTTATTAGAATAGATTTATATACTCATGAGTCATATATTACACTATCATGCATAAATATTTATGTATATTTTCGCTATATACATTATTATGTATATCAAAAATTGTTTATGCAAATTTTTACGTTTTTTTTTTTTTTTTTTTTTTAACACAAGTTTTACAATCTAATATAGTAAAAAATATTTTTTACTTATAATATACAAGGTAATCTTTGCTTTAACATATTTTACAATTACTAACTATATAAAAAAAAAAGAGCAAATTTCTAGAAAATATAAAAAAAAAATTCATATTTTAATATTATTTAATAATAATTTATTATTTGTAAATTTAAAATTTTTCAAATTTTCATTATCAACATTTTTGTGAAAACTTTGTTTCAAATACAAAGTGTTACATTATGTACATATAAGTTTATATGCTATTAAAATATCAGATGTATCATAGTTGTGGATTTGTTCGTGGAATACAATATAACGGTAAAGCTTGTACAGTTGGTTGGATCCTGCAGCGGTCTCGTTTGTTCGTAAGGGGTTCATGTGTGGCCTAAAGTTGTAGCAGTGACACATAAATTCAATTGTAAAACCGTTTTAAGCTGATTACTTAACTAGCTCACTCTTGTCAAACCTAGTCATAATGACAATGCATGAATCAAAAGCTAAAATTGTTTAAAAAGAAAATTAGAAAACAAAACAGTATATTCAATATGACAATTCAAATAGTAGCATATGCGGATGACATAGTAATCATGGCAAAAAATTACAGATATATGGCAGAAATATTTGTATAACTAGAAGAGGAGACACAAAAAGTAGGCTTAAAAATCAACGAAGGCAAGACAAAATATCTAAAAATGTCAAGAAATTAACAAATAAGAAATACTCAGAATATAACAATTGGAGAGTACAACTTTGAAGAAATTACAACCTTTACATACCTCGGAGTAACAATAAGAAGTGATAATAGTATGCAATGCTGTATACATAATAGAATTCAGGCCGGAAATAGATGCTACTATGCAAACAGAAAGTTGCTTCAATCAAAAATAATATCAAGAAAGGTCAAAATGACGATATATAAAACTCTCATACGACCCATAGTACGTATGGCTGCGAGATATGAACTACGAACGAATGAGCCGAGGAGCCTGCGTATATTTGAAAGAAAAATTCTCTATATAATCAGAAGCAACAGCGAGCTCAATAGTATGATTGAATAGTATGAGGACATTGTACGGATTGCAAAGGCCGAAAGACTAAGGTGGGCTGGCCACGTAAGTCGAATGGACGAAAGCCGAAAACAAGTAGTGATGCTAAATAGAAAGCTCGATAGCAGTCGTGGTAGAGGAAGACCAAGATGTGTCTGCCCATCTGTGAAAAACGATGCTCAAACCTTACAAATCCCAAATTGAAGACAAGCGGCACAATATCGACCTTTTTGGAGGAGCATAGTGATGAAGGCCAAAGCTCACCTAGAGCTGTAGCGCTATAAGATGGTGATGATGATGATCACTCCTGTGCGGCCTTATGATAATAAATGTGAATTTCACTTCGTTTTAAGCCAACTAAACTAACCATATTACAGCTTTCAGTCTGATCTGGACCTACAGTTAAATTTTAATAAGAAATCAGAAGATTAATCAGCAAAATAAATGTGATTCGAGCTTATGTACATGTAAAATATGAAATTCGTTGACGGATTAATATTTTTAAGATATCTGCTAACATCAGTAGAGTAAACTGTATAATCATCTGTTTTTTAAGTTTAACTACTGAAAAAAGCATTATAAATGCTGTCAAGAGAAAAAACACAGTTTGCGTGTTAAAAATAAAAAAATTTTAAAAATGTTGGAAAAAAACATTTTCTGTGCTCTTCGGATCTACTTAATTCAAATCTTATTACTGCACCATTTTCTTTTTCTAAATAAATCATCTAGTATTACCGTAAATTATTTGTCACAGGCAAATAAACATCATACATGTAAATTTATAAGATATCATGTCGGCTGAGGTCTGCAAAGCTCTATATAAGCAATTTTCACTGGTTTTGAATCCATAAACAATTTTTTTTTACTTACGAACACATTTTTAGATTTCTCGACATGCTCTTTATTTTCGCCCTAGCCGTTTTACGCAATATTTTAATCCGTTTCGGAGTAATGCAGTTCCATATGTAAGGAATTTTTGTATTTTATTTGAAAAGGATTTTAAAGGACATTGTATATATATAAATAAAGGATAATTATTGCCCTGGAGGATACAATCAATATAAAATTTAAAAATGGAGAGTGAATATATTTATAGGGTTGTTAAAGAGTTAATAAAATTGTTGAATTTAATCTAAAGAAATTTTTTATTCAGTTGGAACCATAATCTACTTTTGTAATAATTTATTGGATCAAATTTGTATGAAATTTAATGTGAAAATTGGTTTATTTTTTAAATGCCTCATATCCATATGCCTGATGCTACGTGGGTCCCAATATTTTGATTTTTTAAATTCGTTAATTCTTAATTGAACCACGTGTATCCAAATTGTATGTTTTTAATATGATATCAGTTGTTTCTATAGTTAATAAATTGACCTACCGTGAAATTTGGACTGAGGCACATAGTGGAAGAACGTTAGTACGATTTTAAGCAAAATATTTAAAAAAAAACTAATCAATTTATATGAATTAAAAAAATAAATAAATATTTAAGATATTGCTAGTGCATAGTTCCGAAATAGATAAATTTAATTTTTGGAGCGACTCCTGTGTGCCACAAAATAAAAACAAACTTCGAACGACTGACATTAAAATGTATATGCAGAAACATAATGAACACTTGTTATATACCGTAAATGGTCACAAAAGAGTTATATACCGTAAATTACATATTATATACCGTAAATTATCACAAACATACAAATTTATAGGATATAAACTATATTGAATTATTGAACTATTTTGAACTATATTTTCATGATACAAAATTACGTTTTTAAAATACTCGGATGGTATTGTCTGAATTTATTCATCTGTAGAACATGCTGTATGCATTAAAGACATTGTGATGGATCAGTTTTAGTACTTTTAAAAACATATTCTGGACGTAATAATTCTTCAACAGATTTTTTTTTTACTTGCTAAATTCCATATTTTAATTGACGGATCATTATAAGCCAGACACAACCAGTAACGATTTGGTGGAAATAATAAAGTATTGATTTGAAGATGTTATTATGATCTAATGTGTATACAAGTTTTTGGCATCATTTAAATCCCATAACATAGCTTTTGGATATTTGCTTTCAAATGTACATAATGAACCATCAAGTGAAGCAGTAACTTTAAATATTCGTTATGTCCGTGATATGGACATAATGTGATTTTAACAGTACGGTCCCAACCGCGTGAAACAAAAACTGAATTGGAATAATTTGGTGAGAAGCGAATAAGAGAAACCATGATTTTGAATTGTTTATTTACATTCAGCAAGAGTACCCACGTAACAACTTTATTGCTTTAAGACTCTTGCGTACTCTTATAACACTAATATAAATACTCTTATAGCAGTATTAGTGTTAATTTGAGTGATCCGCAATTGTTGCGAAATGTTATAAATCCGTTATAGCACTAAAATGGAGTATCACCGGAGCAATTATTACTGTAATATTTTTATGGGATTAGTATACATATATGCAAGAGTGAGATAGGTATTATTTTTTATGTTAAAATAATAATTTTATGTAGTTTATATTTATTTCATGAGACAGGGAGATAGATATTAATTGCATATTTTATATTAGTATGTAAATTATTTATAATATAAAAAATGTCAATAAATAATATTTTGCTGTTAAGAATAATATTGTACAATTATTGTGACCAAAATGCAATAACAAATTTTTAAATAAATAAGATAAAATATATTTTTAAATTACATCCTTAAAATGTTAAATAATGTACGTTAATTGATTCATAACATCACATTTTCAACAACACTTTAACTCTTCTTGTAGGATTACACACTTTTAGACTTATAACAACATTGTTGTAACACTTGTTGAAAATTCCATTATATCAAAACCCGCAATTGCTATAAGAACATTCTTATAGCAATATTAATCACATTATTCCCATGAAAACATTATTATAACACCTTTAGGGCTTATGGGAGTCATATAAGAGTCTTATAGCAATAATTTTGCTTTTATAACAATAAGATGTTACGTGGGTATTCCACAATTTGATTGTTTTGTCTATAGATTCAGATACAATTTAACAATAATTGTCAACAGAGAATGCAATGTGGAAGTTGCGGCCGGGGAGTTGCTAACTATGTTATTGATATTTGTTTTGAATATTTGTAAATTAAACAAATAAAAACTACCCCTTCTTGGGAATGCTTATAATGGAATGCGATTCCACATTCTAGAAGTTCTGACGATAAACGAATTCCCGTAACGTAGTCTTGAACCTTTTTGGTATTTCCACGGTGTAGGGGTGGGCATTTGCAGCCTCTCGCGTTCCTCGACTGAATTGCTTAAGAGGCGGAAGTAGTGTGTACACTTTAGTACACCCTTTTTACAGTTTTCTCTCGTTGAAGCAGAAATAATAAAATCTGAATGTTTAGAATTTGTAGCAATTTGAGTTACCCAGCCATTATGTCCCAAAAGGTTCTTCGTCGTAATTGTAAAGTTGATATTTGTTAATAAAATTATTTTCAGTAAATTTTTACACTACTCACTTTCGTTGTTTGTCAAAAACAGAAAAAGGTATTACAAAGTTAAGCAAATTTAAGTATTACAAAGTTAATTGTAAGAATCTATAGCCGCGGAGTACGATAATAGTTGCCATTTCTACAATTTGAAGTTCCTAATTCTACTCTAGCAAAAATAGGTCCTTTTATTGAATCGTTAAAGTTTTCCGAAGTAGATAAATGACTATTTTACTATTCCTATTCTACTTAATTGCGGTATTCATAACTATGTATTGTCTAATAACATTCTTGCTGGTTTATTACAAGAGGTCAATTTTGCAGAACATTCAAAAAATTGTATATATATAAGTTCAATAGCTTGTGCGGGGGGCGGTTAATAATTATTGTTTGAAAATTTTTTACTATCTTGAATTTTTTTGTCTTTTTCAGTTTTTTTTTTTAGCAAAATAAAGAATAAAATTTGGAATTGAAAATGGATAGAAAAGTAAAATTTGAAATTGCCATGATACCACAATATTATTTTTATTTCCCCGTCGGGTTGGGGATTCGAATTAAACACGAATTAAAACAAAATAATTATTTTTATTAAAAAATAATTTTGTTAAGTTAAAACAATACGAAAAGAATTTGACGAAGCTAAATTTCGAATCAAGTAATCTTCTTTTTAACCTTTAGTTTATCCTATTGATGGCGTGGTGACACAATAGTGAGCAATATTGAATAATTTTATTGTAAGAACATCCCGATTGTGGAAGCGCGTCCCAATCGAAGCATTCCCAATGAGAGAAGGATTTTTTATTTATGACTTACTTTAAGACGAATATTAACAACATTGTTCGCTCTTTCCCACAAAATTTTTCTTCTCCCTTTTTCTTTCCTTTCCTCTAACTATCCTTTCCTTTTTCAAATAGTCAACCGCAACCGCAACCGCAAGTACTTAAAGATTCAAAACCTAAGTTTTTGGCTATAATATAAAAAAAAAAAAATAATCACATTAAATTAAATTATGCTCTTGCTGAAGTATTGATAACTCTGAGTACTTGATTACATGATATATTTGTAATCCATCTGCTGTGTTAAGTATGTTATATTTTATTTTTTGTACATAGCCAAAACACTAAGTGGGGTAATTGTCGAATATTTTCGTTTTAATTTTACTGATATGCTTATCATACAGATACGGGTATTTCGTATATCAGGTGGGGACCTTTTATACCGGTTTGGTATGTTTGACTAGAGTGGGAAAGAAAAGTTAGCAAAAAGATGAAAGTATATGCAATCCCTAGCATCATGAGGGTCCTTCTCTTTTATTTCATATTAATTTTTCCGCCAAACATAAAATCCGCGCCAACACATAAAATGTTCAGAATTAATGGTTGTGTACAAAGCAAAATTTATATAGTTTATAGATATCCTTTGAGTATTAAATCTAGAACAGATAATAAAGACACTAGAAATAAAATCTACATAATCAGATCAAAATAAAAGCTTTAACATAAAAAATGTAAGTAGTGTTAGCAGTGCTAGCAATAGAAAGAAAACTCTACTCTATTCTAATGCTTTAAAATCCATAAAGTAAATTTTTAAACTAAACTATGTAAGTTAAAATTCATGTCTCAAATTTAATTAAATCACTCTGTTTAAAACTGAATTTTAAACTTAATATTTACAACAAACTAAACATTATTGAATTTTCCCAAAAAAAAAAAACAAAAACAAAACAAACAAAATTTAATTTTCTTTTCATCAAGATATTCTACACCTAAAAAGGATTCATATATCCTTATTAAAAAAAATATATATATATTATATACAGTCAATTGATTGATGTTATAGAATTTAATATTATAAGACGTATAAAATGAATTCGACTTTATATTATAAGTTGAAATTTCAGACTCTTTAAATTGTATGACTTCGTACCTACCTATTCTTTGTTCAAATAATAATCATAACAAAAACAAGAAGAACAACAAAAACACAACAAAGTTTTTTTGCAATAATATGCAAAGTTTGCAAAAATATTTTGTTGCATTCCAGACTTATTTTTAAAAAAATTTTTTATTATTTTTATTATTTTTTTCTTTTTATAAAATCTACTGTCATGGAGACAAGAATGTTTTTAGATTGGCTAAATTATTATAAAATTTATATTTTATGGAATTTATATAGGAAAATAAAAATATAATTTGTAAGGATCTGAATAAAAAAAAAATATTCAAAAAAATTTTACAAAGATGAATTCCTTCTAAATGAATAGTCCTCAAATAGCCTTAAGGAAATAGTGAGGTCTAAAAAAGGAATTTTTGTATTTTATATTTTCAATAGAAAATTGTAAAAAATACCTAATTTATTAATTTTTTTAAAACCAAGTTGTCCGAAATCAGAATGATCGCTAGCTATTTATTTTGTGTAGAAAATATTTTTAATAAAAAATGTAGGAAATTGTATGTAAAGATGTACAAATATTATGTAATTGTTTATTTGACTAATAAGTCTATTAACCTGCAATGGAATATTTTCTGTCTAGACTTCTCTTTGGTTTCACATTCAACTGCCAGTTGAGACAGTTATAATTATATACTAGTAATTAATGATGTCAAATCTGTTTTTACGAGAATAGGTCCTATTTCTGTACTGTAAAAGCACTCTAACTAGTTCTCAAATTCATACCAATTTTGAAAATAGTTCTACCATCTAATGTATAAGTCTAATAGTTTGTACGAGAGGGTAATTCGTTTTCAATTTGTTTCACTAACACCTGTTTTATATCTTCATTACTATATTCATCGCAATAATTATTTTGGACTTATATTAAACAAAATAAAATAAGCTTTCTAATGTTATAATACATTTTTTGTACTTTCAAAATTACAAATATGAGTCCAATAAGCTTACAGTATTAGGTTGAGGTCT
The DNA here is from genome assembly GCA_963942445.1 of Argyra leucocephala. Lineage (NCBI taxonomy): Eukaryota > Metazoa > Arthropoda > Insecta > Diptera > Dolichopodidae > Argyra > Argyra leucocephala. The sequence continues at coordinate 126,716,703 of OZ012681.1, forward strand.
ATTTAATAAAAGAATTATAAATAAAATCTATATTATTGAACAAACCTTTATCCATAGATCAAATGATGCGTCAAACTGATCCAATAAGAATCGACGTCTGTTTATCAGCCCCGATCGCTACAGACCACCAGTAAATCAACTGGGAATCATATGTACACGATAACCTATCCTTATATCTCCAAGTTATTACACTTTCAGAAAAGTAAAAACAACTGAACATCCACTTATAACAGTTACTCCCCATACATTCCGAAATATTTACAGATAAATCAAAGAGAACCCACGGCATAGCCTGCACAATAAACAAAGACTCTGGAAAGCGTAAATCCTATCGAGGGCATGTTCCATTCTCATTTCCGAGATTACCGCCATATACAGAGCAATCCAAGCTAATGAAATGCAAAACCAGAATTTCATAATACTAACCGATACAGCCTCAGTTCAATCAAGTCAATTAAAAATCCGTTCCAGCAATGAATACATGTCTACATATATCAGAAATTCCATAATCAAAAATAATGGCTAACTACGATTAGCTTGGATTTAATTTAGATGCATAGATGACCACACAAAAGCAGAATATAAGGGAAAAACAGCGGTCGAAAGCCTGCTTATAAGAGATTCAATTATTTCTAATGCCCATGCTGAAATGACCATAGCTATATACGCGGAACACATCCGGCAAATAGCTTGGAATTCTTCTAATCGCGTAATTGCCAGATCGCGTAACTCTAATGCGAATATTCTCGAATCAATTAAAAAGAAAGCTGGTGCCCTAAGTGTTAATCCCACTTCGGTACATCCGTCCAACCCATAAAGTCGTATAGATCAGAACCCCAACCCTGATATGTATTCATTGTTCTGAGCCCCTTTAAATAAAACATATCCTCATAAAATCTTCATCCAATAATCGAATTACATCCTAAATCAGAGCCACGCCATTACAATACAAGCGCTTCAAATATCCCAATAATACCAAATTTTCCATAATAAAAGCTCACCACAATATCTGGGACGAAATTTAGCGAGCCAATATGTCATCAATACTAATATAGAAAAACAAGTCCGTCCACTAAATTTTCGTCTCCATTTCACACAACATAGTTGGCAGAGAGGGAGAAACATTTGTTCTGGTTTTTGTTAAATAGGCCCAAATCCCGAAAGGCTGATCTAAAGTTGAACCCACCGAATAAATAAATAAATAGCAAAATCGAATACATCGAAACAAAACACCAAAATATTTATTTTTGTACCCAACTTTTTTTAAACCATTATGAAATTATGAAGACGTCTGCAGGACTTATGGCCAATTTGATAGTAGAATTAGGACCAGTTTTAAGATAAACATTTATGGTTAATTTAAAAAAAAAAGATTACATAGAAGCAATGAAAATCGATATACGAAAAAATTTATTTTTCTAGGTAAAAATGTTATATAACAAATTATAAAATTAGTCCGATGGATTCATCATAATGGAATTAAGGTCAATTTTAAAATAAATATTTACTTACTGGTGAATTTAAAGCCATTTTGAAACAGCAAACAAAAAATTGATACTTAATTTACCTCCTTATAATTTATTTATTTCTAAATATACCTAATATTACAAAATAATTTTTAAATAATTTTTTATTAAAGACGAGTAGGTATAGGTAAAAATCTATTTTTGCTATCAATTTCCGCTATCATTACAAGATTGATTATTAGCTCAAAATTTATTATTTAATCAGAAAAAATTAAAAATTTAATAATCAAAAAATTTAATAGAAAATATTTCTAACTATAGGATCTGAAAATGTTTGTAGATATTAAAAATTTTTCACTGGAATATAAAGATCCGTTTGAGATTAAAAAACGCAAATTCTAATTCTAGTGAAATTGAACCTTACTTCTGGGTATATTTATTTTTTATCAATATTAACTTATTATAAAATTTTAATACAAATAATATTCTCTACTAAAACATTCTTTGTAGTAATAAAAATATTTATATTAAATTGTGATATAATCGGAATGACTGTAATTGAAAGTCATAATGATAAAATATTAATCCTTATTTAGAATGTGTAGGGTTTAAAAGACATATTTTTGTTTTTGAATATATTGCCTTTATTTGGTCAATTATTAAATATTTTAATATATAATATTAAATTATTTAGAATTAGATATACAAGACAATCAAACATTGGGATTTTACCCAATATTGAAAACTCCCACACAAAATGTATTCCATGTTGTTAACACTATGAATAAATTAAACCTGTTAAATAAACTTGACCAGTTTTTTTTTTAGGAAATTTTCGAGGTGTTTTTCAATATCAAAAAAATTATCATATTTCTTGAACAACATCTTAATAATATTCTAGGGTTGAAAGTGGGGTTCAGATGTAAATCATGAAATAAATGTAAAATATTATGCTATTCGATAACCAACAAACTATGTATGTTTGAGCCTGACTCATCAACGTCCTCCATTTTGCCGGTTGAAGAGACGAAATTGTTTCATATCTGGCGATACTTCATCTTTCCAACGAAGGTTGGGTCTGCCTCGACGTCTTGTACCTTCGGATCTGGATTTGAAGATTATCTTTGCTTAATCATTTTCATTCATCCGCTCTAGGTGTCCCAGCCACCGTATTCTCTTAACTTTAATTTTCTTGACTACGTCTATCACATTATACACCTCATAGAGTTCGGTATTATATATTTTTCCTACAGACCTCATCATAGTCTACAGAACTATATATCCGGCATATAATTTTTTTTCCGAAGACATCAGCTGTATGCTCACGTACCGTGTAAAGTTTTCATGATACGCAAAGCAGAACTGGGATTAAAAGTGTTTTGTAGATTTGAACTTTGGTTCTTCGGGGGGTAGGAGTTTTAACCCGAAATATTATAAAAAAATCGAAGAAGCAACGGCTTGCAAGAGTAATTCTTTGTTCTACATCCCTAACCCTACCAATCGACAACACGAAATACGTCATTCGAGTCGTGGTATCAAAAAGGCAAAATTAAGTGCTAATTGGTTTTACCGAAGTAGGTGGAATGGCCACAAATATCTACTTGATGTCTTTTGTGGGATTAGTGCCAGTTACAAAGAAGATAAACCCTTGACATACTTTTAATTTATATGTGCCGATATACAATGTGATATTAAGATGCTTTCTTATTTGTCGACAACATTTATTTTGTTTTTGCATCATTTACTTTTGATGGGCCATTTGTTCCACTTTATTTTAGTAAAAGCGTCAGCGATCGCCCATTTTGATCTAATGATGATTTCAATGTAGTCGGCATACCTTATAGTAGTTGGTCAGATCTGAAAAATCTAGTACTAACCATATGTTTATTTCCGCTCGTCGCACTATACGTTCTAGTATACCAGATTGAAGAAGTTGTATGAAAGTGTCTACTCTACTACACATCTGAAATAAGTCTGTGTTATTTCGAAATGCCACAGAACATCTGGAGTTTTTAAGTGTCATTTTCGACAATCGGATGAGCTTGGCTGGTATATCGAATTCTGATAGGTATAAAAAGCGTCAAAGCTCACTGCGGTGTATGCTATCATATGCAGACTTAAAATCGATAAATGGAAGGTGTGAATTGATTTGAAACTCATGGGTCATTTCGAGGATTTAACTAAGTACAAATCGCTAGTTGATTGTTGAAATTTAAATTACTTGGAAATAATTTCGTAATTCTACTTTGCCGAAAACTTTACCATCATATTTTTGGTGTAGAATTCTACATCTCATATAATTTTGTATAAAATATTTTACATTTAATTTGAGTGTGGAAACCGACCGCAAAACCGTATTATACTGTATTCGGGTAAATTAAAAAAAAATTATAAAATTTTTCGGTTTCAACAGTTTTATAGGTCTCTTGGTAAGCTCATCTTGTTGTCAAAACTAAAATTTTTAGTCAAGTTAAGCTGATAAGAACAAATACTACACTCTGATGGTATATACAAGGCTGAGTAGCAGTACTTTTATTTAGAACTAATGGATGGCTTGTGCAGGTTATATGTATATATACAAGTTACGTAAACGCCTATAAATATGTAATAATAAACGATATTATTGTTATACTAATAATATTGTTTATTATAATAATGCATATAACGCCACATATCGGACGATAGGGGAAGCAATATAATAAATTAAAAGATTATAGTATGCAAAGAATCCGTTATCGTGCCTGTTGGTTGGTAAACGTAAAAGCCAAGTTTTTTGAGTGATATCCGGAATAGCGTTGGGATGGAAAACCAAAAGCTATAAAAGAGATATCTGGAGAAAAACTTCCGCCCTTCTTTTTCGTGACGTAGAACTGATATAGTCATACTGGCATAGTTATTGTAAGTCCATAAAATTAATTTATAATATAATCAGAAAATATAAATTAGATTATTAATTAGTGTAAAATTAATTCGTATTCCTCAGCTCTTAATTATATAAAAAAAATATTTAAAGTAATAATAAATATAAAAATTATAATATTAACCTAAATTATAATAAAAACTTTACTTACATACAATACCTAAGGTTAAATTCTAAATACCAGTGTATGACCACAGTATTAGCCATTTAAAAAAAATTATACTATATAAAATTTTAAGTATTTTCAGAGCAAGTTAATCGTTACAGAATTATAATTTCAATTGTAAAATTTTAATTTATATAAAAAAATGCTTATATTATTTTATTTATTATATTTTTTTTATTATGTATACAAAAAATGTCATAACATATTATAAACCCTAGATATTTCGTATTAATTTAATTTTCGTAAAAATATTTTAACTAAATATTTTATAAAATTGAGGTAAGTATATTACCTATCTAATTTAAGAGTGATACCTAGCCACCTACGTGGTTCGTTATCCTACAAAATATTATTTTATTCAATTATTTTGAACGATATTAAACCTTATTAGAAAAATTATTGTATTTCAATTAAATGTTTTTTCTTTCCTTTTAATTTAGTTTAATGCTTAAGGATTATTATCATACTCTTTCAGTTTCTATTAAAATTTTTTGTGGAAACCATTTTTTTGACAAAATTATTACTTTGGTATGGAATAAAGTGAAATATTCAATTCTACTTAAAAACTGTTTCCAAATGTTCTTAAATTATAGCTATGATTTTCATTATCATTATTGCCCTGTAACCGCATCCGTGGGGCACAACGCGGAAATAGAATCGTTGAATACTCGTATCCTGTCTACGGCTAACGTATTGAACATGTTCTTTGTTGGGTTCTTTGTTGGCCGAAGAGGCTAAGACTGTTGCTCTATATGTTTTTTTAGCCTTCCGACGCCTCGGGTAACCAAATCCGAAATATTGTATCGCAATGTTGTTGTCATGCTCTCTTAGAGTATGCCCGATCCACCACCATTTTCACTGTCGGATTTTCACGATTATTTGTTTTTGATTCGTTTTTTGTCACAGCGTTCTGTTGTTAATGGTTTGTGGGAAACGAATGTTTAGGATGCACCGTAGACATCTAATGATGTACGCTTGGAATTTCATATAATTCTTCATATTAATTGAAACTTTTTATATGTTTCGCAGGCGTACAAGAGAACATATTTTACATTTGCCATTGAAGGTTATTGATTTAGAACGAACAGATATGTTATTTGCATGTCACATTTTTTATTAGCTGCGAAAGCAGTACGGAGCAGTACGGGCTTTGCTAATGGGGGCTTCAATACCCAAATCAGCACCTTCATTTAATGACATGATTCTGTCCAGGTAATTGCAAAACAGTCACCTCTTCTATTCGCGTTTCTTCAAGAAGGGTCGGATGCTGTGATATGCGACTTGTGCGCATGATTTTGTTCATAATTTTTAATCATTTATTTTAGCTTTAATAAATCGTGTAAATTTATCCCTTCAGTCGTATTAAATGAGCGTCAGCAATTTTTTTTATTTTATCGTCAATAACTAAGAGCAATATGACTGCTATCATCAGGACCAGGCCTTTTCAAATAGCATATCCCCATTGTGTTTAAGTTAATACTAAATTCTACTGTTAAACTGTCAATCGAATTCATAAAATTTCATTATGGGCAAACCCAGCTAATTAACCCTCCCCTGACCGGGATCCGAACACAATATCTTTTGATTAGCAGTCAGAAGACAATATAACTATTACACAATTTAGATCGGTCTATGTTGGTTAGTTAATAAGGATCTGAAATATAATTATTTAACACAAAATAATTTTGTGACAATATTTTATGATTTTTTCAAAACTGAATAAATATAGTTTGAAAATAAAATCTTAAAAATAAGTCACGAATATCCTTGTAGCTAAATTAATATTCAACAAAATATTGTTAGGTGTATCTATGTACCTTCAATAATCATATCAATTTGAATTGAAAACAAAATTTACCTATTCTTTCAAGTTATATTGAATTTCATCATCATTCAGAATTATGTAGATACAAAAAAGTTATAAAGTTCATTTCATTTTACATTGATTTTCGCAAAGGTTAAATGTCAAGTTTTATTCAAAAAAAAATTTATATTCCTATTAAGAAAATGTCCTTAATATTTTAATAGTCTTGAATAGAAAAAACGAGAAATGATACTTTGAACTTAAAATCACAAATATTCATGGTAGATAGATAATATATAAAAATTTTCCGAGTTCAAATTAGAAAATATTGAAATTTAATGAGCCTGATATTAATGAAAAGATCTTATTGTCCCCCATTACAGATTCATGTTTTCTTATAGAATTATAATTGTTTTTATTATTAGGTATTTTATTTCAATTATTTTTAAATTAAATTATTTTTATTAAAATAATTTCAGAATGTTAATTAACTTTTTATTAAAATATTTTGTAATTTCAAACTATAAAAATCAATTATTAATAAGTGTATATCTCTACTATCTATGTAATATAAATTAATTAAAATTTTACGAATAATTTTGATAAAGTCCTTTGAAATTTGAGATAAATAATTTTTTAATTATAAATTAAATTAAATCGTTTTTAATGAGATATTTTTATTAAGAATACATTTTTTTAATTATTTTTTTAACAAAAATTTCAAACTTGCGCTTTGATTATCTTATCTTGAACTTTTTATAGAAACATTATTATCTGTTTTATAATATCCGAATATCTACTTCTCATTCTCGTTCTAATTTTCGGTGCTAAATCATGTTCGATTAATGCGGTGTGTATGAAGGTAGCATTTTTTTTGGAAATTTTGTTCGCCCTAAATGTGTGCATAAATAAACCCTAAATGTATGCAATGGCCTAAATATATGGAATAACCTAAATGTATGAAATACCGTGAACGTATACAATATTCTAAATGTATGCAATATCCTAAATGCATGCAATACCATAAATGTATACAATACCCTAAAAGTATGCAATATCCTAAAAGTATGAAATACCCTAAATATATTTAATACCTAAATGTATACAATATCCCCAAATGTATGCAATACCCTAAAAGTATGAAATACCCTAAATGTATGCAATATCCTAAAAGTATGAAATACTCTAAATTTATGTAATACCCTTAATGTATGCAATACTCTAAAAGTATGAAATACCCCAAATGTATTCAATACTCTAAATGTATTCAAAAAGCATAAGCGATTAATTTGTAAAAAAATATTTAAAAACGATTTGTTTTTACTAAGGAAGAATAATTTGTTCAAAAAATAAACTTAATTTTATTTACATAGCAAATTTTGTAATATACCTTACATGCTCACACACTCAGGTGGCCAACGTTATCATCAACGTCCTCCATTTTTTCGATCGCGTGCGATTTTTATTAAATACCAAATAAATTAAAAAAAGTGTGAGAGCTACTATTGTTATTCACAATGCTTTAATTTGTAAAAATTAACCAATATTATTGAACCTTACTGGTTTTGAAGGAGGCTTTTACAAAACTCCCGGAATTATTTTGGATCAATTACTTTTTGTAATATTTTATAAATTATGTAAATAATGCATTTCGATGGCCAATTAGATGAATAGCGCAATTTTAAACGCAGTGAGGGTAGCCAAAGGTTGTAAAAGAAGCCCCCACCAAATTGTGTGAATTATATTCCATTTTGGGGCGCATATATATTGATATATAGAGATTAAGAAGTTCCAAAGGTGAAAAAATAGTTTTGCTTCGACTCAGATGGCGATTTAAAAAATTTTTCCAAATAGTTTTTTAATTCATAGACAAACCTGAAATGTTTAGACTATCCGTGTTTTGCGAAGTTACAACGTAGCATGAGAGATTAGGTTAAAAGTTTACATGAAATGAAGACATTTTTAAGTTTTTGGCTAGTAAATCTCAATTTTATTTTTTTTTTACCCCAGTGAGGAATTTGAGTCAAATCATGGCTAATTATGGTAACCATTATATTTGTCTTCTATTGCCAACTTTGGCAGTTGTAGTATTAAATTTAATGAGAAAATCGAAAAATGACAACATAGTACTGTTATCAGCAAAACTGTGGATTAAATGTTGTTAGGTTGTTCGTAAATCGTTGATGAGAATCAAAAAGAGGGTGGGTGAAAAAATAAATCTAGCATTTATTATTCAGTTTTTCGAAATAAAATATTCAATACATTTGAAAAGTACAGGCACTAGACCTGTGGCTTGTAATTTGACTAGTAAGGCTGTGTGGTATAGTCTATCAAAATATTTCGAAATATCCCATGTCCCAGAATTATGTTATCTGGTATTGAGTCTTTCGCAATGGAAAATCACCGGTAGAAGGGTGGGATTTAAAACCATATTGTTTATCTGAAATTATTTATATTTCGAAAGAGTGTCATTAATTATATTTTCTAACATTTGGAGAGAATTAGGTCTATTGTCATAAATAGCAATACGATAGGTTTATTTATGACCAATTAAATAGTTTTTTTTTTGCAAAATTTGGTGCAAGATTAATATGAAAAGTCCAAACACCAAACTTAATATTTTCATATTAATATAATTTTTTTTTTTACAGTTTATTAGATGTCCTTGTACATAAGCGAATCCACATTAAATTTTTTATATTTAATTTTATTTGATTTAAAAATTGTTTTTTAATAGCTATTTATTATTGCATATAAAATAATTTAATTGTATGGAAACGAATTCATTATTATGAATTTGCACGAAACCAGTATTTTTTTTTTTATTATTGGTTGATATCAAAATATAAATTTTTATAAATTTATTGTAATCGTAAAAAACAAAAAAATAAGTTTTATATTTAACTAGCTATGATTGTATAAAAAATTTTACCTAAAAAATAAATTTTAAATTTTCTCCTTTGTTCAGTATTCTAAAATATAATGCGAATTAGTCCTGCTTTATTAACAATTTTTTAATACGTCCAATTAATAATTAAGAAAATCTGTCCAAGTCATAAAAAGAATAATTTTCAATTAATTTTTTTTTTTTATTCCTTTTTCTTGTTATTGTTTTCATTTAACATTATAATTTATTCCAATTACATCAAAAATTCAAGCATTAAAACTGGTATTATAAAAATTATCTTACTAATTTATTGAAATTTTGTAATTTGAACAATAAACAGAAAAATTGACTTTTTTCTTTTCTTTGTTTTTATGCTTGAAAATTTTGATTAACATTTTTTTTGTTTTTGTTATTTTGATTTTTGTTTTTGACTTTCTTATTAGCTATTTAAAAATATTCATTCTAAGCTAATTTATATCAAATCACCATAAATAAATATAAATATTTTTGTTGTTGTTGTTTTTTGATTTTATTTTAATTTTTGGTTCATTTGGAATGTACGAGTATATACGAACAACAAAATAATGTAAATGTCCTTTTGAGTAGATTATAATGTTTTTGTTGTTCATTTTTTATTATTATTATTATTTTTTTTTTTGATTCTCAATTATTTGAGAATTTCATTTTCATTATGATATCTTCTTAAAATTTATGAATAAATATCTAATTTTAGTATATTTACATATTATTACAGTTAGGTATATCATGTTAGAGCAAATGTTCAAAACTCATATTGTATCTTAACAAAATATTTGGTTTTAATCTTAAAAATCTGAATTTCTATTTGGGATTTGAATGAATTTCAATGGGTATTAACAAGTATGTTTAAACAAAATATTTTAAGCTCCTGATAGATTACATTATGTTAAATTTAGTCTAGTCAAGTTGTAGATATCGTCGTTTTTCTATTTATTTATTTTATTATAAAATTATTTATAAAGGACTTATCACCACATTGGGACTTATCAAACACGTATTTATAAAACTGATATCGTCGTTAAAGTAATGAATACACGTAATTGATAAACAAACATGACGAGAAAAAAAACTGAATTGGTTTTTAAGAAAATTAAGAAATATTATACATTTTAAGTCACTAGCTGGACCACATTCGCATTACTGCCTGTGCAGTTATTTAAAATGCTTCAATACTGTATCCAATACAATAGACATTACAGTTGTTTTAAATGTTTATCCGGTTGGCTTTTGATTTTTATTTATCTGACTAGCTGATCTGCAATACTTTACTGTTCTGGTTCGGATGACTGCCATATAACTTCCAGCAGTCTTCAAGAATATTTAAAAAACCAAAGACGTTACAAGTCTGAAAATGGGTATTTATGTACTCTATCAAAAATAAACAAAAATGTTTTTCACGGTTTTACAAAAATTTATGCTAGTTCGGGTACTCATATTGGAACCCGCTAAGGGTTTTTGTGTAAACACCAAAATCCAAAGAAACTTGCAATGATTACATTCAATTGACATTATCTAATTTTTATTTAAAACTTAATCATATTAATATGGTAAGCATTTCAAAGTATTGTTATAATTCTATTTTTTTATTCCAGATCGTGTTGGATACACAATATTTTTTATACGAATAAATTAGAAGATTTTCCGGCGCATTACATACAGTGTTGTCCAAGTGGTAATCACGGATTCTCTAAATCTATTTTTAATTCTCTAATCACTTGCAGCGATTGTTCATGTGCATTGTTGATGGTCATTATAAAAGCGAGTCGCACCGCAAACTGTAATCGTTTGAATTCAAATTGAATACCTGTTGGTATCATTGAAATACGTGGCAACAATAGTATATCTTTGCCTTGAATCTCCTATTCAAAATTGTAGCTTAAATGATATTCTTCATCATCTGTTGACCGGAAGTCTTGTACCGTTTCAAAGTCGTGGTGGATTGATGTTTCGGAGATGAATAGATCCGCTTTCAATCTTGATTCACGTTGCTCATTAGTTTGAGCAGTAAAAACTTGATTAATTTATATTCGAAAACTTCTAATCTCGCTCGTTTGTTTCTGAAGCTCATTATATCTCTTTCTTTCGTGCTTCAGATATAAGTCAATCAATCGATTTCCGTTTGGGGGGGGGGCATAATCAACGACACTCGCAAACGAATTATTAACTCATTTTTTTTTTCGATATTTTTAATATTTTGCTGATTTTTATTTGCACAAAATCTGGTTTATTCTGTATTTTTTGTAGTGCACCATTGTTTTTATGAAAGATATTCTTCCACATTCTAATATCATTGGAAAAGGCTTTTGTTATGTGAATTATATCCAATTTTTCTCAAAACAGCAGCTATTTTTCTACTTCTGTGATTGGATTATAGACATGACAATTCCAACTTAGTTCTTTATCTAAAATCACCCCAAGATACAATTCCCTACCAAATATTATGTACAAAGCTTTGACCATATTATTCCGTTTCTACTAGATGCTTATAGTAGTTTGCTTGCTATAACCATTATGACAGTTTTTTTTCAGATAGAACAAACCCATCAAAACGGCTTTCTGCTTCTGTTCTATGTGCCGCGCAAATACGAACTGAAGTACTGTGCCGACTTTAACGCACTAAAAACTCCCATCCTTTTGTTCAAATTAAAACTAGTTTTTAAGACTAACCATGAATACAATTTTGGCTCTATTATTACTTCAGATATATTTGATCAAACAGAATTCTATTAAGAATCATTCTAAAAAATATGATTTTATCCTAACACAATTCGAACGGTTTCGTTTATTTAAGGCTTCCAATCAAGTTTTGAATGTCAGCTAAACGTGAAACTTCGACATTGAGATATTGAGAAAGACGGATTTTATGGCGTAGGTGCAGCCAATTTTTTTATTTCGTCTTTTATAAAAGAGATTCGGATTATACTCTATGAATGTCAGAATTGTGAGCAAACCAAGGGGGCATTAACAATGTTTCGCAATACTTTGTTTCGGCACGTTTTGGATAGTTTGAATATGTAGTTGTTTTAGCACAACCCTATATTTGAATACCGTATGCCCAGCCTGACTTGAATATCTGATTGTAGATCAAAACTTTGTTATTATTTCAAAAGCGTAGATTTTCGCCCAATTAGACAATACCAAAAATGCCGGTTTTTTTTTCTTGAAGTGCAATTTCCATTTATGCTTTGCATCGCAAGTATCGTAAAGATATTTTGCAGAATTTTGATATGGTATGATGACATTCGTGTTTAATCTAACTGCAATGTGCAACTAAATTTTTTATTTATAAAGTTAACGTGCGTGGATTTGGCTTCATTCAGCTTAATTCCCCACCTTTTGTACCAAATAGATATTTTGTTATTGGCTTGTTGCAATTTAATTGTAGCATCATTTATATTATTACCAATTGCTAATATATCCGCGTATCATCTGCAAAACTAACTACCGTCGCATCTTTTATCTCTGGAATATCATTAATGTATAGTCAATTTTCTAATTTTCCTTTCCTACCCGAGCCAAACATACCAATCGGTATAAAAGGTCCCCCCCCCAGTGTTTTGGCAATGTATTAAAAAATAAAAAATATAGTATGGAGCCTACTATATTAACTTGTCGTAGTCCTGTGTGTATTATTATTCTGCGTATGTTTAATTTGAAATACTCGATTCGATAAATGTTATGAGATCAGTTCGACATATGCTTCGGCGAACAAGCGGCGTAGCTTTTAGTTAAGCCATACTTTGTCGAAGGCTACCGCAACCTCAAGAAGAAACACTGACGAGCAGATGAATTTTTCTTCCAATGTTTTTCCAATGACGCCAGTTATTCTACGGACTTGTTCGATAAGTAGAATGTTGTTTTCTAAATCCAAATTGATGATTTGGTATAACGCTTCCGTTTTCAATCATAGGTTTACATTATTTTAGCAACTTAGAGATTATTGATAACAAAGAAATGGGTTTGTAGGACTTGTCGTCGTTTGGGGATTTCCGCACCTTATGAATCATGATAAATCAGGCAATTTTCTATTTACTTCCGACAAAGTTATGCCTGTTACATGGAAAATTTTAAAAACGTTAGTCATTTTACAGTAACAAACTTACAAAATTATTTGATAAATCCTTAAAAGCCATTATTACAAAAAAAACAAACAGAACAAAACAAACAAAAGAAAATTTAAAAGAAAATGTTTTCTTCTATTGTCAGGTCAATTTACCTTTAAGGTATACTATATACAGAATTCATATGAAAAATCCTTATTTATTTTTACATATTTTGATGTTATTTTCTTCCATTCTTTGTCTTTTTTGAACTGTGGAAGAATGAAAAAAATTTCTTTTATTTCTACGGAAAATATCAGTGACACTTGAAAAGATTTTCAAATAAACTGACTACATTAAGGTGAATAACCATACCTATATCTACCTATGTCTTACTACTATTACACAAAAAAAAAAAATACCATTCAAAAATCTAATGTGAGGGATATAAAATTTCTTATTAAATTCAATGCTCGCAAAATAATTCACCATCTCTCTCTCTCTCTTTCAACCTTAACTCATCAGCCTAACCTGCTGGAATTCTTTGTATTCTTCTTTTAACTTTTCATTATTTATGTTCATTTTTTTTTTGTTTTTTTTTTTTTTTTGTTATTTATTTTAGTCACAACCCAGCTGTGTTTCAACATTTTTCATCAAGAGTCCAAAATATTTAGAAAAAATTTTGTAAATAAGCAGAAAATGAGAATAAAAAAAATGTAAGTAACCAAAAAGGAAAATCAAAATAACAAGATGGCGCATTTATAAGAAATGAAATCAAAACAAGAATAAAAAAGAAAAGAAAAAAAAAAAAACAAAAAAAAAAAAGAAATATTACCTTGTTAAATTAAAAATTCCTAAATGCGTTTCAGGTTATCCTAATTACCTAAAATTAGGTGGAAATGTGATATTGTATATGGAATAGTGAGTGTAGACGGATATATTTTTGTTTTTGTTTTTTTTTTTTCACTTTTTGCTAATATGAGAAGGATAAAAAGAAAATAATTTATTTTAGAATATTAGTTTTCAAAAATAAAGGCAGGGTATGTAATTTTAATAAGATTTTAATAAAAAATTAGAAAAGGAATTATGGAAAGTAAATTTTAGTTAACCATGATAAATTGCTCTCTTTAAATCACTCTCTCTGTCTCTCTCTCTCTCTCTCATCTAATAGTTTTAGCTAATTTAGGAAAACCTTTAAAGAAATTGTTGAAAATTGAAATGGGAGAGCGTAGAAAAAAATGCGATATCCAATAATGTAAATTGAATACAAATCCTGTGGAAAAGATGAAACTGGTTCGTCTACTAGACGCGATGGTTGCCATGTAAAGCGGTAAACACAATTGCGACTGCCGACATAAAATTCGCGACGAAATAATTAAAATACATACGGGGTTATGTATATGCTCACAATTCCTACTACAATCGCTCAAGTACATTTTCGTTGTAGTCGAAATATGGCTTTATTTTCTATTTTCTTCGTTGGTAGTTGGATTTGACATTTCTGACAACCTTTTTAAACATCAAAAAATAAAAACAAAACAGTTATTCTGAAATTTGATATTATAATAAAATTGTTCTGTTTTTTTTTTAAAGTTTGATATGTTCTACAATTTATAATTATATATTTTTAATTTATATTTGATACATAATATATAGATTTAGATTTATTAGCGATGCATTTGGATCTGATGATGCTCCAAATAAATTAATAAATTATTCAAAATGATTTTTTAATTTTGAAATTCCGCCATTTGCTTTTCTGTTTTGTTTGTTTATTTAAATTTTTCGTTTCGCTACAATTGTGTTTCATTTGACGAAAAATAGTTCAGCGGAGCGAATTTCGTTGGTAGTTGGTGGTCGGTGGTCGCAATTGTGCTTACCGCTTTAACGGCAAAACGTAAAAAAGTAGCAGTAGGCTTTTTTTTTCGTACAGAGATTACCCTAATATGTCAGGGCCAGCATGTAGGCTATTAGTCGCTTATACTCTCCTGCACCTCTCAACTTAAATTAGCCTTTTGATAACGCCCTATTGCTTTAAGGGCGTTATCAAATAGCCTTTGATAACGCCCTATTGCCTATGTTATTCTGCAATCAATTGTATCAGAACATTTAACGAAGCAAATATGACATTATGCCTTACTAGCCGTACTTAGGTTAACTTAATACTTTTCATTACATCTTAAGTCAAAACTTGAATCTACTTAATAATAACTAGTCAACTTAAGCTACGCCTGGTAAAACTTTATTATTGATTTGACACTTTGAAAGAAGAAAAGCAATTTTGAATTTTATTTATATTGATTTTTATCCACAAATCGAATGTCATTTCATTCAAACATCATTTTACTTAAGTATAATACAAACTGAATCCAGCTCAAGTTGAACGAAAAGTAAATTTTTTTAATGGAACTGAAACTTAAGTTAACTTAAGTACATAATCAACCGTTATGCAAACCCACAAGTGCGTAAATGAGTTTGATGTTTACTTAGGTTAACTTAAGTACGGCTAGTTAGGCCTATTCACTTTTATAAAACAAAAAAAAAAAATATATTGACTTTTATTCCACATGATTAGAAGCTAAGAGGTACAAAAAACATTCAAAAAACGGTCATAGAGTTCTAAAACGACAACAAAAAACTACATACAATAACATTTTTTTTTTTTGAAATTCTCTTTGTTACATTTTTGAGATATATTTGCAGAAAAATATAATCCCCACCTCTCCCTCTTAAAATATTAAAGCTAATTTGTTTTTTTTTTATCTCGTTTAAGGTCTATTTAAATCGTTTAATATGAAAATACAATAAATATTTATCTGTTTTTTATACAGGTCACAGATATTTAGTAATGATATTTGTCACTAGGGGGGGCTTGTGTAATTTAGTAATAAATATGTTTTATAATTCAATTTACAGGTTTACCAACTTAAAAAAACTACCCAAATCATTAGCATACATCGTTCTTTTGAATTTTATAAAACCAGACTTTCAACCGTATGAAAAGAGTGCAACTATTAGCTCAAGAGAGCCATATGTTCTTTTATTGAATGTTTTTTTTTACATCTTAGTTTCCAATCGTATCAAATGAAAGTCAATATTTTTTTTTAACATTTTCTAGACTTTCATTTTATATCACAACAATTTTGTTTTACATCGCAATTTATTGAAATAAATTCCAATACAGTATAATAAATAAATAATTAACGGTTAATTTGAAAATAAGTAAAACTATAGAATATACCTAACTGTTAATTCATTTTTTACTTTCTTTTATTGCCCCAATTATTGAAGAAAAAGATCTGATACCGAACCATCAATTTGAATTCACAAACAAACACTTTACATATTGATCATGTCCATCGGATCACAAATATAGTAGAAAAGAGCATTAAAAATAAAAAGTGTCTGCTCAGCAGTCTTATTAGATCTTGCTCAGGCGATCGACAAAGCATGACACCAAGAACTTGAATTCAAATTAAATCGTGATTTAACAAGGTAATCTTATGAAATGGTAAAGCCCTTCGTGGTCTGTAGATACAATCGTGTGCATTATACCAAATAATATTTAGAAATAAAAGTAAAATCTACTGTACTTACACAGTAAAGTGTTTTTGATCCAATACTTTACCTGATATATACAAGAGATATATCCCAAATTGACAAACATTTTAATGGCTACCATTGCAGACGGCACTGCAGTTGTTGCAGTTGATATATCTATCAAAAACTCCCCTGCAAAAATTTCAAAATGCAATGAATAAAATATTAGACCAAAATTTATTTAAAAACTTTAGACCAAACGATAGCGTATAAAACTTAAACGGAGAATGTTCCTAAACGGAATTAATTATGTTAATAGCGATAATCCACGGAAACTATTATTATAATAATTTCCTAATCACGTGATCGTGAAATTTACGAAGAAAAGCCATTAGTCGATATAATATAGATTGGGTATAATAGAAAAAAAATTGGTAAGCTTTAGTACCCCCCCCCCCCCCCCCTTCAAGCCCATGACCAATTTTCGTAGAAATAAGTAGTGTAGCTATAAGCATTTAGTTTTTTTAATGCAGCTACAAAATACCCATGCATCGATGTTTTTGTGTTTTGTATCAATTATTACGCAGTATAAAAGCATCGCTTCTCACAATCGCTTAAAACGTGTTTGAAAAGGATACACGACTGGAACTCCTGATGTACTTGTTTTTTCTTAGACACTTTTCTAAAACACAAAGCAAATCAAAGCAATAATAGCATTTATAAAGGACATAGACCTGCAATTTTGAAATGTACGGTGCAGTACAATATATCTTAAGAGATCGCGGTTACTTAGAACTCCCCAATTAAAAAAAAAAAATCTCTTTTTGTAAATTTAGCAAACCGATTTATAGCAAAATAATTAACATTTGCCAAATTAGTGATTGCGCAATTTACTTGATGCTGCAAGCGAGCTTAAGGCTTAAAATAAATTCATTCTATTGATTTGTGCATATCACTTATACTCATCATATTATTTTAAAATGCTTTTGGATTATAATTTTAAATTGATAACATTATGGTTTGTTTGGGACATCCTACATATCATATATCACTTAGACTTTAAGACTTACTTGTGTGTTATTACCAACTTGTTTTATCGATGTAGTAAATTTAGCACATAGTAGTTTCTTTAAATTTGGATTCCAATACCCATAGACTAGGACATAGACGTATCTTGAATCGATCCACCACCTCATTTTGATTAGCGGCAGTTCATTACGTTTTTTTCAGTTACTCAGTTACAAATTCTACTATTATAATTACTGCCTAATTGTCTGTGAAAATTCAGATATTTCTGACGTATAAAATACTATAGTATAGTTAGTAGGTAAATGTAAAATTGAATAAGCTATATTGAATTATTTATAAGTTAATATGATAGTTTAAAAGTTATAAAATCTCTAACTTATAATTGCGTGCTCTGAAAATTTCGTTTTACCACTTATATAAAATTTTTCTCTTACTTTCTCTTGAATCACTATTTTCGGAAGCATACTAAAATAATAGGACATTCTTTGATGTTAAGACTTTGATGCATCGCATTATGTTTGGTTCTATTTCAAAACAAGTTTTTTGATAATAATATGAAAATCGCATTTATCATCAATTCGTGTGTTCTTTCAACATATATCCGCTGCCCTGAAAATTCCGCTTTTGAATTAAACGATGATTGTTCGGATCCTATTTAGTGTGTGTGTGTTGACTATTTCCATTTTTGTCTTTTGTTATGTTGTTCTGATCCTATTTAGAGTGTATGGACTATTTCCATATATGACTTTTATTTTGTTAGGCTATTTTCTACCGTGGGAAATCAAAAGTCTTCAGAAGCCTACCAAACCTATATCCTATATCAAATGGTTTATATTAGCAAAGTTTGACAATAATAATTTTAATTTGTAAAATTTCAACTCAAATCGCATCGAATCATATTTCCAGACTAATTTTCTATATAATTTTTTTCTCTTCTCTGACTTTTTTAACCAACACAGTACTCTAAATTATAATTTTTTTACCTATACACTTGGTTTTCAGATTCATTTGAATTATTCATAAAAAAAAACAATTTCACCTAGACAGGCATATTTTCCAAATTATTTTCAAATCTGAATTGACAAAGTTGAAAAAAAAAAAAACAAAAAATAGTAACCAACATAATGAAATGTACATTACTAAAATATATTTAAATAGAATTTATCAAAAAAAACCAAAAAATATCCTTGAAAAAAAAAATAATAATAAAATAAAAAAAATTTCTTATCCATATTTTTATAAAAATCTTTTTTTAATATAATGAAGGATCACAATGCTATGTTATTTTAATATAATCTAAAAAAAAAACAAAAGAAAAACAAAAAAAAATATGTTTTTTTTCTAATAATATTCTTAACACGTTCGCCTTACGACAATAACAAACGTGTTGGTATTTTAAACAACACAAATAATAACAAACAAATCAAATCTGTCATGTGAAAGAATTCATATTTTTGTAGTTATTTGACTTTATTGTGCAAAAAAAAAAAAAAAAAATATATCAAAGGATACTTTATACTTTAAATATATTTTTTTATAATGCATATCCTTCGAAGAATTTTCCCAAATCTTTTTTTCTAACTATTTTCATTTCCAAATATAAATTTTGATTTAAACTTTTTATCCTTAGATTTCTTCGAATATATTTCAATAAATTGTTTTATTATACAAAGTGTTCCAGTATCGACTAGAGTCGAACATTGATGTATGATATAGATAGAACATTGATAGATGGTCCCATTGAGGAGCAAAAACTCGTATTTAAGTCTATTTTTTACCGTTACCGAATTACGAATATGTATGCGAGTGATATTTTTGTACTTATTGGCATAGTTTTAATGGCTTTTCTTTAACGACCAGTATTGGCAAAGTAAATTACGTCTAGTTTATTACACAGTTGTTTTACATTTAAAGTACTTAGTAATTTACTAGGATGTGTTTTTATTATAAGTGTGTAAACAATTATGTAAATAACGTAAACAACTCAAAATAGATAATTTAGCTGCAACAGTTGTGTATTAACAAATGTTGTACTTACTAATATGAAGTGATTATGTTCAATTATACTATAAAAAAAATAAGTAAAGAAAGTAAAGCTTATGTAGATGACACAGACCCTGGTACGTAAATAATAATGAAAAAATTTTTTGTGTTAGCGAAATATTAATTAATTTTCAGACGATGAGTTATGTTCATTGAGACAACAAAAAATTGCTCATACATTAATACTAATTTTAATTCATCTATAATTTGTTCGTTATGTTAATGAATATTTTTTATTAAACCACAAATAAATTTCTTTTGCAGATTAATTAAAATATTTATAAATCAATAATGTAGGTATATATAAATATAACATATTTATTTATTTATTTATTTAACAGTGGACCTGCAGATAAATCTACAGGCCAACTATAGACCCTTTTTCCTTTTCGGCATTATAACATATTTGTTGTTCAAGTTTTCATAATTTAATAAATTTAATTTGTCAATATTCTGAATAAAAATTGAAGAATTATAAAATTATTTATTATTTATTAACTGTCAAAATTAAATAATTTTACATCAATTTACAGTTGTTTACAGTTGTTTACAATTGCTTACAGTTGTTTACAATTGCTTACAGTTGTTTAGCACTGTCTTTTACACTTATTTACGTCAAATATATAAAGAATCATGAAAAACGTTAATATACGTGTAAAATGGCAACACTGTTAACGACTTAGGTAAGGTAATTCCTTATAAAATACCGTCATAAATTGTAATTTTATAGCTTTCGTTTATGACGCTAATTGAGTATAAAAATTTTATTAAAAATTTTATATTTACCCAAAAAGTTGAAGTTCTTCATAAATTATTTCAAATTTTACCGAATTAACATCTATACTGATACTTTTATACATTGACAGGTAACGGTGAAAATAATAACGGTGCAACTGTTAAAATAAATGAAATAATGAACCTTTGACGACGAATTTTGAATGTACACGATTACATTACGGTCAAATTTTGAACTAATTTCGTTAGAAACACTGTGCACTGTTAAATGTGGTGAAAAATCTCAGTTCTTAACAAAAGGGTACCAAAAGGGTACCAACATTATGTACCATTTGTCTTTCTATATGATAAGCATGTGTACCAACAGACTTTTATGAAAGAAAAATATCTATCTCAAAGTATTTCATAAAATGGGGGCTTATCATTTGGCGAAACTCAGTTAAACAACATTCGTTTCGCCTAAATTCACTTACCAAAAAATTCACAATGCAAAAAATCACATATCAAATTTCTAACTCACACAAATTTATATTTCGCAATTATCCATTCATTAAAAAATTTAGCGGGCGGCTTGAAGCGGCACTTTTGTGCGTAGTCGCTGTTGCATACCAAAAAGAAAATATCTCGTTTATCCTGAGTTTAGAAACGCATATTTATGCATTTGGCACATTCCAAATATGGATGCAGTTCACAGTTTATTACAAAATCAGAGTTATACGCTTTTTACAGAATATTTATATATATGTAGGGGAAAGTGGGTGAACTGTGCTCACATAAGCATTATGTCCGATATTTCGTGATGAATATTTGAACCTGGCAGCAGAAAAATTGTAAAGATGTAGTTGGAAATTTCAGTTTTTGATCAAAATTTATTTTGAATTATGACCTATATAAAAATAAAATTGAATTAAAAAAAATGGAGGTTTGCGCATAGTTACCCACAGTCCAGGTTAACTGTGCGTATCAATTATTGTAAATGGGGGCATAAATTAGGGTAACTGTGCTCATATATTTGTAGGAAAAAATATATTTTTTTTTTTAAATTTTATTTTCGTTAGTTTTTATTGGCTTGAAAAGTTATGTGGAATTTTATTTAATGGTGCATAATCAAATGCAAGTTTTCGATTGGTTGGAGTCCATAAAACATTTGGGATAATGTAATCAAATGGTTCGATAACTGGTTTTCTCGCTCCATATTTAATATACATTTTCATTATAAGGCTGAAGTGGTTTCATAACAATGCCTTGCCTTTTTAGCTTTGCGAATCGTCGATTCGGGTATATTGTAAAGCCTTGCAGCTTTTTTAATTGGTACACAGTTATTTATTGCATTTAAAGCATTTTTCATTTACTTAGAAGTATAGCGGCCTATAGACGTTTTTCTAATATACTGTTTGGCATTCTAAAATATACTTAATAATTCGTTAATATGCTTAGGGATGAGTATGCGCATCCCACAGTTTGCCGGTTATAGATGCGCACAGTTATACTTAACTTACCTAATTATAAAATTAAAATTTTTATAAATAACAGAATTGTTTATATTGGTTTTGAATATATAAACACATTCAAATTATTCAAATAACCAAAAAAAATATACTACAAATAAAAATCGTACATATTGGCAACCAATTTTTTATTTTTTTGTAATGGCTGAAATAACAAGAAAACGCAGTATTTTACTGGATTGTGTTTAGAAAAATACCGAAACAATTTCGTTTTCTCTCATTCACTTTATATTCCGCCCCCCCCCCCCCTCTCTTTTTCTAGTATTTCTATACACACACAGAACCTTTATATGACCTTTTCTTATGTAAAAATAACAATACGCGCGCTTACCCCGTGTACAAAGTAACCCAACTTTCTCCTATATATTTTATTTTTGTTATTTGCCCTTTTTTAAATTTTATTGTTAGGGGGATGTTTTGCAAAGTAAAAAATTGTCATTTACCCTTTTTAACTAAATGCGTTTTTGCGAAACGTGTTTTTTACCAAGTGAATTTTTGTAATGTGATGTTTGCAATGTTAGGTTAGTTAAAGTGTCCTAATATTCACTTATAACATTCATAAAATAAAAATAACCGCTATTATAAAACAAAATAAACAAATGAAAGATATATAGTGTAAAACAACGACTTGCATAGCAGTACATTGCATTCTTGCTATATTGTACAATATTTTGGTATATAGTTACGTCTATTACTCGGCTGAACGCCACAAATGTGACACAATATCAACATAGAAACCTACCAACATATTCAAATATAATATCAGACCTAAAAGACTTCTATATGTCTTCAAAAATATTTCAAGCAATTATTTACAGATAGAAGAGAACTTAGAACTAAACCACGTTTTTTCCACAATAGATATTTAAATCATAGATATATAATCAGAAGTCGCATCACATCGAAGCCAAATTTTTATTCCATATTTCGCCGACTTCATATTGTTTCAAAGTTGAACGCGCTTTCAACTTTGCTGTCAATTCATCTATATACTTTGATAGGGGTTATCATGTCAATCCTTTATATAATTTTTTTTTTAACATTCTATTATTTCATCAATGTATTAGATTATCCTTACGTTTTTTGCGAAGGTTAAAAGTATATTTTCGAGGTTACTAGTTTGAAACGGTTGCGGGGTATTACTTTTTTCACTGAATTATTACCTAGCGAAATATTTTTTTTTTCAGTTATCTTCAATGGACAGAACTTTATTGTTGGACTTTACAAACCACTCAAATTTCGCATTATTTGTGCATTGCACGCTAGATACATAATTATTATCGAACGCAGTATCAGTTTGTGGAAAATTTCCAAAGCAGAAAAATTATGATATATATTTTCTATCATTGAGCAATTGGTGGTTAACACTGATAATAATTGTTTTAGGCACGAAGGTATCATCACTCTTTGACCATATAATATCATCAACTGCTTCAGATCTTTACCTAAACCATCTTTAACAGTGTTAAATGCAGTCAACAATGCAGAAAAAAAAATCACCAGCATTTTTGATTGACTATCGTTACTCGAATATAGCCTTAATTTATGAACATCTCTTATAATTTTCATTTTAGTGGTGAAATTGAAGTACTTACTATATAAAATGCTTGGCTAAACGACTTCGTCTAAAATATTATAATACTAACATTTTATCACAACATGTTGTATTTGCTTTCTTACTACGAATGAGCGATACCAAACAAATTTCGTTAATGGGGAAACTTTTTTATTTCAAAATTAGTTGTGTTTTACTTGCAAAACGTACATTATATTAAAAGACGAATTGGTGAATACTTTAACAAATTTTAGTATAATTCATGTTTCTAGTCTTTTCTGAATTTTGCTAGTAACAGAGTTCAGTCGTTGCAAGAGAATAAACCTTCCAGGACATAAAGAAATACAAGGCAATGAACAATCAGATGTCGTTGCAAAGTTGTAAAGCCAGTTTGGAAAAGTCAATTCTTAGGATCAGAGCCAAGAATTGCTCGTTCAAACGCTTACTGGCAAATAACTGTTTCCAATTGGGAAATTACAGAACCCCAAAACATGTGGGAAAGTTGCAAAGAACAGTCTAAAGCCTTTTTCAAACCAAGCATCCAAAAACTGAACTAGATAATAAGGGAGACTAGATTCAAAGTCAGAATGCTGACATGATTTATCACAAGTCATGGCCCATTCAACAAGCATTTGTTCAAGATTGAGCACAGACAGACTAATATTCTATTTGTTTGCGACGCAATAGCTTGCAAAAGATATAAATATTTCCATAAATATTCATTGCCTCATTTTGAAATTAACATCATCACAATAATAGCGTTTATCAAGACCTATAATTCTGAGATAAGCGGGAAAGTACAGTATAGATCTTAAGAGGTCGCGGTTACATATAGAATCCTTCATTAATAAAATATAAGGATAAACCATCCTTCCATACATTTTTTTCTATGTCCAAGGTGTCATATATCAATAATATTTCTACTAGTCATAAACCGGAACCCCTGTAAAGTTAAAAAAACAAAAAAATTTTTGACATACGGATTCGAATAATCTCGAAACGCCTTAAAAAGAGGTTTGAGTGTAAAATTAACAAATCAAAAAAAAAAAAAAAAATAGAAACATTTTTCGAAAAAAAAAATACCAATTTAATTCTTTTAAATTTAAATATTCTGGACCTCTTGTTAAAAACATTTATTAAATAAATACGTAAGAGTTATTAATAACAATATCCATAATAACTGTATTGAAGAAAAAAAAGGAAATTGTTAAAAATTATCTGGGCTATATTCAAGGAAATAATAATACATATTCAAATCAACATAAATACATACAAACAAACAAACTTATGATAAAATCAAAGAAATTTAAAAAAACCTAAACCTAATTTCTATATCATGCGGGAATGTATGTTCCTGACAATTTAATAATCTCAAAATAGAAAAACAAAAATCAATTTGTTCTTTATACTTCCTTTGATCCCTATATACAAATTTGATTTCAGCACCTTTAATACCGGATTTTAGAAAATTATGTCCAAGCTATACATACATATTATTATCTATCTATATAATGTATATAATTATATAATATTATGTTTATGTGTATTGTAAATGACTTTAATTCTTGGAATTTTCTTTCTTCTGTTTTTTTTTTTGGGGGGTTTGGGATTGGCATAGATTTGTAAAATTAGTTTTATAATATTTTATAAAAAAATATTCCTATGGTTTATTCAAAACTAACCAGTACATATAGTTATATTATATATTATAAATATAGCTATAATTGGAATTTGCCTAAATTTATATATAACCAAAAATAATAGAAAAATTTCTAAAAATAAAATATTACATCAAGATTTGGAAAATAAAACCACTTCGAAATGAAAAATGCAAAATTATATTAATTTGCAGATTATCCTAGTTCAACATTTTTTTTTTTTGTATAAAATAGAAAAATAGAAGTTTTGGGAAAATGATAAAACTGAATATAATTAAATAATGTAAATAGGTGTATATAGGAATAGAGATTGAATACTTTTTAGTTTTACAATATTTTTCAGGAATTACATAAGAAAAAAAAATATTCAGAAATTAATTATTAGCGTTTTACATTTTTATAGGCTACAAAAATATTAAAAATCCAATCAAGCAGACTCCGTCAATAAAATTATCAAGCCAAGAGGGGCGAGGGGTAATAAATAAAAATCGAAAGCTTTTACCAACCACCTAAAACAATAATTCACGCCTAATGCAGCTCGTCGCTATAGGTCGATATTGGTTTGCTGCATACCCCAAATTGACAACTATTAAAAAAGTTGATTTTTCGTTTTTAAATTCTTGAGATTACAATGCTACTGCCACAATTAAACTGTCTCAAGCAGTTTCAGAGATAAACAGTGTAACATTTGTCGCATATCCAAAATTTTTTAAATTTAGTAGAATTGGCTTGCCGCAATTCATACATTTGAAAAAATGTTCATGCATATGCAGCAAAATTTGTATAAAAAATTCCACATTTTTTAAATTTGTGTTGTTTTGCTGCAAGGTATAAAATACGTAGCGACATACAGCAAACAATTTCAGTTTTTATTTCGATGTTATTTTGCCGGATACTTCATATTGTCTAAAATGTTAAGCAAATACCTACTGATGAGTTCTAGTAGTGTTATTATGAACGAAACAACAATTCTTAACCCTAATATTATCGTAGGGTAAAATTTCGCCCATTTTCAAATTTATGCACCTTTATATTCTATAATTTCAAAACTTTTTCTTATTCCTTTTACTTATTTTCCAAAAATGGTTACTTCTTTACAAATTACAACACTTTTTGAAAAATTTTAAAAAATATAGGATCTATGCAACTTACTACGTGAACGGTCCTCGGGTGAAAATTCACCCATTAAGTAAATTTTCTTTAGGTGAAATTTTATCCATTTAAATTTTTATACGTTAATGGATTTTACTTAGGCACACTCGTTATGGCTTTTTTAAAAAAAATGTTTAGTAGTTTAGTATTTCTTTATAAATTGATAAATTTTTCGAATGTGTTGATTTATAAAAAAAGTTAATTAGAAAATGTAATCAAAGATCAATTTGGAATTACTTCGTATGCTGCTTCAAAAATTCACAGTATCAAAAATGCATTAAAGTTGTATTTTAATTCCGCTATGATAAAGTTTTGTGGTGGATAATACAAGCTTGGAGGTTATACGAGTGTATGGGGAAAAATGGAATGACATTGATGACGCAACTATAGAAAGCTTTATTGGATTACTCGCATTTTAGCCGGTATGATCAAAATGCTTTTCAAACTTTCCCAAAGCCTTGCGTATACAAATCAAGTGATGAATCTATTATGAATTTATGGAATGATAAATTTGGTCGACCAATATTTCGTGCAGTAATGTCAACTAAAATTTTTCGTACACACTAATCGAGTAATTCGATTTGACGACAAACATGATCGAGAACAACGCCGAGCTAAGGACAAACTTACTTCAATTAGAGAGCTATGGGATAAATGGTTAAACAATGCTCCATGAAAATGTTATGTTTATAAACAACTTGTTGCTTTCCGGGGTTGTTGTCCATTTATTCAATGTATACGAAATATATTTGTATGGGACATTATGTGATGTAAAACCAATTTTGCATGGAATATGTAAACATATGTTGGTAAGGGAATTGATGCGACACCCAAAATAAATCAGGGATAAACAGTAATTTTCGATTAAGTCAGAAATTCGAAAGGTTTAAATATCCTACATGCGATAATTTTTTTACCACATATACATTAGCAATCGAGTTAATAAAAAGGAAAAACACTACAGTCGGAACAGTGCGACGTAACAAAACTCTCTTGCCACTTATTTAAAAAAAAAGAATATCGAAGCAGAGAAGTTTTTTCAAGTAATTTTTACTTTAACGAAACAGTAACCTTATTCCAATATACTCTAAAAAAATGTAAACAGGTGATTGTCACATGAAATGGAAGTAGGGAGTGCGAGGTGTGCAAAAAAAAATTGCTTACAGAATAGTCTATTTTGTTTTGTGCTCCGTTTCACAATAATCGTAATAATAGGAAATTAGGTTATGTAGCTTTCGAGAAATGAGTACATTAGTATGAATGTTAATAATGAAGTTCTGGGACTGGATATAAAAATTTATAATGAAGTTCTGGGACTTGATACTTAGAAATACTTAGAGCTACTTCGATGCAAATTTTCAAGTTGATATGATTTGATGTAGCTTCATAATATGTAGAAAATGATTTTTATTTTAATCGAAAAAAATAAAAATTGCTATGTAACTATTATCGGTAATAGAAAAAATAAAAATTATTTCATAACTATTGAAAATAAGGGAAAAAGATAAAAATTGATAATTAACTATTTTATATGAGCGAAAAAAATGTTGATAAAGAATAATTATTATTTTTAACTTTTTTTATATAAATTGGAAATTAATAGATCTTTTGCGAGATCGATAAAAGACCTCTTACCGATCACATACGTTTACTTTATTCGATATTACAAAAACTCCTTATGAATAAGTTTTTTCATTAAAAAATTGATCGATAATTGTTATTTGCAGTCACTGCTTTTTGTAACTTTTATTTTAGACTAGATAATATGAAGGTTAAAATAATTTTGTTTGTTAACACAAATAATAATAATAATATTTATAGATGCAATGGTGATATAAAATGCAAAAAAGGTATTATCATGCTGCTAAGTCAATCAACGCTGCATTTAAGTCAAACACGTGCCTATATAATCGTGAAAATAGATAAGCATATCAGTAAAATTAAAAGGAAAATATTCGACTATTTTCACTTAAAAAATTAAAACCAAAAATAGAAGGCAAAAATTTAATTCCAAATTATCAATTTGGTTTTTGAGCAAAATATTCTACAAAGTAGATCAGATAATTTATTGCTTATAAAATAAAAGTGAAACAGCTGATATAATTCGACGTCTTTCTATCGTCTACATCAAACCTCTTAGTCAGACACATAATTCTAATCATGTAAGCTTACAAATATTTTTACACAATATATTGTGTCAACAGGCTTATATTTTTTATTTTATTTTAAATTGAATTTATGAATGTGTGTCATAACTAAAAAATTATACCTATTATTTTTGCGGTTATGTCAATAATACATTTTTCTATTTAACAATTTATTAAATTTAAACCTTATCATTATTATAATGATAATATTAACTTTTCATACTTTTGTGTGGTTGAATTGTTTTATTGTATAGTTTACCAAGTATTTTATTGTAAAATTACAAAAAAAAAAAAAAACCAACATCATCAAATATCACTGTTGATATGCATATTAAAAATGGTTTTCTACCGGTATTAAAATAATTTTGTAAATAAATCGGTGTGATATTAATTTTGTGAGGCGAATAAAGTGTAAAAATAGTATTTACAATATAATACATTTTAATGGTAACACTTTTAATAATAATATTGTGTTTAAAGTATCATCATAATTGTCCTGGGGTTATCTGTGGGGTATGCGGAATGGTTTAAACTATATGTTATAACAATTAATGTAGACAATAGTTTTTGCTTTTGTATATAATTATTTAGATAAGTGCAAAGTAAATTTGACAAATTTAATAAAAGACGAGCTCTGATCCACATTATTGGTAAATAATAAATATATTTACTGCAGAATAATAATTATTTAATACTTGGGTTGCCTACTTTATATTATAAAAGCCATAATATTTAGTTCTGCGCATCCCCATATTTGAATATACCATATGCGATATACCCAAACCGGTTTTAGTCTTTGATTACAAATCAAGATTTTATTTTGTGTTGACAAACGTAAATTTCTACCTATAAGCCAATACAATTTATATTTCTAATAGATATATTTAATTCATCTTTCCTCATTCTTACATAAGCCCTCCCACTTAAGTTTAGCGTTAATTATCATATCTAGATAGTTGGTTGTGTTGTCTCTTCTTATAGATTTACCATTAATGATAATAGATGGTTCATCTTTCAGCTTTTTCTAATTAAAATTTATTTGAACCAATTTTTCTTCATTTAGCTTTATTAAGTCAGCCATTTGTTTTTGTGTAAGCCAAATCTATGCATAACCCCATACAATCCCATACAGTATTGAAATTATAAAACAAAAAGTTATAGCTATTTTGTCTGAAATCTAATACCTCTCGTAGTGAAAAGAAATTATTATATTCCTAAAAACCTGAGTCAGAAATATAACCATTGTGCATCATGCAAGTTATACTAATAGAAGTGAAATTCAATATTGACAGATCAAATTGATGGTAATAACATAAGTTTACACGCTAGCTGGCGTAGTGGGTATAGCGCTTAACTTTCAACGGAACTGAAAAAATCCTGTTTCGATTTACGACATAAGTAAAAACAAATATTTTATGAATTTATCGACCTAGTTCAGTACCCGTTGCCATTGGGATAAAATAAATGATAAAAAATAGTTCAGAGGTTTTGGGCTTATATCACTAAAATTAAATGAAGCTATATGGTATTATGAAAGCGTATAGTATAATTTACGATAAATATAGTTTTCCACATTTATATTGGTAAAATATGTCATAAAAAAATTACAAAATAATGTATGCAGTTATGTAAAAGGCCTAACAGCTTTCCATCCCATAGATTTGAATACATATTATTAAAAATAAAACTAGCTCAATTTCACTTTTGGTTGATATAAAATAATAATTTGAAATTACAAAAAATTATAGTGAAAGTGTGTACACAAATTAAATTAATTTTTTTCAAGAAGCAATTAGGGTGCTCATCCATCAGATTTGGAATTATATAAAAAAATAAATGTAATAAATATAATTATCAGAAACATCTCTATGTACCTCGTACTATATTAGTTTTGATAGAATGCATAAATTTGTATTACAGTATATAAAACAATAACTATAGTAGAATTTATTTAGTCCATACAAGGATTAAAAAATTTATCACACATCATAATTTATTCAAAAATGCATTAAAAAATTCCATTTCCTTATAAAATTTAGTCTACTGTATTAGTCTTTTCTGTCCCTTATTCTATTTCAAAAAAATATATATTTAAAATTTAATTTAACAAAAATCAAAAAATAAAAATCTTTATTTTCACTCCTCTTTAATTTCTCAAATTTTTCTTAATAAATTTTCTATTATTTAAATGTAAAAATTTTACAAATCATTATTTTAATTAATTATTTTATAAAAGGAAATAAGAAAATTCAATAAAATTAAAAAGAAAACGGAAGAAAATTAAAAATCATTACAAAATTAAATTATACAATTACAATTTGTTATTTTTTTTTTTTTACTGAACACAAAAATACCATCAATACATGTTTATAACTGGTAGACCACTTGTAAAATTAACAATCCATATTCTCTAATGGATACTACAATAAGTAATTGAAAATATATATATATATATATATTATATATATATATATATATATATATATATATATATATATATATAATATAATATATATATATGATATATATATATATATATATATATATATATATATATATATATCTTCAATAGGTATAGCTATGTAATGTTTATAATGATTTATTATATAAATCAAAAATATTTAATGAACACAATATAAAAAAAAAACAAAAATACTTTAAAAAGGATATTTAGTTACAAAACACATTCATACACATTGTATATATATAAAATATAACTAAAAATAATATATACCAAAAAGCAATTTAAAATTTTCCAGATTCACCATTTATTTTAATTAATTTCAATTCATTAATTTATTAATAACCATAAATAGCCATCAATATGATGATGCTAAATGTTGATGATGATCATGATAATGATGATGATGATGATGATGATGATATTGAACAAATAATACATATACAAATACAATTCTGCTTTTTTTTTTGATTTTTATATTGAAATTGAAATTATATAAATAGAAAGTGTTACAAAAGGATATAACTGGAAAATTTATTTTTCTATACTAAAAACTTTTTAAGAAAAATGTGAAAAAAAAAAAAAAAAACAATTTTCTTCTTCCCAGATGTAATTTATATTGTATTGATCGGCTTTATGAAATTTATTCCAATTGAAATAGTGTGATAAAAGTAAAAATAAATAATGTAGATATTTTAAAAAATTAGATTTTGTCAGAACAATGGACAGTCAGAACGAAAATGAATTTTAATACCGGATCAAATTTAAATTTTTAGTTTGAGCTGTACAGAATAAACTGATAAGCAGAGGATCTACTAGGTCTAGGCTTGGAATGTACAATAAAAGAACTAAACTGATAATCACAGAACCTACTGTAGGCTTATAGGCTTGTAATGAATACTATATAACCTGATGTAATGAACAGTAAAAGGTGATAAGCATAGGACTTACTAGGTTTAGGCTTATAATGAGCACTGTAAGCTGATGTAATTAATAGTATAAACTGATAAGTACAGAACCTACTATATGAATAGATCTGTATTGAACACTAGAAGCTAATATAATAAATAGTATAAACTGATAAGCACAGAACGATTAGCAGCTGATAAGTACTGATGTAATGAACAGTGTAAGCTATAAACACATAATCTACTATCGGTTTAGATTTGTAATGAGCACTAGAAGCTAATGTAATGAATAGTATAAACTGATAAACACAGAAAAATAAGCACTAATGTAATGAGCAGTGTAACCTGATAACCACTTAACCTACAACTGGTTTAGATTTGTAATAAACACTATATAAGCAGATGTAATGAACAATAAAAATTGATAAGCACATAACCTACTAGGCTCAGGTATGTAATGAACTGTACCTACAGTTAAAGCTTAAAATATTTTAGTATTCATTTTTTGTATCATTTTGCATATTTTCAAATTACATATTATATTTTTTATTACAAAATATATATTCTAAATGTACATCTGAAACAATAATTAATTAATTAGGGTGACCAGATAGTTTAAAGTTTAGACAGTTAAGAAGAAATTGTTTTATATATTTTTTTTTTGTATCATTTTGCATATTTTAGAAGTACATATTATAATTTTGGAACTATTACAAAATATGTATTCTATATGTGCATCTAAAACAATAATTAATCAATTAGGGTGACCAGATAGTTTAAAGTTTAGACAGTTTAGAAGAAATTGTTTTATATATTTTTTTATATCATCTGGCATATTTTAGAAGTACATATTATATTTTTGGAGCTATTACAAAATATGTATTCTAAATGTACATCTAAAACAATAATATTAATCAATTAGGGTGACCAGACAGTTTCGTTTTTAATAAATAGGTTCACAAATAAATACTATGCTTATATTATTATGCATTTGTAGAAGAGATTGTCTTATATATTTTTATGTATCATTTTTCTCTTTCTTTAATGAGCTGAATTGCTTGTATAGAGTATACAAGTATACATAATATGTGTAGATAATAATATACATATATTTAATATTCTATAGACATTAGTTCCTACACCTACCTATTTATTTGTTTGTTTGTTTAATCACTGTACACTGTCAACAGTTTTAAAGATAAAGTTTTGCAATTTGGCAAAGTTATTTGTGATTAAAAAAGACAACTTTCGTATTACTTTATAATGTTGTCAGGTGACAGGTTCGGGTGTAACTCAACTCGTAGCAGCTATTAAGAATATATCAAACACCAAATTACTACAGACCTGAAAATCTGCAATTCGGTAGCTTTGTAAAAATAAATAAATACGCCTTTTAACATTTTCTAAAACCCGGACTGGTTCGGGTAGCTGCCATACAACTTCTAACACCCATAAAAAATATTTCAAAATCTAACAGTATTATAGACTTGAAAATTTGTTAATAAATGCTTTCTCAAAAATAAGCATAATTGTGTTTTATTGTTTTGCCAAATTCTGACTGGTTTTGGTAGTGTTGCCATATAATTCCAAGCATTCATCAGGAATATTTCGTAAACTAAAGGGTATTATAGACCTGAAAATATTTCCTATTAGACTGCACCTTTTCAAGAATAAAGTCTTTGGTCGTGTTTCAAAATTTGGGAATGGTTTGGGTAGCTGTGATATAACTCCTAGCATAAATCATAAATATTTTAGAAACTAAAAATGTTAAAGATCTGATTATCGATACTCTCAGAAATAAACAAACATGCTTTTTAACGTTTTCCAAAATTTTGTTTGGCTCAGAAGAATTTGTAGTGAAGGTAATTCTTATTTATAATATTTTCTATTTATTTATCCGCCCTATGATGGGGTTGCAGGACAATGATGATATTTTTCACGAGCTTACTTGAGCTGAGTAAAACAATAATTGGTAAAATTGAAATAAGGACGATACAGTCAAAATGAAGATGTTAGAATTTCTAAATTTACTGGATTTAATAAGGATATTGCTTCTTCACCAGCTGGAAGCAATAGTAGAAGCTTCAGTTATTTTGTAATCAGCCACATCAGCTCTATACAATACCAAATCAATAATAAAATACAAATATATTAAAATATTGCAGCCTTATGTTATTTTGAAGCCCAAGTTCAATCAAATTCAAACCTACTACAGAGTTTGAATTGGACCCATGTGCTTAAATACCTATATTATATGTTTCAGAATTCATTTTTTTAAATATGTTTCATAAATAAAATTTTAATCAAATAAAATTTATACATTTCGTTAGACCGGACAATGTCCGGGTGATTTTGCTAGTAAAAACAAATAACAAATTGAAATTTTGATGTCAATTTAAATTTAAAATCAACATAATTGAACGCTCTAGCTTTACAGTAGAAAGCACAAAATGCGTGCCTCATAATGATGTACAGCTCATGTTGAACATTTCAACTAGGTACTTAGAAATGAAATAATTAGAATTTGCAGTAAAATAATATGCATTATAATTTAGTACAAATTTATCACAATGTATCTTACTGGTCTACATGTGTCGGCGTAATGCCATCAGCCAATATTACCTACCAATATTTGTACCAACCACTTAATATTACAGAGCCCCAATATATAAAAAAAAATTGGGCACTATTTCATTTATTGTAATAAACTGTAATTACTTTCATTTATCAATTAAATATTTGCAATTTATTACAAATAAACCATCAATAGCGAATAGTTTTATTCTATTTACTTTTATTCATTCACTTTATTTCAATTTCAATTCATTTCTTTAATATTGAATTTATATAATTTTTTTTTATTGTTCTTTTACATTTTGAAATCAAAGTCATTGTAAATAGGTATACGATATCTACCTACCGCTGAATAAATATAAATTAAAAATATTATATTATTAAATATTGTATATAGAGAAATTCATCAAATATTATAAAAACAATTATTTAAAGATAGCAAACAATATTGTTAAATTAAATTTTGTAATTTGTTAAATTTTAAAGAAAATGAAAATAATAAAAAAATATTTTCTTTACTCAATCATAATAAAAATCAAAACTATTTTGATTCCTTTGGGTTTACTTTGTACTTATAAGTTAGCTAGTTTATTTTTTTTATTAGCTACACTATAAAATGTACTCAATAATGAACGCTTTGAATGACTGAATGAATAAATAAAAATGTATGAAGTTGTAATACATAATTACATAGACAATAATATTGTACAAGCCTGATTCATTTGAATTTGGAGTAAATCCAGGTTGATTAATTTAAACAGTTTCATTTCAATTAATGATATTTGATTTGAGATTAACTAAGTAGTAATGTTTTTAATTGGAGGCTAATCGGATTGTTCAAGTATTAATTTTCGGACAAAAGGCTGTAGAAAATATTTCTATATAATATTAAATTCCAACTCCCGTTGGTGCTATAATTAAAAATTAAAAAATTGCGGTGAATATACACAAACATATTATTGGTTAGAAATGTGATTAGCATTATTCTTCTTTTCTAGATATAGATAGTGACCACGAACTGCTCACAAGAGATATCAAGATCAAATTGGAAAAAATATAGGACCGTCACAACACCACCAAACAAGGGATTCAACATACAGAAACCCACAATACCCACAGATAAAAATGACTTTGTCAACACACTCCGTATAAAACTACCAGCAGAACGAGAACATCCATGGGATAGTAGCTAGGATCCAAGAAACAGCACAACTTTTCTTCTTCCTTTTTCTTTCCTTTCCTCTAACTATCCTTTCGTTTTTCAAATAGTCAACGGTATGCAAGTACTTAAGGATTCAAAACCTAAGTTTTGGCTATAAAAAAAAAAAAAAAATGGTTATCTGACGAAGCTTGGGACCGTATTAAGGAACGATGTGTAGCTAAGCAACTAGCAAATGAAAATATCTCAATTCAACACTACAGAGTACTTTTTTTTGTACATTGGGGAGTTCTAACAGCGACCTCTTAAAATCTATTGTACTTCCCCATTCATTTCAGAATCGCAGGTCGAGGTCCTTGATAAACGCTATTATTGTTTTGATGTCAAATTCAAAATTAGGCGATTTGTATACCCGGAAGTGTTTGTATTTTTTGCCAACTATAGCGTCGCAATCAAATAGAATATGGGAGGAGTATTCCTCATCTTCTAAGCACGAATCTGCATCTGTCTGTGCTCGACAGAGTACTACCAAAGCATGTTAAAAAAGCTGCAATAAAAAACAAAAGAAAGCACATTGAATTGATTTATAGTCATTTATCAACTACCCCAAGCTGAGTTTCATGCCAGTCAGAACAATATGCGTGACTTGCATAGATTCATAAATTTACTAACTAATCAAAAAAGCAACACAACTCACCACCTGAGATACAATCGAATACAAATGGTAACATAAAATGAACCCCAGATAGAAAGGTGTAAGCAAAACTTCGAAACAGTCAGCATCATACAACATCAAACTTACGAAGAAGCACAATCCAACAACAACCCTAGGAACATATCGACAGACTTAAGAATTCCTGAAGGTCTTCCCAGCATCAATGAAATAAAAGAGGCCATAAGAAGCTTAAAACAAAACAAGGCGGCAGGCGATGATGGCATACCAGCTGAATTGCTGCAAGTAGATATGCAGACTATAGCTCAGCTCTGGTCGGGAACGAAAAACGAATTCCAACTTCATGTAAAAAGACCTTAATTGTCAAACTACCAAAGAAAGGATATGAGATAATTGGGGAGGCATTAGGCATTGCTCAAAATGATGACAGCAATAATTCACAGTCGCTTTCAAAAATTGAGTATAAAACACCATTATTAGTGCTATTCATTGACTTCAAGAAGTCTTTCGACACAATCAAGAGCACTGCGATATGCAAAGCCGTAAGGGACAAAGGAACACCAAAAAAAATAGTCCGCCTAATCCAAACATTATACGAAGAAGCCGAACTCTCAGTAATGCACAGAGTACAAAAAAATTCCTTCACCACCCCATCGGAAGTCAAACAAGAATGACCGCTCTCGCCACTTCCCTTCACAATCAAGAAATACAGCAATAATTTGGAGTCTCACACAACAACTTGAAGACCCTCGACTATGCACAAATTCAACGACATCCAGAGCAAATTAGTACCCCTAGAATAACTTGCCAAACATGTTGGACTAGAAATTAATTAACCTAAATAAAGCCAAAGCGTTGAGAATAAGTAACACCACTACAGAATATATGTAGTTGAAAGAAGAAAAAATGGAATTTGTGAACACCTTCTGCTACTTGTGAAATATCATAGAAATTAGTGTTGGGGTTCAAGAATATGTAGAAAATAGCATAAAGAAAACAAGAGCAGCATTTTGGGAGATTGCACCATCGCGGACCATAGCGAAATAAATCAGAAGAAGGAAATGTTAAGGTCATACACTTAGAAAGCCATCAAACAACATCGTGCGAATTAGCTTAGAATCCACAAGGTACAATAAGACCCGGTCGTCCAATGAACATCAGACGGAGGACAATAAAACAAGAGCTATAAAAAACAAAAATAACTGTAAACAAGTAGAAATGGAGTACAATGGAAATGTCAAGTAGAAGGCCTTTGCCCTAAGGAAAAAAAAACTTTTTATTTATCATCCTATATTTAAATCTCTATAGAATTGGTTATGTTTGTTATCAACTTTGTAAAATATAATATTACTGGCATTTAATCGGTGCATTTTTCAAATAATAGTGATTAGAGTTAAGATTTTTTTATCAACAGTAAAATATAAAAGCCTAACATCTCGACTATGGTACGATATTGATATTAAAATTAAAATCTTAAAATTACGATTTTAGTCTACCTCTCGCTCAAATGGTATACGGTACTGCGTCTATTAGTGTTTATTTCTATAAAGATCGAAGCCTACATAATAAATCAGTTCAAAAGTAACATAATTAGGTACTTGCTTCAGACTATTATAATTATTGATATTCAGTGATATCTCTTTATATTTATTATTTTAATAAATTTTTTGTTTAATATTAAAGTAATACACGATTCCTACGAATTTGGATCGTAATTTTTGTTATATAGAATAGAAAGTCATAAAACTAAATAGAATTAAGTTAGAGCAATATAAACAAACAATTCAATGCCATTAAATGAATTAGTTCAAAAATTCAATTATTTCATTTTTATAATAGGTATTTTATATATATATAATATTATATAGATATAATATAGATATATAGTTGTAGTTGTAGGTATGTAGACAATAAATTGTATAAAATAAAAACACATTGTGTAGCAAAGAAAATAATAAAACACACCTAACGTTTATTAGAATGAATCAAAATATGTTCAAGTTAGAAGTTACGAAGATTCGAAGATTACGAAGATATAAAAAACATGTTCGCTGCTGTGTTTTTACGTTTCCACGACGTATTTTAAACATTTTGGAATAGAGTGTACAAAGTCAAAAGCTTCTTATATACATTTTGGAATATGTTACATTGTCAATTATTTTACGGTTTCACTACATTTTGGAAGTTAGGGTCACGGATATAAAGCTTTTTATGTTCCAAGCTCATCGCAATGGTTTTAAAAGTAAATTTATAGTCAATATAAAAAATTATAGACCAGCGAGTGCTTTTACACTTTAAAAAATATAATGTATATGAAAAAATTTGCTGTAACTGTAATTTAAATAAAAAATAATTTAAATAAAAATATAAAAATTTAATAAAAATTTGGTAGAAGAAAAATAAGTCAATTCTAGAATATAAAAATTAAATCAAAAATTGAGTTAGCATATTTGACAGTTACTTTGCGCACATTTTTCATTTACGTACATTTACGTTCACATCCTATTAATTCATATCATAAATATTTCGTTAGCAGTATTTCTTAGACTCATATTTCTGGTGTTTTTGGCGTTTTTGTGTTGTGGCGAAATTGAACCATTATTTTACCATACCAAATATTTTATTTATTTACATTTGAACAATTTTGGTTAACTTTTCAATTCCGTTAGATACTATGGGAACTGTTCAGAACCTAATATCTATGTTTTCTGGATATTAAACTTATTTGTCGACAGAAATGTAATTATGAAGCCACCCAAACACTACAAACACTAAAAGTACACTAAAGCACCAATCTGGGTACTGTTCAGAAACTGATATACATAATATATTTTCCGGGTATTACCCTTTATCAACATGTTAACACAAAAATACTATTTTGTAATTATGAAGCTGCACATATAATAAAAGTACACTAAAGCACCAATCTAGGTTGTGCTCAGAACCTGATATCTATATATTTGCCAGGATTTAACCCTATTTGACAATATTTTAACAAGAAAATCATTTAGATTAATCCACCCAAACACTAAAGATACATTAAAGTACCTACACACCTTATTGAATAGAAAAATTTAATTTAACTTTAACAATCTTTAACTTAAACTTAAAAAAAAAAAAAACAAAAACAAAGAAAAAAAATTAAAAGACAAAATGTAATAAAATAAAAAAAGAAAAATCACTGGAAAGGAATTTGAAGGATCTTCACATTTGAGCATTTTCGTTTTTTTTTTCTTTTATTCAATTCTGTCTCTTTCATACTTTATAAATCTCCGTTTTTTTTTTTTGTACACTTTATTATTGTTGTATCTTTTAAAATATTTCAAGTACGTTTACAATCGGCTGAAGAATATTTTAAATAGTAAAAAAAAAACAAAAAATATTTTTTTTTTATTTGTAAACGTTTTCAGTTCGTTTTTCTTCCTTTAATTTCAATTTTAACCTTTCAATAATCCTTTCTATCCTCTCAAATAAATTTGAAATGAAATTTTTTTGGTTTTTTTGTTCTAATGTGAATGAGAGTAGATACTCCTGGAATTTTTGTTCCTAAGAAAATATTTAAGTAGATAAGAGTAAAAAATATGTTCTGAAATTTGTAAGGAAGCACAAGCAAAAAAGGACATGAAAGATGGAGATGGTATTTATTTTTATGAATGTCTGACTGTCTGAATATTGTCTATTTTTGGATTTTCTAAATTTTATCATAATTTTCTTTTTTTTGTATATAGGTTTTATAATAACCATTACTTATTTAATTATACTCTACCGATAGGATGTTATTAGAAGATATAATTAAAAAAAAGCAATAAAAAATAAATAAAAAAAAATAAAAAGGAAGAAAATGTTTTTAGGAGTTTTTTTTTTTTGTTTTTAAGCAAAATGAAGGAATTTTGTTAAATTAGAGATTTAGAAAATAAATTTTAAGGAAAATTTAATTCTTCTAAAAATATTTTTTACCAAAATATTTTTTATTTTTATATACAGTTATAATAACTGAAAAGAGGACATTTTAGATTCCTGTTTGAAAAAACAGTACCTAGTTATTTCCAAATTTTTTAAAGAAAATTAAAGAAAATTTTTACATTTTTCTACAGATGTAAATAGTTTATATATATATATATATATAAAAATGATGAGATAGATAGTGATTTTATTAAAATTTTAACTATAATAAATTATTTCAGTTTATTGGAATTTCTTACTTGCAAGATAATATAATTTTTTTTTGCTGGTTTTTATGTGAACTTAAATGGAACCAATGTGAAATATTTTGCAAAACTATGAATAATTAGGAGTTCCATAATCGTTTTAAACTGGATTTTTAACTGAAAATTTGTATTTATTTATTTATTTCGTCTGCGATTATCTAGCACACGTTGAAGTTTGGATTATTCACCTGCTCAGTCTTTAAAATATTTTCATGTCATTGGCAAACAACATAAAATCCTACAAATCCTTTACAACTTGAGGTAAATAATTTATCATCAGAAGAAAAAGTAATTGAGGTACTCCAGACTCTTTAAACAATTTAGATTTATAGTCTTGTATCCTTTTTACTTTTAATTTATTCAATTCGATACTCAAATCTTCACCATCTATTGCCTAAGTGTGAATAAAGTCATTTTAAAATAGATGAACGAAAGCTGAGCTGAGCATTTAATTTATAGCATAATGATTTGTTTTTTTTTATTAATTTGTTTACTCAAATGAGCTGCTCAATTGCTCGTACAGAGTGTTTTTTAATTTTTTACAATTTTACTTATAATTATAACTAATTAAAACTTAATTCAGTGCAATTTTAATTTTAAAATAAGAAATTTTTTGTGTTTTTATAGAACCTTTTTAAATTTGATTTCACATCAACTCTGTCGAATGCCTTGCTAAAGTCCATATATTTTTAGATTAAATCGCGAGGGTTAGATCTATTTTGTAACATGTACAGATATTATAATAATAAATAAAACGATAGTTTATTCAATCGGAATTGCACATTGGCCATTTTTCTTGAAATTGACTTTAACGCAAGTCTATCGGATTGGATTATATTACACTCGAATATAAATATAAATATAAATACATACATAGCGATATATATAAAACTATTGTCAAACCTACATTCTCTTACATATTTGTTGTGAAATCTGTTTAATAAAGTTGGAACATACTAACAAAATATCTTCATTCAATTCTGTTCAAATAGGGATGACTAAAAACGATTATTAATATAAAACTGAACATCAGATTAAATAAAAATTCGAAATAGCAAAACGCATTAGCACGGAAAAGTGGAAATGAGTAAAATATTAGTGGTTATTTTTTTTTCGGGGCATAATAATGATCTCCGTCCTATGCCCCACGGTGGAAGTTGCAGGACATTGATGATGATAATAATGAGAAAAGGACCCTAAACTGCTTTAGCAGAATTCGGTATAGCAAATTTGGGTAATTAACCCTTTAAAATTTTAAGGTAATTTGTATTTTTGTAATTTGAGAATTTGTAGCGACCCCAATGTATGCAAAAAAATGGAAAAAATTTCAATTTTTCAACATTTTTAAATTTACTTTATTTCTTTTGTAAATTTTAGAGTATTCGAAAAACCAAACAAATCAGTGGAAAAAGCATGGAAATCGGTTCAAAAATGGCATTTTTAGGGTAATTTGTATTTTTGAAATTTTGAAATTTTTAACGACTATAACTATGCAAAAAAATGGAAAAAATTTCAATTTTTCAAAATTTTTAAATTGACTTTATTTCTTTCGTAACTTTTAGAGCATTCGAAAAACCAAACAAATCAGTGGAAAAAGCATTGAAATCGGTTCAAAAATGGCATTTTTAGGGAAATTTTCATTTTTGAAATTTTGTAATTTTTAACGACCCTAAGTATGCAAAAAAATTAAAAAAACTTCAATTTTTCAAAATTTTTAAATTGACTTTATTTCTTTTGTAAGATTTAGAATATTCGGAAAAACCAAACAAATCAGTGGAAAAAGCATTGAAATCGGTTGAAAAATTACGTTTTTAGGGTAATTTTCATTTTTAAAATTTTGAAATTTTTAACGACCCTAAGTATGCAAAAAAATGGAAAAAATTTCAATTTTTCAAAATTTTTAAATTTACTTTATTTCTTTTGTAAATTTTAGAATATTCGAAAAACCAAACAAATCAGTGGAAAAAGCATGGAAATCGGTTCAAAAATGGCATTTTTAGGGTAATTTGTATTTTTGAAATTTTGAAATTTTTAACGACTATAACTATGCAAAAAAATGGAAAAAATTTCAATTTTCAACATTTTTAAATTGACTTTATTTCTTTTCGTAACTTTTAGAGTATTCGAAAAACCAAACAAATCAGTGGAAAAAGCATTGAAATCGGTTCAAAAATGGCATTTTTTGGGTAATTTGCATTTTTGAAATTTTGAAATTTTTAACGACCCCCTAAGTATGCAAAAAAAATGGAAAAATTTTAATATTTCAAAATTTTTAAATTGATTTTATTTCTTTTGTAAGACTTGGAATATTCGAAAAACTAATCAAAACAGTGGAAAAGGCATTAAAATCGGTTCAATATTGGCATTACTAACACTAACTATGTTTAATACTAACTTGAGTTGGCCCAATGACCCCAAATAGCCTAATTTGGTTTAATGTTAGTGCGTCGGCCATGAAAAATATTACATTGGTCGAACGAAAATATCATTAGACATTGTATAAACTTAACAATAACTTTGCAATACAAAGTGCCTAAAAAATTACTAATACTTCTAGCTACGTTAGGACTCATTCAGAGTTTGTTTATTTACAATTATTACCAAATTTACTTATGTTCTTAGACTTTAACGGAATATACCACTTATAATGAGAATGTAATAAAAATAACCTATTCGAAAAATTATGAATAAAATATTAATGAAAATTATTCTAACTAAATCTTTGATACCTGAAGATGTTTAATTTAATATGTATGTAATGCACTAGTATAAATGTTGGGGATAAAGTCCCAAATTCTTATAATATGATAAAATTTAAAATCGAGTACATTAAAACTCAACATTTAAATCAAATAAGAAGTGTCGATTTTGAATGTTCATTAGAAAAAAACAAACCAAGTACAAAAGTGAAGTAAATTATGGAAAAAAAACCATCATACATAACATGATATGTGTACCTGCCTACCTACTAAATAAAATTGTTTTTTTGTTTTTTTTTTTATTATGAATAAAATAACAATTCATGTATTAAATAAAGATTTACTTCAAAAAAACATGGATTGTGCGGACAAAATAGCTCATAACCTCTAAAGCACTGATCGCTGTATAGTCTTTCAAAAAAATTTTTTAAGTGAAATAAATTTTCTTTCATTATGTAAAAAAAAAATTATTTTAGGACTTTCGCTATTCAATTACAAAATTTAAAAAGAAATAAAAAATAGTAGTAAAACAATAATTTTTTTTTTCAATTTTGTGAATTGGTTTGCTAGTTTTGAGCTGTTCATCTCCTGTTAGTTTTCTTTCATGAACCAACACCACAATCTCAAACTTTCTATTTGCATTATATATAGATTTGTCGGCACTCTATTTGACATTAGTGTTGTTTTATGGCCCCACATTATACTTTTATATTATTATTCAAAATATTTTCAAATTAAATTATATTATGTTAACTTATTGAAATTGAACAATGTATTAAAAATTCAAAAGTTTTCGTGTTTTTCAATTTGAAAAAAATGTTTTAAAAACAATTTAAAATTTAATTTGTATAGCTACCGAACAATTTCAAACTAAAATTAAATTTTATCGGTCAAAAACAACAATGAACTTTTGTTCTGAAATTAATAAGTGCAATTTTGCTAACCAATATAATTAATTTTATTAATGTTTCACAACTATAGGATATCATAGTGAATTAATAGCATAATAGCTGTTGGATTATCATATGTAATAGCATATAATAACTATAGCATGTAGGATATAAAATAATTTAATAATAGGTCTACTTCAAGCTAAAAATAATATCCTAAAATAGATATTGACAAAATCATTAGATTCACGATTATTTTTATCACCCTTAAAATAGGTAGATTAAATTTGAAATTTAATTAAATATTGCTTTAAGGATCTAACTACACCTATACTTACAATATTATTTTGCAATTATTTATAATTTAATGGACACCAAATTCTAGTTTGAAAAAATAAATAAATAAAATAATTTTTACAATAATCAAAATAAAAAAAAAAATAGGTAGGTACCCAGTTTTTGCCTGAATTTGAAATATTAATTAATATTGAAAATAAAAAAAAAAAAATTATATTATAGAAAACAAAGGATTATATAGATAAGAAAAAACGAATAATTTATTTATAATAACAATTGAAATGTAAACTGCACACTTCTATCAGAAGCATTACTAAAATATTGATTTTATCCTTTAATTTAATAATTTAATTTTTTTTTCTTTTTTTTTTT
Organism: Argyra leucocephala; assembly: GCA_963942445.1. Taxonomy (NCBI): domain Eukaryota; kingdom Metazoa; phylum Arthropoda; class Insecta; order Diptera; family Dolichopodidae; genus Argyra; species Argyra leucocephala. The sequence goes on from OZ012681.1 coordinate 126,761,633, forward strand.
AATATTATAAGGATATTAATTGCCTTTCAAGTTTTTGTTTTATTTTTAGTTTTTTCAAGTGATCGAAATAATAAAAAAAAAAATTTTTTTTTTTTAATTTGTAGGTGGATTGCTTGAAGGATTCAATTTATTTTTTTTTTCTTTTTCTTTGTTTCAGACTTACGACAGCTGTTAAAATTCAATTTA